>JBAPLH010000139.1:1065000-1617500 GCA_037897445.1 Ceriops zippeliana | reverse complement strand
GCTTGTGAGAAAAGCTTATTAGCAAGCTGTAAATATTTTACGGCAGAGTCAACAGTGAGCTTTGAAGCACCATATCCCTCTACCTCCGCTGCAGATGCCTCAGAAGTGATCTCACTGCTGACCATTGGGCAGATCTTACGCAGACCATTCACATGTTCTTTATTCCAAACACTGTCATTCCTAGCTACAAGGGCCTATAGGAATTTAATTTGAAAAATTAGCTCAAGAAAAAGATAATATGTATGGAACTGCAGTTTCATGATCTGTGACATCATTCATAAATTGTCCAATGTACAGTAGGAGTGTTAAATAGAGAAATTAAAAAAAAAAAAAGAAAGAGGAACATGCTCTAAAATGAAAGAATATGCTGACAACCTGTGCAAAGAGTAACTGAAATCTATATAACAATAGAAAAATAAACTTCATGATAGAGATTTATTTGACCAAATGCATCCACCTCTTTGCAAGCTTTAGACCAATGACAACTTACAACAGCAAAGGAGGTTGATTAGATAATCTAGAGATCACTAAGATTGTTTAGGAGGTTTATCCATGTTACATGTTTAGGCAGTATAGAATATGGTGATTTAATTACTTCAACCATTTCTACACACATAAATATTACTAATCACCTGCATTACAACCCCAGCAACAGCAACAGCACACTGTGCCGCTTCAGCCCAAGACTGCATTTCCTGATGTGCATCACATAAATGCAGTAACCACATTATGTGAAGATCAGGAACAGGGGCAAAAGCCATTGCAAGTTTGTAGAAGCTCTCTGCGGCTGCATATCTATCCGTCGTCATCAAGGAGGCCTGTTGAAAAGACGCAAATATTTGAAGTCAGAACCATCAAGTAGTCAGCAGGAATTTCATACATGAATGGTGAACTGGCAGGGTGCAGAACAAGTGTCTTAATGTAGTCAACGGAAGGCCGTTTACAACTAATCTGAGAAAAGCCCGTTTTAGAAAACTTACCAAAAGTGCATGTTCAATACTAGCATCAAGTGCCCAGATCAAACAGTCAGAGAGACATTTCACGTCTGACCAGGACCACTGATTCTCTGCCAAACTTTCTGGAGTTCCCACAAGAACATTTTCAGGAAGCCCACATTCCCTTAAAAAATTGGGGCTCTTCGATTCATCAACCATTTCCTCCAAAGACAAACGGAGACGCCGTGCTTCACCACTCTCTTCCAGTGTACCATCAGGTTTTGTCTGAGTCACTTGCACATCCGACATCAACTCAGACAATGTAATAGTTAGCATAACCCTCAACCTCGCTGTCTGCATAAAGTAACAGAAAGAACTCTGCAAGTGTGGAATAAAACAAAATTGTGTCAGAAAGAAAAATACCAGCACAATGACCCAGGGAATCCCAATAAGCTTACTTTGACAAGAATTTGAAGCCCAATAACAGCTCTTCTCCTGATGCTTTCATTTCTGAAAACTGCAAGCCGAAGAAGATGGAAGGCAACCTGCTTCAAGAAGCGATCATTCTCCCTTGCCATCAGTGTTGCCCCATGCAGATCAAAGATGCTGTTAAGTACAGGAAATAGAACCTTCCAGAATGCTAGTGGCTGATTTCGAGAAAAGAAACTCATAAAAATTGCTGCTATGCAATCAAGTTTCCCATAATCAGTAGCAATGCTATGGGACGCAGCCATCACAGAAAACTTTTCCATTATTTCCAGAACTTGGAGACTCACAGCGGCACTCAAATTTTCTTCCCAAAGCTCCTGAAGTGAATCCAAAAATTATCAGCCACCTACACAGGATAAGTCACAACAATATATGTCTGTGTACACCTCTTCCTATCCCTCTCTCTCTCCCCCCCTGTCTACATATGTACACATATATTATAGAGACCCATGAATGGCACCTTAAGCATATAAAGAAAAAGAAAATGAGAAAGGTGAAGTTTCCACAATAATCTTACTAGCTTTTGTCTCAAGATTGGATGCAAAGATTCTCTCAGTGCTTGGGCCGAAGCTCCAATCCTTGATGATTGTGCTTGAGCAAGAGCTTCTCGTAAGGAATATGGCTGGCTGGGAGAGCTTATCTGGGAATTCACTCTCTGCCACAGATATCCATTATCAGGTGTTCCCTGAGGCAGAATAGAAGAAATTCAGTCCATTCAGTGATAAGATGAAAGATAGGACTTCTGAACTTTAACATGAATCTGCATTGAAGTCTTTGGACAATATTTTTACAAATGACTAAGAAACAAAACTAGGAACCTTTGCATTGCTTCTGACCATTTGGGAAGAACGCTTTGGTCCAAAATGTCAAGAAACCAATCAACTCAACAGAGAGAAGTACCATTCAGCACATAGAAGAAAAATTCAAATAAGTATAAATTATGAAGCAACATTCTAGCTCACCCTGACTTCTTGCCGTGATGCCTCGGACAGATAGTTATTAATTGTAGGAGACAGCCTATCAGAGTACTTAGGGGAAGCAGGTCCATCCCCTACAGGGCTGCGAGAACTAGAGCCCATAAGCATGCCATCAGCAGGTTTTTTATGCTGTAAAAGACATCAAATCACCTCAGCAGTATTGTAAAAGGAAACAAACATAGCCCGAGCATTGTATAAAAATCCATTCAAGGGGACAGCTTTTCCTTTGCAGAAAACAGATGTGAAATTACACAATTATTAATTGTTTGACTATTTTTTATGTCCTGTGCAAAAGCTTATGCGAGTGAATATTCCCATACAAATGCAACAGTTATACCCAGTATTTAAATACAGCATTACACAAAAGCAACTTCAAATGCAGACCAAACAGAAAAGCACATAAAGAATGATAATGATAACAATAACAACAATAACCAAGAGGATAAGGTAAGAGCATTGTCAAGGACAATCCTTATCAAGCTCAAAATTTTTGATAAAAATTTGCACCATAAAAGTTTACAAAGAACTTTCCTAAAAGCTCGATAACAAGCTCCATAACAAAACACCCTATGCAACTTTTAATTTCAAATAAATTGTTCTTAAACATGCTATTTCTTTGTTTCCAACTTCTGCAACCACACAACATAGTCCATCCAATGGATGTTTGATAACAGCACCACAATACGACTACAAAATTAAGTAATAAAGGAATGTATTCACAATCAAAAGGCATAACATAAAACATCAATAGCATGAACAGAAAAATACATATATACAAGCAATATAGGTGTTGAAATAAAAGGGTGATTGAATTTCATAGGGGAAGCAACCTCAAAAAGAACAAGGCATTCCTCCATGAGTTTGAAAAACAATCTGGTTCGAGCAATGCTTTGTTGCCATGCCTTTCCAATTGATGCATCATCCAGATTACGCACAATTTGCAAAATAGCAACCAAAACTTCACGCTTTTCAATTGCATTCAGGTTGTAGAAAACAGGCATCTCATCAAGGATCTGCAGTGACCACAAAGTCATAAGTTAATTATACATGAAATAAAAAGACATAACAAATGAGGACATTCCCACACAGGGGTCTAGGAAAGGGTCAAGTAAATGGGGATAATCATATGGTGACACAAGCTATTCAAGCAAATGTATCCAATTTCTTTTACTATTTCTTATGAATTTCTGAAATACAGATACATTAGCAAATGTTGTAACAATATCAAAGATTACATTTTCTTTTTCCTATTTGGAAAGATAGAATTGTTGAAGTAGAAATATCAGGTCTCAAAAGACAAAAGGAAAGGCAAGAAAAACAGAAATGAAGTCACACTCTTCAATCTCTTAAATTATATGCAGAAGATATCCTTTGAAAAAATCTAGAAGCACAAAAAAAGTGAGGCAAGAAAGACAATCTTATGATAAATTTATGACCCAGGTAATGATCCTTCAAATATTTCTAGCATAGCAAAATAGTCTTCAAGAATCTCAAAGAGCCTATTGCAACTAGATTTGGTAAGAGAACATCCCGAAAGAGAAAATAATCAAACATAAAGAAACCATTTTTCAGTAGGCTTCCTCACCAACAAATATTGTCAAGGATAGCTAACTAAAAAGAGCCTCAATATACAAAACTTTAATCTTCTACCCTCCATTGATTAAAGGAGCATCCCAAGTAAAATGTGGTAGAGTCACATAACATGACCAGCCAAAAAATACATTTGCAACTATAAGAAAACGTGATTAGTGGCTTATATTGTGCATAGTTAGTTATTTTTAGAATATATCTTTAAAAATAAACTAATTTAGGTAGGTTTTTTTAAGGTCCCATAAGTTATGAGATTGGATATATTTTTTTCTTTTTATTAATTTTCTTTTTTACTAGGTCTAGCATCTATAAAGCTATTGTCTAATGTATTATTAAGAATAAGAGAATTATTACTCTTCCAATCTCTAACATGGTATCAGAGCTATTGTTCTTTGTAGTCTTCTTCCTTCTGTTTTATTTTCCCTCTGACATCAAAACAGAGTATTTTTGCTAGCCTTTATTGCTAGTGATCTCTACTTCACGTCGAAGGCCTTAATTGCCTAGAATTGTTATTTATCCATAAAAGATGTCTGTAGTACAACTAAGTGAATCAACACCAAAGGAGATAAGTAATCCTAACCAAGATGTGATCGAGAGGACAGGATCACTTATCAACAACCTTGGAAAACCCTCAGGTACTTGTTCTTTGGCATATTCAGGTGAGTTTCCATTCTCCATTGGATTAAATGTTTCTGTACAACCTTTGCCAACTCCTAGGTCATAGACTCAGGAGTTACTGACCATATGACTCACTTACCAAATATTTTTTCCACGTATTCCCCATGTCCAAGCAGTAGGAAAATAGTCACAGCAGACGGTTCGGTGACCACTGGAGCAGGTGTAGGGAATGTTAAAATAGGTCCATCACTGATCTTAAAAAACGTCCTTTATGTCCCTAAACTGTCCACAAATTTGATTTCCATACAAAAACTTACTCAAGATTTATATTGCAATGTGGTTTTTCATCACAACTATTGTGAATTTCAGGACAAGGATTCGGGGAAGATGATTGGACATGCTAAAGAACGGTATGGTCTCTACTACCTTGAAGCACTAAATCAATTAAACATTACTAAAGGCAGATTATCCCATTCTTTTATGTCAGAAAATCTTTCATCCAATAAAGAGAAAGTTTGGCTTCATCATTGCCGACTTGGACATCCATCTTTTAGAGTTATTAAAATTCTGTTTCCTTCTTTGTCTAAAAATCTAGATGTTGAAAACTTCCATTGTGAGGTATGTGAACTTGCTAAACACAAGCGTATACCAATTCCAGCCAGTAACAAAAAGAATTTTGTTCCTTTCTATCTCGTTCACAGTGATATTTGGGGTCCTACATCTATTCCTAATATTTCTGAGGCAAGATGGTTTGTTTCATTTATTGATGACTGTACTCGTATTACCCGGATTTTTTTACTCAAGCATAAATCAGATGTTATTACCGTTCTCCCAAACTTTTGCTCCATGGTTAAAAATCAATTTGGAGTCAATATCAAAAGGTTTAGGTCAGATAATGCTAGGGAATATTTCAACAAACCCTAACTCCATATTTTCAAAAGGAAGGGATAGTACATGAATCATCTTGTGTCAATACCCCACAACAAAATGGAGTAGCAGAAAGAAAAAATGGTCACCTTCTTGAAAAAACCCGAGCCTTTATGTTCCAAAACAATGTGCCTAAAAATTTTTTGGGGGAAGCAGTTCTTACTGCTGCCCATCTCATAAATCGTTTGCCATCTAGAGTTTTGGGATTCAAAAGTCCTATGAAAATATTCTCCACATTCTACCCTGACCTACAAACTACAAATAACCTTGTTCCTAGGATATTTGGGTGTGTATCATTTGTTTATGTTCACTGTCCAACTAAGGGGAAATTAGATCCAAGGTCAATAAAATGTGTCTTTGTGGTGTATTCTTCAACTCAAAAAGGGTATAAGTACTACCATCCTACATCAAGGAAGTTCTATGTCTCAATAGATGTCACTTTCAATGAACATGAGTCTTACTTCACCCAACCTTATTTTCAGGGGAGAATTTAACAATAGAAAATAAGGATGAGGATGTTTTACTTGATCTATCGCCACTATCCATGTGTAAACCATCCAGTTCATCTTATCCCATTATACCAAACTGTATGCCTGAAAATCTTCCTAAACATATAGTTAAAAATGAACCAAACCATATGTCTGAAAATCCCCAAGAAAAAACAGATTCTGCACTTGAGAATGTAAGATTTGGCAAGGACACGGTGTTCACAAGGAAAAAGATGACCATTCCTGAATTTATGTAGGTCCAAGAGTCCAACCCAAGTCCTAAGAATGAGGTAACAATATCTAATCCTACATTGCAAAATAAAACTGAATTTCATATGAGTAAGGATGACCAGGATCTTCCCATTGCCATTAGGAAAGCAACAAGAAAGTACACAAAACGACCTTTATATCCTCTTGCACACTTTATGTCTTTTAAGAAATTTTCACCATCTCATCAATCCTTCCTTGTCAACTTAAACACCATTACCATTCCTACTACCTTATCTGAAGCATTGTCCAAGGAGAAATGGAAACAAGCTATGAATGTAAAAATGGAGGCATTGGAGAAAAATCAAACTTGGGAGTTGGTAAAGTTACTAATGGGAAAGAAACCTGTAGGGTGTAAATGGGTGTATACAATGAAGTATAGAGCAGATGGATCAATAGAAACATACAAAGCAAGGTTAGTAGCCAAAGGATATACTCAAAGCTATGGAATTGATTATCTGGAAACCTTTGCACCAGTTGCGAAAATGAATATTGTTAGAGTTTTGTTGTCGTTGGCAGCTAACTATGGTTGGGAATTACAGCAGTTCGATGTAAAAATTGCATTCTTGCATGGAGAACTAGAGGAAGAAATTTATATGGAAGTCCCACCAGGTTATGGGAAAAACTTAGATTCTCAAACCATGTGTAAATTAAAGAAAGCCTTATATGGTCTAAAACAATCACCACAAGCATGGTTCGGACGATTTGCTAGAGTTATGATAGCTATGGGATACAAACAAAGCCAAGGGGATCATACATTATTCATTAAACACTCAAGTTCAAGGGGAGTCACAGCTCTCTTGGTTTATGTCAATGACATAATAGCGACAGGAGATGATGACAAAGAAAAACAAATCCTGAGTCATTGTTTGGGCAAGGAATTTGAGATCAAGGCGTTAGGAAGGCTCAAATATTTTCTTGGGATTGAGGTTGCTCACTCTAAGCAGGGCATTTTTATCTCCCAACAAAAGTATGTCACGGATCTCCTCAAGGAAACAGGCATGACAGCATGAAAACCAGCAAATACTCCAATAGATCAGAATGTCAAACTTGGAAAAGCAGAGAAGGATGTTGCGGTAGACAGGGCAACATATCAACGCCTCGTAGGAAGACTCCTTTATTTGTCTCACACACAACCAGATATAACATATGCAGTTAGTGTGATTAGCCAATTCATGCATAACCCAAAGAGAGTTCATCTACAAGTAGCTTACCGAGTATTACAGTAACTTAAGGGAGTACCAGGGAAAGGCATTTTATTCAAAAGGAACGGAAGTTTAGTACTTGAGACATACACAGATGCTGATTATGCTGGGTCAATTGTTGACAGAAAGTCTTGTGACATGGAGGAGTAAAAAACAGAATGTCGTAGCCAAGTCTAGTGCAGAAGCAGAATTTCGAGCAATGGCTCAAGGTGTGTGTGAAGTACTTTGGTTAAAGATCATTCTAGAAGACTTGAAGATTAACTAGGATGGCTCAATAAAACTCTATTGTGACAACAAGTCTACAATTAACATAGCTCACAACCCAGTACAACATGATCGAACGAAGCACATCGAAGTCGACAGACACTTTATCAAAGAACACTTGGAGAGCGGGTTGATTTGTACCCCTTACATGCCTACACACAGCCAACTTGCTGATGTACTTACCAAAGGGTTAAACAATTCAGTATTTCAAAATATAATATCCAAGCTGGGAATGGAGAATGCCTATTCACCAGCTTGAGGGGGAGTGTACGAAAAGGTGATTAGTGGCTTATATTGTGCATAGTTAGTTATTTTTAGAATATATCTTTAGAAATAAACTAATTTAGGTAGGTTTTTTTAAGGTCCCATAAGTTATGGGATTGGATATATTTTTTTCTTTTTATTAATTTCCTTTTTTACTAGGTCTAGCATCTATAAAGCTATTGTCCAATGTATTATTAAGAATAAGAAGAATTATTACTCTTCCAATCTCTAACAGCAACATTATCCTAGGTCAGGCATATAAAAAATATTGAAAATGTCTACACAACAATGTATGACTTTGCACCTTGAAATCTGCATGAAAAAATTATAAAATAAAATAAAAAGAAGAAATTCTAAGAACCTCTTCTATGTGGATAACAAAATAGAAAAAGGCATGCTATGAAGTGGCCAAACAAAAGACAATAAAGACAAGAAAGCAAAAAGAGAGCATCACTCCCCAGAAACCTTCTGAACAACTAATTTCTACACATTCTGCACATGACCTTCCCAGGGCTTGTACAAGTGACACCAGCTCTGATACTAGCATTGCACCATTCAGTTGAAGGTTGCCTTACCCCTCATCAGCCTAAGTCACAGACAGTTCAGCTCCAAATGGATTTACAATCACTTCCAAGGAAAAAAATGTTCTCAGGCATAGGATTAAAAGCCACTTCCTAACTACCCAATTGGTCCTTTATCCACTAACCAAACAGCACCAAAAGAAATCCCCAGTTACGTCCCACCTGCAAGCCACACCCTATGGATTCCTAACCTAAAAATAACAATGATAGCAACACAATTCATGATGTTTGCAGCTTTACTTATAGAAACTGGGATTTCCAGCCCATCATATTTATCACAGTTAAATTGAAATGGGAACTTGAGGTAATGCATAACAAAATAGTACAAGGTGAGGTCCTATATGAAGATAAACTACAGCCCACAGTGCACAAACCTGACCAATAAGTGGAAAATATAGCTGTGCAATATATAGTTTATCTTCAGGCTTTTGGTACCGAGCATCCAACTCATGCTTGCACAGGAGTACCACCAAGATTCTAGCTGCCTACCACCCAAAAAAGGTAAGTGTCACGAGAAATGTACATTCTATGCCATACATTGAAATCATGTAACAAAACAGGATGTCTCAGTTCTAAGGAAGAGAGGAGAGGGCCAAAAGCTATGCTAAAGCATATGTCTATTTGAATTAGAAAACAAGCATATGCATGTATCAGTGAGCTTTGATATTGGAATTTGAAATAGAAGGAACTTTAATTTATGATTACTATGCTCACCTTTGATCTCTGAGCTAGATCATCGTGATCCCAGCTAAGGAAAAGCTCTTGTATCAAAACAGAAGAAAGGTAGTTTCTACAATATGATCATGAACTTAGTCAGGTAAGAATTCCCTGAAAAAGGAATCTAGGTCATTTGAAAAAGGAACATAAACAGACAGGTAAGACACAAGATATCATCAGAAGCATATATAGGAGCTAATAGTCTTTGCATAATTCTCATGATCCTAAAACAAATGATGCTATCAAACCCCTTAATAGCCCTGAAGGTTGAGCCTTCAGTGTCATCACAAAATAACAGATGCATGAGACAGAGGAATGGCTTCCAAGCATTGGTATCCATCCAAGATAAAACGGGCAGAATTAAAGTCTGACAAGGCAATATGCTAAGCAGCAAAGCATTCTTATACATTTCCTATTTAAGAAATAGCTGGTTACCATATTCCCTTCCTCCTTGTAGTAGCAAATATTAACAATACATCTCCCATTATATAAAATTGTTTGTTGATGGAATTTTTACCAAAGAGGTTTGTTTGGCAAAAAATTCTTTTTCCTGGTCAAGATAAGAATCCAAGTGAATAAACAAGATTTAGGAAACGCTGCAGATGAACACTTTGTTGCCAGGGGTTAACACAAATGCGAAACTTATTATTGATTCTCAGATTTTACAAATCTTTATTGGTTATCATAGCAATACAAGAAATACATCCTGCTCCGTGATTCTTCTAGCATGTTTCTTAATAACAATATAAATGGACTAAACAGAAGCAAATTTGCCTCAGCAGGGCAACAAATTCAGCACAATATAACAACATGTATACACATGTTCAAGTAAAAATGCATTAGAAACATCCTCGATTGGAAGAGGGGAGAGATGGAAAAAAGAGAAGTAAAATGGAAAAAAAAAATAGAAGAATGATCAAGTTGAAAGATAATTAAACATCAGCACAACTATAAAGAAATGAGTACACTTTTGGGCACTAACCATTCATTCAAATCAGTTATTTATATTTGTATATCATCAAGGAAGTAAGCTCTGTTAGTATGATTGGAAAATAAAGCAACTCCATACATGAACTAGCATGAACATACAGGCAGAGTAACCAATCAAGAAAGATTCAAATGATGAAATACCTATCTGAAGGGTCTCTTCCAGGCATTTCCACAAAAAGATCATGATCACATATAATTTGCAAAAAGGTAAGCTTGCAGTCATGCAGAACTGATTGGCATACCCCAGAAAATTTATCAAGGTACAATGAAACCTGCATTGGTAAATCATTTATAAAAAGGCAGTAGCAGTAAGCCAACAACACATCCATGCCTCCAGGGGCAAAAACAATTTACCAGACAAAAAGAAAAAAAGGCAACGGACTAAAACTAAACATAATAAGATAGCCAGCCAAAAGAAGGAGAAGAAAGTTAATTAGCAATTGCTGGGGGGAGAAAAAAAAAAGAAAACTATTAAACTATGGCACCAAAAGGAATTCAGGAAGCAAGTTTGCTTGAAGCTACCCTAGACATCAGATACAAACTCAAATAAAAAGACACGGGAACTCATTTGAATCTAAATGTCTGACAGAGGAACCATTTTGACTACTCTGTTGGAGATATATCACCTGCTACCAACAAGCAATTCAAAGCAAATGTATACTCACTCTTTCCTAGTATCACACACTCTACAATACTTCCCCTAACACCTTCCACCAAGTGCCATTATAGCCATTTGCATTCATGTTAACCTTTGCATGAAGATAACAGAACAGAATCCTTAAGAAATCTTTTTTTGACTAGTATAACTTCAGTGTAAAAAGCTAAACAAAATGTCAGAAGAATTCACTGCCCATCATACTTTACAATGAAGACAGCTGAGCACAACATAATCACTAGACTGAAGGTGTTCAAAAAAACATACTTATTCTGATTGGACTCCCCACATTATCCTGTTCCCTTGGCCTTACTTAGCAGCAGCATAGCTATTTAGAATAACAAGCCAGCATACTACACAGATTGGAGCAGAGGGACAAATTGAACCAACTTGGGCAAATCAACTTGAGAAACTTTACTCAGCATTCTACCATTAGCCTATGCTGCTTGGACATGGGAATGGGATCACAGTAACAAACTAGGCTTACAAGAAACAGGCACGTACCAACTCAAAAACTTGGCGAGGCTCAATAATGGACAAAAGATCATAACAGAAGAAGGCTAGACTGCTATTCAAACGTTTTGCCAAACTTAGACCCTTTTTACAACGCTCATGCACTTCTGTCAAAAGGCAATCATACAACTGCAGTATGCACCTAAATACCCCTTCTTTCAATTGCATTGGCGGAACATCTTCACCTGCAACACAAATGGAAAACACAAGAAGTTTTGAGACAAGAAAATCCTGACTGGCAGTTTTTGCTAGGGCATTTGAAGGAAATACTAGAATATTTCTCCCATGCATTTAGTATACCTAATGGAAGACTCTGATAGAAGATATGACTTTGCTCCAATGCCATTGACTTGACAATTAGCTCAAGAAAAAACCAAGCCATTGCCAAGACATCATCATATACTGGCCCAACACGGTAGCCTTTGGCCTGCATTTACATTGTAAACTTAAAAATTCCGCAATGTAAATGGAAGAGAGGGTGTGAAAAGAGAGAAAGAAGGGAGAGACACAAAGAGAGAGTGCAATAGAGAGAGACAAAGAGCGTGAGTGTGAGAGATGCAGGCTCAATGTTCTTACCATAGTCTAGGCCCATACACATGCACCCTCAACACTAGGTTTGAATAAATCCATGCTGAGTACACATGCATAATGTTTTCATAAATCCATGTCTTTTGGTGGTCATTTCGCTTTAAATGCTCCTGGCCATGTAGTATTTTTATTTCATGAGAAGTTACCTCCCTCCCCCCCACCCCCAACTCTCTCTCTATAATACTTGTGCTCTATGCACTCTTCAGTAATTTTGCAATTCCACACCATCCTTTGGCAACAGAACCACCATAATTCCTACCTCTGCCACCAATCAAAGTCTAAGTAGTTGCTGCTTCTATTCATGAGACTGTGACATTGGTTGTCAATCGGAGCTAACACTATCAACACCATGATAAAGATGTTTCTACCAAGAAATCAATTTCATGTTCTGAATGATTGCCAAACAAAAAGACTGTCTATGCATTTTTCAGTAAACCAGGGTGTGCATACAGATTGTAGTAGGTTTGCTTGTTTAACAACCATTCATTGATTTTGCTGGCAAGTAACAAAATATTATGAATGCAGGAAGAACTCACCTTACTACGAGCCAAGCTTCCCCACACAGTTGACAGACCAGGATAAACCGGTGGTTGACGACCACCAAAATCATCAAAAGAATAATCAACATAGTTGACAAGAAAACGGTTTCTTTCAGCATCATCAACTGACTCCTGCTGCACCCTACAAGAAGAAACTAGATTCAGATGAATCCAGATGCAAAAGCTAGTTCATAAACATGGTTTCTAAATAAATAACTTGGGAGTGAGAAAGGCTGACTAGACATCCACAGCAATAAAGAAAGTACATTGATATAAGATTAAATTTGTGCCAGAAAAATTAAAGAAGACGCTGTTGGCATGTCATAAAAATTCACAAAGACTTTGAAATTTTCATTAATAATGAAATCTCACCCAAAAAAAGGAAACTAAAAAGCAGCACCAGCAAAAAAAACACATAAACCAGGAAATTTTCATTTGACGATCATGATAACTTGAGTTCCTTTTGGTTCTTGAACGTAGAGAGGCCCAAATTCTCACACACACATTGAACAACTCCTACACGTACACGTGTCTAACTCAGATTATAGTACCTTTCTAAACTTTATGGCATATCATAGAATACGAATGCAATTGGCAGTAATAAACACAAAAATGAATAAGAGACATACCTTGTTAAGATATTAACCATAGCTCTGAAGGCTGCAACCTGTAGACAAGGAACACAAAAAGGAGACTTGATAGTACCCTTTTAAACTCAGAGCATCCATGAAAAGGATTATAATTATCTGTCTCAGCAAGGATACAGGGGTAACTAATTGAAAACAACTCAATGCTTTAACCAACATGACTGATTTTAATGAGCGACAAACATTCCCAACAAAACCCTAATTAGAAAAAATTCAGGTACCTGAAGAGTTTCCCCACCACTACCTATAAGATGGAGAAGCATGTTCAAAATTGGGTGAAGAAATTGAAGCAAAGCAGTGGAATCAACATTCTTCAAACTGTTAATGGCCTGCATAGTGAACAGCCCCATAAACTTCAATGTAAAGCATCACACAATAGTAGGTCAATGTATTATTGTGTGTATATGATAGATAATTACAATTACTTTATTATAGGGACAATCATAGGACTGATTATGGGACTTGAATTTACGTGAAATTGATCTTTTGCTTGTATATATTTTGACATTAGAGAATCCAATTAAGGGACTTGATTATAGTGTTGTAAATATAGTAGACATCAGAGCTAATTTAGAGAGATTCCATTAGAAAAGGAAAATCCCTCAAGAGAAAGAAACCATAGCCGCACGATAGTACTATGTTACAGTAATAATATTTTGCCACTCTTCCTCATTTCACTAGTTTAATTTATCAGTTGTGTGGTCTAATTAAGCCACTTTTTTTTAATTAGTGTTGTTTATTTTAATCATAACGGCTAACAATAAAATGCTTAAAAGTACATATATGAAGGCATTAATTTCAGATATTGTTCCTATGATAACAAAGATTATAGAACACAAACTTAATGGCAAAAACTACTTGGATAGAGCAAAACAGTGTGGATGTATCTTTGTAGTATTGATAAGGATAATCATTTTACTGATGAACCACCATCTAATTTTGAAGCAAAAAAAAATTGGTTAAGAAAAGACATTAAGATATTTTTGCAGATTTGTAATTTTATTGACATTGAGGTAATTGGATTAGTTAATCCTTGTGAGAGGGTTAAAGAACTTATGGACTATTTTGCCATTTTATATTCTAGTAATGATAGCTTATCACATACATATGATGTTTGCAAAGAGTTTTATTATCCAAAAAAGTAAGAGAGGTCTCTTATTAAATATTTTATGAGTTTAATATAGGCATACAATGAGATGAACGCTCTTCTTCCTTTTGGTTTTAATGCACGAACTTAATAGTCTCAACATAAGCAAATGACTATTGTGAGTTTCCTTGCAAGGTTGTCATTTAAATTTGATGCTACTACACAGTTCTTTAACTTTATGATTACTTTTTTTCATGAAATCTTTACTCAAGTGACACATGCAAAGGGATTCAAGCTCTTCTTCCTATTACTACTAGTGCCCTTACAAGTCAAGGCACTTGGCATAGAACTGGTCATAGTATTCGTGGTGATAGAAGTGCCTAATGCAGCAAAGATGGCAGTGCTCTTGGTTTTGGTTGGAATGATGGTCGTGAATAAGAAGATCAAACTAAATCAACCTACTATCACTGTGGAGAATTAGATCATACAAGACATAAATGTTTAAAGCTTTAGTGCAAACCTTAACAACAGTGTCATGTTGCTAATATTGCAACTCAAAAAAGTGATTATGTTACCACATCTTCTTTGACAAATGAATATATGCTTATTTTTTTCTAATGAGATTGCTCATTTTAGTTAGTACCAAGCCTCGCAATAATCTTCTACTCCTAGTCCAGTCAGCAGTGATCAATCAAGTAAACCAACTACATGTCATGTCATCCTCTCAAAAATGGGTCATTGACTTAAGTGCAACAAATCATATAACAAGTAATACATGTATTCTTTTGTCCTTTAACTCTCACAAAAATCTTTCAAGTGTCACTTTAGCTCATGGTTCAACTAATTTTATTGTTCTTACATTGAACCTCTCATGGTCATCCGATTTATCTTTACCCAATTTTTCATTCAATTTAATCTCCATTAATCAAATTACTTGAACTCTAAATTGTTTGATTTCATTTTTTTTCCCAATTATTGTGTCTTTTAAAATCTCATAAGACAGAAAAGATTATTGGTAGAAGATACGAATATGAAGGTCTGTAAATTTTGAAAGCCACAACCTTGATGGTGCCGAAACCTAACAATTATCTAAGTGTTTTGACCCCTCTTGAACTTCACTACCAATTGAGGCACCCATCTTCATCAATATTGAAGATATTATTTTCTACTCTACAACATTTCATCTTTAAATTATAAGCCTTGTCAAATTACCAAACATCATTGTGTATCTTATTTGCTTAAGGTTAATAGACAAGCTACATGCCCTTTTAAATTGGTACATTCTAATATTTAAGATCTGTGTTCAATTGTCTCTAAACTTGATTTTCAATAATTTATTACCTTTCTTAATAATTATTCTCGAGTCATTTGATTATATTTAATGAAAAAATTTTCAAAATTATTTTCCATATTTTGCTCCTTTTACACTAACAACAAAATATAGTTTAACATTTTTATATGTATTTTGCAAAGTGATAATGTTAAAGAATACTTTTCTAAGACTTTTAATTCTTACATATCCCAAAATACGATAATTCATCATTCTTCGTGTGTTGACACTCCACCTCAAAATGGTGTTGCACAAAGAAAAAATAAATATTTACTGAAATATGTCGTATCACAAAGAAAAATAAATGAAGGTCACTAACTAATTTTGAGCTAATGTCATTTTCACAAACTATTTTTTAATTAATCATTTTTCCCCATCAATTATCAATGGTCCTTACTTTGTTTTATTTCCTTCTCATTCATTATTTCCAATTAAACCACATATTTTTTGGTGTAGTTGTTTTATTCATAATATTTATCTTCATATGTCTAAATTAAATCCCAAATCTCTCAAATGTATCCTTTTAAGTATTGTCATCCTCAAAAACAAGTGTTACTTTCTTTGTCCATATTACATTTTTTTAGACAAGTTTATTCTTTCCTGACTCTCATATCTGTAGTAGTAAGAAAAGCAAAATGATCTTTTGGCTTGCAATATAACCACTACTATTGATTCCATTAGCTCCACTAAACAACCCTTTACTTAAGCGTATTCTCGTCGTGTTCTATGTCATAATTCACATACTTCATTCTCTCCATCTACAAATCCTAGCCTTGATCTTCATATTGCTCTTCAACAAGGTACATAAACATGCACTCAACCAATTTCTTCCTTTGTGGCATTTTATTTCTTCTTTAAATCTAGTTTTCCTAAGACAATAGTTAAGGCTTTATCTCATTCTGATTAGTGAGCTACGAGAAGTAAGAGATGGCTTTAGATAATAATAATACTTGGAAATTAACACAACTAACAAAAGGTAAGTGAGCTATTAGTTACAAATAGGTATTTACTATAAAAGCTAATCTTGATGGCTATGTAGATTTTCTCAAAGCAAAATTTGCTGCAAAAAGTATGTTTAAATATATGGGATAGATTATTTCAAAGCATTTTCTACAATGACTAAGATTATTTTTATAAAACTATTTATCTCTCTTGCTACTATCAATGATAAGCCTTTATATCAATTAGATGTTAAAAATGTTTTTTGCATGGCAATTTGCAAGAAGAAATATATATAAAGCAACTACCTAGGTTTGTTGCTCATACGAGTTAGGTAAGGTTTGTCCACTTTGGAAATCTTTATATAAGTTGAAACAAAGTTCTCGTGCCTTGTTTGGTAGATTTAGTGATATAATTCATTGGTATGAAAAAAAAAAAAAAAAGTAATTGTGAACATTTCATGTTCTATTGGCAATCTAAAATTGGCCTTATTTTCTTGATTGTTTATATTAATAATATTGTTATAACAAAAAGAAACATTGCAAGTATCTTAGGTGTATTAAAATATTTATTGTGCACTGAAATTATGAGGAACAAGAAAAGTATCTTTCTATCCAAATAAAGTATATCCTTGATCTTTTGAAAGAAACTGAAAAATTAGGGTCAAACTTTGTAGCACTAACATACAGTAGATTATTCAAAATTATTTGCAAACTGTCAAAGGTATTGGAGATTGGTGGAAAAATTGAATTATTTTACAATAACACATCTTGACCTTGCATACTCTACAAGTGTTGTAAGTCAATTTATGTCTTCTTACAACTTACTCATTGAACAGCTTTAGAATAAATTTTATATTACATAATAATCATGGTTATACTCATATTGAGTATTTCTTAGATGCAAATTGGGCAAATTTCAAAGCTGACAAAAAATCTACTATAAACTATTGTAATATTAGTGTGGTGTCTTGATCTAGTCCAGAGGCAGAGTATAAAACCATAGCACAATCCATGTGTGAACTATTATAAATATATCAATCACTGTGTGAGATTAGAAGTGGAAATTCAACACCTATAAAACTTTGGTTTGTTCTTCAAATTGCATCAAATCCCATGTTTTACAAAAGGACTAAATATATCAAAATTAATTGTCACTTCATTCACGAAAAGATTTAACAGTATCTCATTTCTACTAGCCATGTCTCAACTGAAGAACAGTTAGATGATATTTTCACAAAAGCTTTAAGTGGTCTTAAATAACAAACTACATATGATTAACATCTATACTCCAACTTGAAGGGAGTGTTATAATATAGTAGATTAATATATTATTGTGGATATATGATAGGTAAATAAAATTACTTTATAAGATTTCATTTTAGGAGGAATTGATTATATTGACATCTTGTATTATGAACAATAATATAGAAGAAAAAGTTTTTCTTCTACACATAGTATTCTTACACATGAATCAACCATAGAAAGAAATAATCCTATGCTTTATAATGCAGGACAAATAAGAACTGTGTTTGCATATGTTGTGTACAATGATAGTAACCAATATCAATGAATAGTTCAGGAAACAATAGTTGTGACTTCTATTTTATATGGGGTAATAAATTACGCAGATAAATTAGGCAGAGAGGGTTAGGATTAATGGAAAATGGCTTGGAATCTAAAATGGAGGAAACAAGCTTAAAACTAGAAATATTGGCAAGCTATGTGCTTCACACCAAAAGCTCCAAAATCCAATTGGATCACATATTATATAAGCTAAAGGTTGCTGAATTTTTGGGAAGTTATCGAATTCTAGATTTGAGAAAACTATGGCTGGATTTTGGTCAAAGCAAACTTTCTAGTTTTTATGGACTACGAGGGATTATTCCCAGAACAAACAAGACTGAGTAATAAAATACACTAAAGGACAATACAAACACCATAATTATTCTGGTGAAACTGAAATTACAGAAACAACCACTCATAAACACTATAACAAGAAATTGAGCCCAGACATGATCTCTTTAAAACCACTGTCAACATGCCTATCATTTGAAAATTGTGATATCTGTTGTCATTTCTGTGGATAAAAATCAACCCAGATAATTGACAGGCATGACAATGCACAATCGGTACATTAAACAAATTATATGAACAAAAAGCCAGACGGTATTTAAGTAAGCCTAAAGAAGAACCATACCTCAAGAAGTTCAGACCCCCAAGGTGCACTTGTTCGAAGAGTGTGCCTGTCATATTCAAGAAAAAAATCTCTAATGCGTTCATTAAGGGGATACAAAGATGAGCATAATCTTAAGCGCAATTTGAAGACATTTTTCCCATCTTCCACATAATCCAGCCTCTCCTACAAAAAAAATGCAATGTACAAAATTGTCATGTTGGATGAAGGAGCTAAAGATGAAACCATCAAGGTCAAGTAATTCATGTAGAGATAGAAGCTTGCCATCAACTACAAAACTTATAATATTACCCCACTAAGAATCCATAATCAGGAGAGTAAAAGTCACTAGCTTTAAGATACTGATTAATAACCCAACAAAGAGTATTCAAACAGGTTAAACATTTAGCACAAGAATAATCAAGCAAGAAAATGACAGTAAGACTGCCCAACCAAAAAACTTAAGCTGGTTGTTAAGAGTCCTAAGAATTCTGTTTCTCATGCTCCTCGCACCCTGTCCCAAGCCCCTTGAGGATCAAAAAAAAAAGAAGAAGAAGAAGAAGAGGGAAAATCATTGGACTTAAGGTGTGCAGCAAGCACAGGCCATTGCTTACATGAGCAATTAATTGGATAGTTCCCCAGAAAAATGCAAAAAGGACATTCAAACCCTCAACAGCAATGTCCAGAAGGCTTTGAAGTCATGATGAAAAACATTAAGGGAAAAAAAAAGAAGGAAAAGATAATAGAATCAGAAAGCAATAAATATCAACAATTCCAAACCTAATTGCAGATGCTTGTATTTGCTCCTACCTTGCCCATATCTTGGAGGTAATGTGGAACAAGCTCTCTCATAATTGGTAAAGAGAGTTCAGATCTCAACCTGAACAGAAACATAATGATTGTAGAATTTAAGTGCTAAGGCACCAATAGTTGTACTTTGATACATTGACTGAAACCAAAGAAGTTTAAAAACATTGAAACAACAGAAAGATTATAACATTCATATAATATTGCCACATAGTGTCACATTATGTGACAAAATGCTCAAACAATGATTTGAAAAAATAGAAAAATAAGCTCAAAGCCATTTACGTACTGGGCAAATGTAGATAAAGAAAGTGCTGCATATCCAATAACCACCTGGAAACAAAGAGGGGTAGCAAATGCAATGTCAGTCCAAAGGGACATATTAGAAACAGCATCCACAATATCATCATAAGTGGACCATAAAGGGAATGAAATTGAAATGTCAAGGGTTAGTACAGTCATCAGATCAGTCAGTTGAAAACAAAAACAAAAGATAATGTTAAAAAGGTATTCATTTCAATAAAGTAAGGTTGGCCAACTGATGCAAAATGACATAAAATGAATAAAGAAAGGAAAGAGATGGGATAGAAACAAGAAACAAGGAGGGGAAGAAATTTTTTTCCAGTAGGGCAGGGGAAGAAAGGGAAGGGAAGGGGGAAGACAAAGAAAAGGAATGGGATCTAAGAGGCAATCAAGTCTTGTACTTCTCATCACTGTCAAACACTCATGAACAAAATAAAAGAGATAAAGTGCATTTATCAGACCTACGAACAAAATGACATTCATGAACATCAACATAACATTCAAATTTCTCTCTGCCTAAAATTGTTTCGTGAATCTCCAGCTTTGTCAAGTCCTCCATCCCCTCTGCCTGCCAAGTCAGGTTTCTCTTTGCCATTTTTGTTGTCACAACTTGTCTTCAATTGCACATACTCCAAGAAAGGCATTCATGGCAACAGGCAGCCTTGTCCAATTTATTGGTTTATTCATAGAGATCAATAAGTCTGACATAAGGTTTTCAAAATGCAACATAGGCCCACTATAACCATTCTATTTAATTATCACTAAAACAAGTATATACAATATGTAACGGCACAAGATCTTACCGGCTTTGGAGCCTCCAATTTTGTTTGAAGATCAACATGGAAGAAAGTGAATAAGAGGTGATGCAGTGGTGTCAAACAGCAGGTAGGGAAAGTTTTATCTCATCATGGTAGCAAGCCACTCTAGCCCCAACAGCTACTTGGGTATGGACCCATTTTTGAAGTGACACCCCTGGCTCCCTTGGATACATTGCCTGGTTATATTAGGCCAGCAATGAAGCACATCAATTGATCTCTTGAGGCAAATAACTTATGATCTAACAATAATCCTGCCATTACCTCCAAAGGTTGTCTGCGAATATCCACGTCATCCTTTCTTAATTCAACCCTTACAAACAAATTCCTCTTTCGGCTCAAAACAACACTTAAAGGATAAACATATAGACAATGGAAAAGTTGCGAGAAAGGCTCATTGCGTGTTGTTGTACGGAAGTCAAATGCTTGGAACTGTTTGTCAATCAACAGAGCAATTAGGAAAATCAGAGATATGCAGACTGAGCATGCATCTCAATGCAAAGAGCTGCATTTTTTAAATAAATAATCAAAAAGCAAAGGATAAACGCACAAGTACCATTTGCATTAAAATGAATTATATAAAAGCACATTGAACGAGGATGTGGATTTTCACATCTATGGGGGCTTTCATCTGTCATCTCCAACCATCAAATTTTTACACTAAGCTCAAAGGTATAAACTAAAAGGGAAACCCATTTTTTCACAGAATCAGGCTTCCTAGCATCTTGGCTTTCTTTTAATGATTGCACCAGACATGGAAATGGACAGAATGAACTTAATAGAGTGGAAACTTATAGTCCAACCACTACAGTCACTAAGAAGAAAAATCAAAGATTTTTTGTTTTTATCCAATAAAAAAGTTCACATATACGTCCAACCAAAGGAAATGTTTAAGAAGGAAAACTACAAAATTTGAAATGACTGAAGTCCTAGGTAATAAAAAGGGTGTAGACAAGTTCAACTAAAAGAAGAGGCACAATATATAGATATTTTTTAGGCTCTCATCTTCCCCACAAGGAACTACACTTAACTGAGATTAAAAATTGGTAATGAATATACAAAATGGCCCTTTGATGACATCAGTCCAACAAAAATCCAGTCCTGCTCAAATCATAGTCTTAGCAGATGTTGAACATGACATAAAGTTTCTGCAAAGAGGTATATGCACATGCTAATTGATGCAATATCCAGATACAAATATTACTATAAACCATTTTTTACACTCACGGTATCAACAAAGGAATCAAGAATTCCACGACCAGTTGATCCATTTCCAGAAACTCCTTTGCTATCAACAATATTCCACTTGGAGCTGCTAGTTTGAGGTCCATCTGAACCATTGCTGGGGCATTGGGTCAACCTGGAATCAATAGGATGGTCCCCAGGATCAATGGAGTCATTGGTCACACTGCCACTTTCTGATAGATTATCCAAATCAGCATGGCCTGTCTGGTGCTTCTCAATTTCTAATCTCAGAACACCTTTGACAGGTTTATGAACCTTGTGCTTTGGGTCCTGTAGATTGGAATGGGGGAAAATGCCAAATCAAGGGAAAATATTGAAAAGTGCTTCTGTGATACCTAAAGAATAAATTCAATTCCCAAGACTATAATCATTGTGCTAATATTGCAGCATCTAACCATCTGAAAAAAGGAAAAAGAAAAAAGCCTTGCTTATCAAAGATCATGTCAGTTTATCCTCATATAGTTAGTATATATGTAAAAAAGGTAAATAAACACTAAGACATGAGTATATGGCAGAAATAAGTGGGGTTGGGGGGAAAGAAAAAGAAGAAGGCAAGTACAATTAAGTCCACAAAATTATTCAACTAGCAAAAGACCCTGCTCCATAAATGAGCCCTATATAGCTATATGAACACCTTTGGTGGAAAACAGGCCATTTTGCACAAACAAGATGGCTTATAACCATTCATAAGAGCAAGAAAACCAAGGATCCTTATCCTGAAGATGCATAGCTCTTGCTTCTTCACATGATCATAGTGCACAATAAAGTACAGTATTATCTAGTTCTTTCCATTCTTTAAATAAAAGAATATTAAAATCCACTCAAGGACGGTTTTTGCATCAAAAATGGTGTGCGACTGATATCAAAAGCCAGCACCCTAGAGGCTCAGTCTTTATGTGTTAGAGATTGATCCTCCCCCCAATTTGCATCAACTTCAGGCTTTTAGTAATTTAATTTGCATTAAATACCAACTGGATTCTCATACTCCAACAATGATTATTTGGAAAATATAATAAGAAGCTTTGGAACAGATAATAGCAGGACAATACATATGAATGCATACGTAGTGCACCTGCAGTGAGTCCTCAGTATAGCATTCTTTCACTTTATTTAAATTTGAAATTTCAACCACAATGGAGCTTCCACTCAAATAGCCCAACTTCCCATCCAGTGTGATTTTTGCACTGGGCTCAAACAGAACCTCATGTGAACTAGTGCCAGATACACTTGAAGCAAGTGGACTGCTTGGGGAAGCAGGCCCACCGGAAGTAGCACCATTGTTATCAAACAATGGAACAATTGCCCAGGCAAATGACTCTCTATAAGGCATGATTCTAGACCACACCTGCAGTCTCTGCTTCTCTCTTTCACTCAGATGCACCTGTTTAGGAAAGGAAACACAATCATCAAACAAGAAACATCATTTAAAAGTTCTTCTGATTGTTAGCTTTTATTCATGCAGGTTATGATAGTACAAAAAAAAGATCCACTCAATCAATATAAAAGAAAAAAATAAGCAAAAATAAGGGCTGCATATTAAATTTTTAGCTGACCACTGAAATTAAGGCAGCATCAAGCTTGCCTATTGAACCCATCTGAGATTGCCTCCTGCAACAAATCTAATGCATCCTAGTTGAGGGGCAAGAAGTGACCCATGAAAAATTAGAACCAGCGTGATATCATAAGCATCATTTGTTCACTAAGCCTCAAAATTTTTCTGGACTCATATTTGCGGGATTTAAAGATTAGGCTGAATCCTTAAATGAGTAAAGTGTAAAACGCATCTTACACAGGAATAATTCTTATAGCACTGTTGAGCATTTGTTTATCCCTCTAACATTATGACTCATGAATAGGTGAGAATGCTGCATCTTAATTATGTATTGCAATTACAATATAATCTTTCCCTCATTTGGTTAGAAAACTAAAATGTCAGCTTCTAAACATTTACATCAACAAGAAATAATCCACAAATTTTAGCTATTTTTCTTGCAAAAAAACTAAAAATAAATGACCAAATCTAATTGGGGGATCACATGTAATATAGAGAGATTTGGCCTTTTCATTCAAGGAACCATATGGTTGATGCAACAAAATAGATTCTTCGCAAGAATCTGCTGAAACTATTTCCAGCTTCAAGTAAATGAATGCACAGAAAACCTAAAAAAAAAAAAAAGGACATTTAAAAACATACAGGTTCTGATTATCAAAAAGAAAGAAAAAAACATACAGGTTCTTTTCGTGAATAAACAGAGGGAGGGACCCCGCCTTCTTCAGTAGCAGGCTTTTCTAGCTGGATTAGCAGACACACTGATGCCGATGGAGCATCCAAATAGAAGATTCCACAAGGTCCATCAGAAGCTTTTTCCTAGCAACCACAACAACAAAACAACTAAATTGTTTTCTGTAACATATGAGAAAATCAGCTCTCAGATGACAGATTGTGATGATGACATGACAGCAAGAAATCAAAAGTAAGATGAAGCATCAGAAGAAAAACAAGGACAAGGATTATCAACAACAACAAAAGACAACTAAAGCCAATTAAACTATGGAAGAACAAAAAGGGTTTTTTATTTCAGTTTTTTCACTTACATCTTGTGCATCTGTTGGCGCCACAGAAAAATAAAAATCCTCCGACAACTTTTCTCTTCTCTCCTTATTATATGTGCAAATTGTACCATAAAATGGCTCTGCAAAGATAAAAATAGTTCAAAGTCAGAAAACTCACAACACTATGGTAGGTTATGTATAGCTAGCATAGGAAAAGGAGACTTTCGATCCATTTTCTACTCAATTTCTAACAGGACATCATTTCAGGTAAATACTGAACAGTCAACTCTACATAGCCTCAATCTAACACAAAATTGTGGCACATTATAGGCCCTACTGGTCAAGCAGCTAGAGGCAGCCGGAGGGCAATAGCCATCCAGCACTCAAGGGATAAACAAAGGTTGTCCACTAATGTAAGGTTTGGACCAACTGTGAGTTGCAAGGGCCTGAAACAGCCCCAAATAGGTACAAACTAAAGAAGCTGTTATCAACTGCTGTCGACTACAAGCTGATACTAAACTAAATATTACTTTCAGAGTTAAGCCAGATTCTCCTACAATAGAATTTAGGGGTAAGAAAATGCAAGAAATTTTCATTTTAATAGAAATAAGCTTCTATCCATGTCTCGCAACCATATGATTACACAAATTAATCTTAAGAAGTGATCATTAAGACCAGTAGCAAAGCTGGACACGCACCAACTAGTCCTGCCTGAAATGATAAGGAGAAGACTTTCACAGAGATCTTCAACCCACTGAGACCATCCCATGTGCACCAAAGGGTTAAAAAGAAAGAGCAATAAGAGAAGCACAATTGATAATTAAATAAAATGTCAACAACAAGAAGCAAAAAGGACTGCTGATAACACTTTCAAATCAAAAAAATAAAGCAAAACCTGCCAAACTGTGCCACCGGAGTTTCAGCAATCCTTCGGCCAAATATCATTGACCTCTCATTTTCCCAGTCAAAAGCAGGCTCATATGCAGGAAGAGGAGACAGACCAAAATGCTGCAAGCATGGTATGACAAGAGGAAAAAGATCAGAGTAAATTACAGGAAACAAAGGAAAAGGTTGATAAAATTCTTTTGAATTCGTGAAGCATAGAAAAGGTTGAACTGCATAGATAAAGACTCTAGCCACTAGAACCTTTGGAGCAAGCATATTTGAGTTAGAGAAGATGGTCTCTGATGATTGCCTTCCTGAAGTGCTTGGGATGTCATCAGCAGCAGCATCTTCAGATTTGGTTCTTCTGGAATTGGCAAGATGCATTTCTGCAGAAAAATCAAAGAAACATCATGAAGTTATTTAGGCTCCCTCAGGAACATGTCAAAAGAATAGTGACCTTACACCAAGTAACTATAAGAAGAGAAGAAAAACTTGCATAGAAAAAAGCACAGGGCATAAATTCCATTGAACAATGACCATTGATAAAAAGGTGAAGTAATTTTTTCCATGCTGCTGAGAGTCTCCTCCGAAAAAATTGTACATAGCATTTTTGCCAGTATATCTGTTAACAATTTTCTAGGCCATACCAGTCTCCATGTCAGTATCAGGCCCTTCATAAATCTGGTTCTGGAAAGGCATCATAGTGATGCTTTCAAAGCGACCATACTTGCTTTCATCTTTTACCCAGTCAGTTCTGTAACACTGATCAAGCTCATTCAGATGTGGCCACTGCTCCAGATGGTCATCAACCTGGGGACCAAAAAAGAAGAAGAAGAAGAAAAAGAAGAAGAAGAAGAGAAGAATACAGATAAATTGAGTGTATCAAAATAAAAGCCATGCATTATCTCCAAATCAAGAAAATAATCATTTTGGCTTTAGAACAATATGACTGAACAACAACAGAGACTGTTCATAGCCTCAATGAAGTACTGATTGAAGTTAAATCCAACGAGCAAACAGAGATGATGTAAATAGGAAAAGGGTAGGGGATACAGCCAGACTTGCAAAGATCACAAATGGTTCTTGAGCATGGTTGAGGGAGTGAGTTTAACGTGTCAACAACGTCATGATATACACATCAACAGAAAACATCATATCTAGTAAGAAATATTTACTTCCTGCCCCCTTTTCTTCGGGTAGTTAAACAAAACTAGCACGAATAGAGGCCTAGTTGCCATGCCATGCCATGTCATGCCATCACAATTACTTTAAAAAACGATATAAGCAAGCAAGAATAACAAAAAAAAAAAGTTCAAAACCAATTTTAGCATGTCAATCCAGAAGAAGAGTAAAATTTCATTGCAATGCAAGTTGATCAAGTTCATAGTCCTATCCAGCTTGTCAAACAAAAAAAGGTCCACGCATCTAAGAAAGAAAGGAAAAACTCACCAAGGGATCCAATCTGAGATGACAAAGAGACTGACGGGGTATTCTACGGAAACGCTGCCCTCCTCCTCCTCCTCCGTTGATAATGCCGTAGTCCATTTAGTTTATATCAAAAAAATCCACTGTAAGAAAATGTGTTGTATTGCTTTTTTTTTCTTTGGGATATTTAAAGGGAATGTGGATGCGAAATGTCGCTCGTAACAGACATAGAAGATAGATCTGGAACAGAAACTGTAAGCAAGACGGACGAGGACAATGGAGTTCGAGTGGGAATGGGTGAATGAACAGGCAAGCGACAAGGATTCCAACAAAATAAAAAAAAAAAAAACATACATTACAGAGGGGGAAAGAGAATAGATTCGGTTGGGTCACTGATTAAGCCAAAGGCAAGGGGCTTGCGAAGAGATTGAGAAAAAGTCCCAAAAAAAAAAATGAAGACAAGGAAATTACAAGCATGCTTGCTACTGACTTCACCTTCCTTGCTCCCTCCCTTCCTTCCTTCCTTCCTTCCTTACCCTAATCCCGACTCACTGACCTAATGGAAGAAGGAATGGATGAGATCTTGGAGACAGGTAGATAGAGAGTGAGAGACAGAGAGACAGAGAGAGGCGAAATTAGTTTGCCCCGTTTCGATGTAAAGACATATAGTAGAAAGTAAGCAAACCAACCTCCTAACTTAAAAAGTTTTTTTATTATTATTTTTAAACGAGAACAAAAGAAAAGAGAGACGAAGAGAAGAATGGGAGGGAGACAGAGACGGTCAGAGAGAGAGAGAGAGAGAGAGAGAGCAAAAAGGCCAAAGAGTGAGGGAGAGAGAGAGAGAGAGAGAGAGAGAGAGAGAGCGGAAGAGAACAAATGAACGAACCAGGACAAAAGTCAACAATGAGTCCAAGGGCAAACTGAGCTCGGGAGTGGGGGAAGGTGCATTCACTCAACAATAGAACAATGGGAAAAGTTAAATTAGTTACAAATCAGATATCCTTTTATTCAAAATCCTAATTCTTTTGAAATTTTCTACATAATATTTTAACGTTTATTCTGTTATAATTTGTCTGTTATATCCCCACTATTTTAATCACTTAAATCAAAATAAAAATTGGAGAGAGCAATTTGTTTGCCTAAATTGTATAACTATTTGTTAATAAAGTTTCTCTTTTATACAAAATATATAACTATTTGTTAAATTTTTTCGGATGAAAATGTTGTATCAAAAATCTAAATTAAAAACAACAGTCCTTGACGTCCATAAATGAATAAGAGTTGGACACGGTTATTTAATCAATCTGAAGACAATTGCTCGCTACTAGTTAGTAAGTTTTTTTTTTTATTTATTTTATTTTATTTTTATGGGTCCATATAGTCAGTAAGTCTAAACCAATTAAATATTACCAATGAGACCAAAAAAAATTATTAAGTTAAAACTATTAAAATCCTGAAGGTTCAGCCCAAAACTAAATCATTGATTTTAAGCCCAACTCATTCACATGTCTGTAGCCCAACTAATAGTTTATATATTCTAGGGAGGAAACGCGAAAAAAGCAATTAGCTATCCCCCGTCTCTGTTTTGGGCAGGTGTCACAGGCAGAGGAAGGGAGGCGGTGGCATAGACGATAGACGTTGACTCTAAGGAGTCTCCGGGTTAGAGAGTTACGGAAAAAAGAAGCCGACAGGAGGAGCTCAGCCAGCACAGAACGACGGCTCGTGGGATTTCACGACAGAATTGAGCAGCGATCGGTCGGGGATTTTTTATTTTCTTCTGAAAATTGTAGAGCTTCTTGAGGTTGAAAATCAACAAAAAAACAAAAAATGAAAATGGGTATGGCAGCATGCTCCTCTTTGCTTATTTAATTGTCATTGTCAACGACACTGTCGCTGGCTTGGTGCATGCACACATATAATCTATTCATTTGTTTTTCCTGCTGATCGATTCACCGTCGCTTTTTTTTTTTTTTTTAGCACCTTGGTCATGTCAACTGCATCCCATCCGCGCACGCACACAACAGTTGCTGTGGCTCGTTTTTAGTTATTTAAACTAAAATTCACAGGCTCGCACCTCATCAGCTCCCATTCTCTGATTGCCTCAGCACCCGCCCTCCTTTTCCTTCCACCACTAAATATCAGATCGCAAACTGAAGCTCAAGGGTTGTGGCCAGGTTGAGCTTGGATCTTGGTGGTGTGATAACAGCTGGATTTGAGATTTTAAGCGACCGTCTTGAGAGCTGTATCTTTTGACTTTCTCAATTTCCTCTTTGATTGCCCTTTATGGATTTTCCGTTGCCATTGGAAAAAGCATGTCCTCAGCCACCATATTCTTTCGGGTAATTTAATGTAGTTCAATCCATAAATTATATTTTTCTTCTTCTTATTCGTCTTCTTCTTTTTGTAAATTTAGTCATGTTTTGATGTTCTTCGAATGATAACTATTTTTTCCTGAAAAACAGGGATGATAACAACATAAATGTAGTTCTGGTAGCCACGGGTAGCTTCAATCCTCCTACTTTTATGCACCTGCGTATGTTTGGTAAGTTAACCGACTTCTTCCTCTTCTTTTTCTTTTATTTTTTTCCCTCTTTTTGGAGCTAAAAATTTCTCATTTGCTACATAGATTAATTCCTTTCTACTGAGCTTCTATGACTGATATTAATTATAATTTCTTTTAGTGACGAAATAGTCATTGCACTCGATACATGTTTATCGAGACAGATAGTTACATAAATTTGGGAAATTGATGGTCGGTTATTGTGGCCTTTTTGACTAGAGCTAGCAAGAGACGCATTGCGTTTGGAAGGTTATCATGTTATTGCAGGTTATATGTCACCTGTTAGTGATGCCTACAAGAAACCGGTAATGAACTACTTATTTGTGACTTTGGCTACAAACCATGATGAATAATTGTGGATTTGTGCTTCTTCGATGTTGTAAATCTCTGTTGTTCATGGCTATCACTAGATGGGAAGAGCAAAGAAGTGACTTTAGTTGTTTTGGTTTATATAGGGCCTTGTATCCAGTGAACATCGACTGCATATGTGCAATTTATCCTGTGAAAGTTCTGATTTTATAATGGTCGATTCATGGGAGGTACTATGCTCTTTCTTTCCCTAGCTTTGTTTCTTACATTTGTAACCTGTTATGTTGGTGTTTGTATGCTCATTGATTGGGACAAAGTGGCTGCTTGGTGCTTGTATTCACACTTTTCAATAATTGAAACTGGTTGACAAGTTTGAATTTTTGTTATAGGCAAATCAAGCTTGCTACCAGCGATCTTTAACTATCCTGGAAAGAATCCATAACTTTTTCATCAACAAACTGCATATACCCAAAGGTAAAATCATTTATTTATCAACAGCAAATGAAAGAAGCATCTTCGTCTAAGGATTGTTGTGGTCTTATGTTACTTTTTACAAAACTTGTTCAGATATGGTTAGATTGTAGTATCAACTGCACAAATAATGATTCTTTTTCCTTGCTTCTCGCAGGATCTCTCAAGGTCATGCTTGTTTGTGGCTCTGATTTAATCCAATCTTTTAGCATTCCTGGATTTTGGATTCGTCAGCAGGTATTTACTATATAGTCCATACCAGGATTGAAAGTTGTTGTCAGTGCATATAGATAAATAAATAAATAAAAGTTGACAGTGTTGCTGTTCCATTTAAAGTCATTGTTGTCATTATTATTATTTTATGTTTCACTATGTAGGAGAGGAGCATAAAATATAAGAGAAGGAAAGCATAAAAGAATGACAAAGTGGTGTGCTGTTTTTCTTTCTCCAGAGAAAATAGGTCATATACTAGTACAACATTAACATCTGTAAGTTCACAATTAACACTAAATCCTGTTTCCTACCAATGTCCTTCAAGCCGGACCATATATATCAACCATTCCCAACTTTTTACAATATTAGAAAATTGACCCTGATCTAAAACTTTTAAGAAAGATGTCAATCTTCGGACTTCACATTATTGAGTCTGTCATGTGTGTTTGCAACATATACTTCCTCCCTACTAAGTGTCTAATTGAGTGAAACCCAATTCAATGTGCTTAGTTCTTTGTTGTAAAATTGGTTTGCTTGCTATGAAAATAGCAGTTAGATTGACAGAGCATTTTCCTAGGCTTGTCATGTGCAAAGCCTGTCTCTTCTAAAAGAGACTTAACACAAAAAATTTTACAGGCTGTTCGATCCATTGCTTTATACTTTGCTTCAGCGCTAAAACAGGTCACAAAATTCTGTTTCCTGCTTTTCTTTGTGTCTAAATTAACTCCAACAACTGCAATACCCATAAATTGGCCTTCAATTAATTTGGTAACTGCTTAATCTATATCAGAGAAACCAACTATCTCTAAATGAGTTAGATTTGTCGAAGCATAAGCCTTTCTTGTAACCTTTTTAAGATACCTCTAGATATGACAGACAGCTTGCCAATGTTCCAACAGCTTATTTTCTTTTGTTGGATGTTTGACTACTTTTGTCTTTTACCATTTGTGTTGGAAATGCGAATGGGCATTACTTTATGAATGTTGGCAGCTTTTAGTTTCAGCGCCTTTATGGTTATATGAGTGCATCATTCCCATCAACAGATGCTAGATTTGAAAGTGGATGTTTTATGAAATCTTCATCAGAGATTTGATTTTTATCTCTTATAATTTTCAACTTAGTATATCTTAGTCTTCAGCAAGAGGATACCAGTAAGCTGTGATGCAGAATGTGAAAAAAAAAAAATCAAAGACCAACATTCACATTAACTGTGTAGAGAATGTAAATATGTATGAAAGAAAACATTTTGTATTACTCATCTAATAAATTGATATCTTTTCTAAATAAATTGATCACATAAGGTTTTATTTATAATAATTTCTAATCTTAACAAATAAAAAAAAACAATTAAACCTTAATATTAAAATACTAAAAATTAAACTTAATGACCTCAATAATATTTTAAAATTTTTAATTAATTTAAAATTAAATATAAAATTATAACAATAAAATTCACAGCATTAATTTTAAAATAATAAAAAATATATATTCTTCAAAATATATCTCAACTTTAAATTAATAATAAAAAACTAGTGTCTTGTATTGAGTACACTAAAGTCTCCAATTTTCTTAACTTGACTTGTACCTAATTTCCATTAGATCACTAGCACAAATAAAAAGTCAAAACTTTATAGTCTTTTTTAACAAAATTTTATGTAGGACCAACCTTTACCTCCTTGTAAGTGCACACCACATCTATTGCTTGCTAGATAACCATCTTGTTAGTAATGACTAAATTTTAGGTTTACCTTGGAGGAGTTTATACCATGAACCTACTAATCAATTATATCATAATCAAGTTTTACAAGGCAAGAATTCCTCTTAAGTTTAGAACATGCTATGAATTAATTCATGATTCAAATAGGAAACTTTAGATGGGGTCTTTCCTTCTAATTCCATAAAATAACATGAACATAGACCAAACTTGTTTTGATATTGCATAAGCAAAAAAGTATAAAAAAATAAAAAATTAACACGAAATCATTATCTTCCTAATTTTTATAATAATTTTTAATTATTGGATATACTAACCAATAAAAAAAACAAATAATCATTAATATTGAAATCTCAAAACTTAAACCTAAAAACTCTCAATAATAACTTGAAATTTTTTAATTATTTTAAAACATTATAAATAAAATATAAAATTATAATAATAAAATTACAATATTTATTGTAGAATAATAAATTTTCAAAATATGTTTAACATCAAGTTGATAGGCATTTCTTATTAACTTTTACCCTTTCATTATTTCTAGGTAAGGACCATATGTAAAGACTATGGTGTGATTTGCATTCGCAGAGAGGGACAAGACGTTGAGAAAATCATTTATAAGGATGAAATTTTGAGAGAAAACAGGGTAAGTATATTTTTTTTACAATCAACCATAATAGTGTGTACATGTATTTTAAGAACTATTTTGGCTATGGCTACCAAATAATATGTGTTATGCTCACTTTTAAGCAACTAACCTTGCCAAGTTCTACATGTTTGGGTTGGCATGGTGCTCTTATCAAGTTCTTTTAAAATAAAATTGGAAAAGGATTCTTTTTTTAGAAGTTTTGATTGCTTGACGAGGGGTTCACAGGAAAGAAAATATTGTCCTTGTAGGAATGATGTATCATTGAACTATGGCAAGTTTGAATCTAAGAATCCCTATGTGATTAAAGATTTGTTGCAGACAGAAATTTTATAGCATAAACTTCTATATTTCCAATAATTGATAGTTTATTCAAATCTATGAAAATTTGCCCAATATGAGTTCTCCAAATGGCTATGATCAATTAGTCGAGCTGATCTCATGTTATTAGTTTTGTGCCTTTTGTCATTGCAGGATAATATTAAATTAGTGGAAGACATGGTACCGAACCATATCAGTTCAACAAGACTGAGGTAAATAGCACACGCTAGAAAATGTTTAAAACAAAGGAACACGGAATGACTAAATAATGTTACAATGCCCCTCTATATTTGTTTTGGCGTTTCAGGGAATGCATTTTAAGAGGATTGTCAATCAAATATCTAACTGCGGACGGGGTGATCCAGTACATTAAAGAGCGACAGTTATACTTGAAGTAAAATGATGTATGATTCCTGTTGGCTTTCCGTCGTAACAGATTGTCATTTGGCATAAATGCCAAGTTTTTGTAGTAACCTCATATTTAACCTCACCTGTGAGCTTAGTCATTTATGCTATTCCCAGAGTCACCAATTGTTGCCTCGTTATTTTTGTCCATAGTTGAAGATTGTTGATGTTCCTAACCACCCCCCCCCCCCCCCCCTCCCCAACTTGAAAACATGAAATTCTCGGGCTATCCTCTTAATTCTTTTGTCTCTGTGAGAGTGAGTGTCTACGCTGCGGGCGAGATGGTGGTGGTGGTGATTGGGTGTGTGGTTGGGCGAAAGATCTTATAACCTTTCAGCTAAACCCGTTTGTTCCAGAAAGGCCTTGTGATGACCAAACCATAAAGTTCAGATAAAAATAAAAGCAGAATCTCCACAGAATAGCTCAGACTCCAGTGATAACACAAAATCCAACAAATGTATTACACTTCACATTGCATCAAAACCATGTCAGCGGTGGTTCAATCCCTAGAGCCATGCCATCACTCCTCAGGTGTAGAAGTACCCATTCTTTTTCTTTTCTTTTTTTTTTTTTTTTTACCTTGGCAGCAAAACACTATAATTTATTGCGCCCGAATTAGAAAAAAGGATCCCAAGTGTCAAGACCAGCCATCTGCACAAGCAAAAATAGTATGTCCCTGGAATAGCAACTAAGATCAAAACTAGAGGCATGGGAGAAAAAATAACAGAAATCCACACCCCCATACATCGCCGTCCCAAAACTAGAAGACAAAAAAAATATATCTAGGTCTGCAAAAATAATTTCTTACCCACTCCGATCCTATCCCCTTATAGTCTGTTTCTCTATCCTGTCACAATACCAAATCATAAATATCAAATTCAGAGTAATGAATCTACGCATTCCACTATAAGTGAATTCTCGTATATAGGTGGTAGTCCAAATTCAGTTACTCGACTGACATCGTATGATAGAGAGGCAAAATTTCTTTCGATTCTTTTGGAAAGCCAAAACCTTAACATAAAAAAAATAAATAAATCAAATAAGATTCCATATTGGTTAGCCTTTTAAATTACTCAAGATAACTCCAATGAAAGCTAAGGAAATGTACCATTGAACTTGACATACACCTGTCATCCAACCTCCAATGTCAATAACTTGCGAAAATGGCTAAACTTGAAGAGAAACCCAATCAGCTAGAAGACCCATTTGCATTTTGTAATTTATTTCATATACTAGCAACTCTATCGCATTCAATAAACAAGAACAAAGAACTGGTGAATAGAAAAAAGAATCACCTACTGATTAAGAATCAGTAGCATCACGGAGTGCCGGTGATGCAACAGTGGCGTTAGCTGCAAAGGCATCACTAGTCGTGAAAACTTAATGTTGGCTTATTGAGAAAACTGATTTTTTTCTTAAAAATTGGTGTCAAATTTTAGTTAAAAAATAAAATGGCAATTTTTGTTGTCCGCCTAAAATCAACTCAAAAATTGAAAAGGACAGTTATACCCAGCAAGCCCTCTTAATAAGTACAACCAACGATTTTCTCGAGTTACTTGAAAAATAGTTTAGTAAAATAACTTCCAAACAACATGGATACTTTGGTTGACAAAATAAAAGTTTGCGCCCTCAAGCTACTGCCAAAGAGACCACCAAAGCACCAATCCAGATTAAACTCGCGGTTGCCAAACTAGCAGCCCATGATCTAGCTAGCTTCTTACTAGAGAATCAAAAGTCGGGTCAGATATATATAGCAACTACCCTGATGCACCCGACAAAATCATAAAAATTTATTAATCAAAACGATGGTGTGAATTACACCATATGGTTAAAGATTAGAGTCTTATAGAGCTAAGAATCAATTAGCAGTGCATCAATGTTTCGTTTTCCGCCCGGACCTTTGGTATACCATGATGAAACGTAGTCTCCATAATAAACCTCGCGGTATTTGGCAGGGAATGACTCATTGACAATCTCCAAAGCCGGAGATATCTTCGAACTCTTAGCTGGGTCATGAAAGGTAGCAACTGAGAGCCGTGTCCTGCTGGAATTTGTAACAGCTCGATGTTCAGCACTCTTGTATATGCCATTCGTAATAATCTGCAGATAAAGGAACAAAGATAACATGAACAGTTCTTCATGTGCAACAATACATTTCAGCTCATAATATCAGTACATGCTGTAACCATAATTTTGAAGACTTTTTGTTAGGCAAGTAAAGCATTATAAATGATCAGAACTAAGCAAGCCAATGATCTGGTCCATTTGCAGGTCCACTGATGTACAGGAGTTCATATAGAAGTAGTATGAGTACTCAATCACAAATTCACCACACTCAATCACAAAAGAAGCTTGGTGGGCCAACATCCACAGAGAATAACAGGTCAATGGAAGACAGTTTATCAAATTATAAACTAACCAAATTGGAACATCAAATACAAACTACAATGTAATGTCATTAACCAGACTCGAATTCAAGTTACTAACTTGAAAGTGCATAATGTCATATAAAACTTAACAGGTCTAAGGCTGTCCTGGGATTAAGCTCCATTGTAGCTTAAAAGCAATGGCTTACACATACTGCTTTGATGTTCAAACAGCCCAACCCTTGGAAGATGGTAAAATTATGTAACTCATAGACCAAGCGCCAACAACCATACTAGAAGCAAGCTCAAAATTGATAATTGGATTGCCTGAACATCGGTAGTTGCAAGAAAAGCAGCACAACAACTAGCAAACACAGGATTCTCTATTTTCATTCAAACCAGAATGAGTAACCTTCATCACATGCAGAAGCACAGCACAGCACATCACAGGCCCAAAAGCGGTACCACCGGCCACATGTTTCAGCAACAGCTGTGAGAAAACCAGTTAAAACAAGAAACAGCTAGCTCAAGTGTGATACGGCAGTTCCTAGAAGCTAGACATAGTCCCCAACTGGTAAGCTCAGTAAAGGGCATAATCCAGTCACAAATGGAACACATGAGATTCAAGCATCTCATGCCACAAATAAGACATAGTCTTCTGGAAAAACACCACTCCAAAAACAAATTTTTCTAATATTACAAGGTGGAAACAAGCAAAGATTGTTCTTTCCTTGACTAATACTGCTTGAGCTTTAGAAATTGTTACAAAGAGGTGATGAACAAAATCCATGCACAGGGAAACTGAACAAGGATTATGCATTGTGACCAAAGATTCACACAATGATAGAGTGAATGAATTATGTGCATGAAGAAATGTGAAAAAAAAAAAGAGTTCATAATTAAATACTGCACGTGAAAAGCAAGACAAATGAAAAATAACTAACCAAGGACAAAAAACATAGCCTAATCAAACAACTAGGATGAGCAAAACAAATGAAAAAGTCAATCAATTTGATTGGCCTTCTCTTTTAATTTCCTTCTGATAATCAAACAAGTATCCCAAAAATAATTGTAAAGAAAAAAAAAGGAGCAAAAAAGAAGAGGAGGAGAAGAACCTCAGTTTGGTCAGCAAGAAGGACAAGAATGGCATGAGGAAGAGGTGTGACAGTAAACCAACGAGAATTTTTGGAAACCTCAAGGCCAGCAACGTCATCTTGTATTAACAAAGTTAGGGCACCCATATCAGAGTGGGACTGAAGACCGAGGGTGAGGTGGGGCTGAGGACAGGGAGGGTAATAGCTGACAGTTATGTTTTGATAGAAATCCCCAACACTATCAGTAATAGCATGCTCAATGCAGGATGTAGGCAGCCCCAAGCTCTCCGATATCAGCCCCAACAGCTTCTGAGCCAACACCTTCATCTCATCACTGTACTCTGCCACAACTTCCCTGGAAGAAATGAAGGGATGGAAGCATAATATAAAATGATTAAGAGAGAAGAGTAATGATGAATGATAATGATAGAGGTACTAAAGAACATTACCTGTAAGTGGGAGGGAAATGAGGCCATCGAGAAGGATTGCGGCGAGACAGGGGAAGTGTGTGGTGGTCAAAGTAATCCCTCCAGTCCAGGATGTCAGCATCCTGGTTTTGTGGAGGATGAGGAGAAAAAACAGGCGGAGCAGAAAGCATCCTGCTGCCATATCCTTGAGAGGCGAGGGAACTAGGATCACAGGCATAGTGGAGTTTCTCTTGGATAGGGAGATGCTCAAAGAAAGCTCGGCCCATGCTCCTCATGCGCTGCAGCAGGGCCAAATCCACTCCATGGTTGATCACATGGAAGGCACCCCACTCCTTGCACGCCTTTCCGATTGCCTCTCCAATTGATTTTCTCTTGTCTTCTTCCTCCAATCCGGTAAGGTCAATCAGCGGAATACTGCCCTTGTTGTTGTTGTGATCGTCACCGTCCTTCTTGTCCAAGTTGTGGGGACCAGGACGGTTTGAAGGCTTCTGAATATACTGGGGAGGAACCTCTGCAATGCATGCCTCTGCCAGCCTCTGCACTCTTATGGCAGCAGCAGTACCAGTACTGGTTACAATCCCTCCTCCCCCTTCTACCATTTCCATTCTTCCTATTTCTGACTAATTTCTGTCTCTGCTATGCTCTGGTGCCTTTAAGTGAAATGACAACTTGCAACTAGGAAAGCAAAAAAAAAGTGAGGATCACAAAATTAAACAAGAAAAACATATAAATATAGACATGGTATCAAATAATAAAGTCACAGAGAACAGTCAGCACTATAGTTTTAAAAACGCCCCAGATACTGATCCAGACAAGATAATGAGTCAATTCTTATTTAGTGAAACGATAAGAAACACATATATATCCATCCAATTTTTTTTTTTAAACAAAATCTACTTAAAAGAGCACAGTTTATCAGCTTCTAAGTACAACTCAAAGCAAATCTTTTTTTTTTTTTTTTTGAACAGCCAAAACTGATTTTATTCATGCCATCCTATCAGAAACAAGGGACACCCCAACATATATACAACTCCAAGCTTATAAACAGCTCCCTTGAGCAAACCCAACTGCTAAAAGAGAAAAATTTCTGCTCCTAATCATAATTTAAAGCAAAGCTAAAGCAGCTCCTGTGCATTTCTTCAATCCAATTTATATACTAAAACAATTGAATTTCTCATTGACTAGCTAAGGCACAAAGAACACACATTTAAAAATCGAGAAATGACTCATTGGCTACAATCCATTGATATACAAGTTTGGTAGGCAACATTAACTAGAAATTTTTATTAATCTATAGTCCTCACATGGTATACGGTTGCCTTGGTTCTTGTACATTTAGTACATAAGAAAGGCTAAACATTAATATTTGCAGCCTATTCAATCGCTTAGATTCTATTTTCTCAAGAGATTGAAAAGATTTTGTCAAGACATGCCCATAGTACATATTCAATTTTAAAGTATTTGGTTGGACACAAAAAAAAAAAAAAAAACAATTAGAAGTAAGGTAATTGAGTTGAAATGTTTTTGTTCTTTTCACCTTGACGATCAGTATAGAGGAAAAAATAAGAATTGGCAGTGAATGGGAGAAAATGAAACTGAGATTTAGACTTAAGGATAGCGGGTGGAAGCCGCTGCGCCGACCACCGGGGGGGGGGGGCGGGGGAAGAGAGCTGTGGACGTCGGTCGAAGGGTGACGCCAGGTTGATGAACAGTATATGTCAGTGTTTTCATTAATGAATTTTTTGCTCCTTTTTCCAATTTCCCCATCCCTTCTGTCTCTCCCTTATATATATATATATAGATGGATAAAGGAGTCTAAAATCTTTGGTTCCACAACGCAAGGAAAGGAAACAGAGACCGAGGATCGGATTGGAGTTGGGGGTTGAAGAATCCAAAACAATTACCAAAATTGAAATCAATTTCATTTCCTGGAATGGGAGGAAAAATTTAAATTGAAACCTGCCTGCCTACCTACCTCTAACTCTTGGGCTGCATCTGTATATTGTACAATTTGGTGGCGGTAGTCGTCGGTGACAGTGGCGGAGAGAGAGAGAGCCCGCTGGTTTAGCGGTTTGCGGGTTTAGTCAGGTTTAATTTCGGTTCGGGCATTTTTTTGGTGGTTCTTTCCTCGTTTGATTTAATAAACGCACCGGAATGATTCTGACCAGTTTGACCATGGGGGGGGGGGGGTTGGGTGGGTTTTTTGGCTGCTGTTTATTGGTCGTCAATCTCACTGTCTCACTGTTAGTGTGTACATCAAATCCAAATGAAAATGGGTATGGCAGCATGCTCCTCTTTGCGCATTTAATTGTCATTGTCAACGACACTGTCGCCAGCTTGGTGAAGTGGCATGCGTATGTGCCACATACCGAAAACAGAATATATAGAGCTTATTAGATGCTTGCATTGCGTAAATCCAAAAGGATAATGGATCTGACGTTCCAATGCGAATACCTTTGTGACCTGACACTACCCACCCTTTTGCCTGTCTCTTTCTCCACTTGTTACCCCTAACTCTCGAAGAATATTTATATGTTAAATTTTTAAAATTTTTTCTATAAATACTACCTCCTCTCATTTATAATAATTATTAAATTAAAATTTTTCTCATTTACAAAATTCTCTCTTATACCTTCAATTTTTTTTTATCACAGATTCAAAATCAATTCTTTCAAATTTTTTAAAATTTTCTTAGTTTATATTTTCTTATCTCTCTTTTACAAAACTGTCTCTTATACCTTCGATTTTCTCGTGCCTTTCTAACTCCATGTCAAGTTTCGGAATTAGACTCGGATTGTATTAACTCGTACAACACCGAGAAGTTTTAGAGAGTTCATGTTAGTTATTAACTGGATTGTAGCCCAGCGGAAATTTTCCAGCAGCATCTCTCCGAGAAGTTCCAAAAACACGTTGCTCACCACCGAAAAAAAAAATAAAGTTTCTTTGAGCAGCTGCTTCTCCGCCATGCCAGTTAGCTTCTTTGCCGCTATTCCGTTGGTCATTCAAGATGGGAAATCTAAAACGTGGACTATGGAATCTTTGACCAGCACAAACAGAAACCTCAACGTAAATGGCAAGATACAGTTTTGTACCGCAACTTAGTTATAAATGATTTAAGAGCTCCTAGCCCACATGGTACAGTGGATATGTCTATTTCTTTCCTCACCACATGTTTGTCCGTCCGGTTCTATCAACAAAATTTGTGTTAGAACGTTACCTGAAGGGCTCCCCTGAATTTAAAATAGAAACAAATAAGGATACCTGCCAAAACACACAAAAAGAAAGCAAAAAAGAGATACCTAACCAGCATAGCTGTATGCTCCAAGACACTGAAGCAGCGACCAAAATCCAGCAAGCTTCTCATCCACTGCTGGCATTGCGGCCTGGCCAATCAAGAAACTTGTAGACTTGAAGGGAGGGGGGTAAATAGCTTTGGGTTGTAGAGGGATCATCCGGGGTATAGATATACCCCTTCCCATACCCAAGCTCTTTCATCAGCTTGGTAGGTGCATTCCTCAAATGAAGTGGCACTCCCTCATTTTGACCAACTGATTCCCTAACAACCTTCTGGGCAGCCTCTATTGCTCGGTAAACAGAAATTGATTTGGGAGCCAAAGCCAAGTACGCCACACATTGGGCAAGAATGACATTGCACTCAGGCATGCCGAGGAAATGACAAGCCTGGTAGCAAGCAACAGCCTGGTTAAGTGCTAATGGATCAGCCAAGCCAACATCCTCACTTGCAAACCTTATCAAACGCCTCGCAATATAAAGAGGCTGCTCACCGCCTTCTAACATCCTAGCCAACCAATAAATGGAAGCATCAGCATCGCTTCCTCTCATAGACTTATGAAGCGCACTGATTAAATTATAGTGCTCCTCCCCTGATTTGTCATAAGCGAGATGCTTGCATTGAAGTGCCTCCTTTGCATCATCCAAAGCAACAATTGCCGCCATATTCAAATTCGAACGGAGGTCAGCATTTAACAATCGGGAAGCTGCAGTACTGGCAGAAATTTCCAAGGCGTTCAAGGCCACACGTGCATCACCATCAGAATTAGTGGACAAGAACTGAATGGCATCGTCGGACACTTGGACTTGCAATTCTAAGCTTTTAAGCAGTCCAACTTCCTCATCATTTATCGCCCGCATCAGAATGGTGCGCAAATGATGAGGCTTGAGGGGGCTAAGAGTGAGAACTCTACAGCGAGAGAGGAGGGGCGTAATCAAGTGGAAGGACGGGTTCTCGGTGGTGGCGCCCATAAAAACAATACTACCGTCTTCAATGAAGGGCAAGAAAGAATCTTGTTGAGACTTGTTAAAACGATGGACCTCATCAACAAACAATACTGTCCTTTTCCCATTCTTCTTGAGTTTAATTTTCTTAGCATCATCAACAGCATCCCTCACATCCTTAACCCCGCAAGTGACGGCTGACAAAGTGACAAAACGATAGACAGAAGAAGCAGAGGAGGAGGAGGTGGAGGAGGGTAGCTGCTGTGGGCTGGGAGTGGGAGAGGGAGCGGGAAGGGAATTGACAATGGCTTTGGCAATGGAGGTCTTACCTGTGCCGGGGGGGCCCCAGAGAATGATAGAAGGAAGGCGATTGCAGTCGACAGCAGAGCGGAGGAGAGAGTTGGGGGCCAGAAGGTGGTCTTGGCCTACGACGTCGTCTATAGTGCGGGGGCGCATGCGCTCTGATAAGGGCACATGGTGAGGCTGAAGCTTGTAGCCGCTGTTGTTGCTGCTCTTGCGATCGATGTGGTGGTATTATTAATTTTATAGAAGGAATGCGAGGGTGAATCGAGGGTAGTAGATGCTAGTAATTTGGGGCGCTTAGATTCAGATTTGGTGGAGTCTTGGGCTGTATCAATAATATGTCGTTTACCTTCGTCGGATGGGTCTCGTTGAGGTTCAGATTGCTGCTGTTGAGGGGTAAAAGTAGCTGCTGTTGGAGTTGAGGTGGCAGGTGCAAAGGAGTCGGCTTTGGACTGGCAATGAAAGAAGCGTTCGAGCCTCAGCTGGAAAGGAGGAGGAGGAGGAGGAGGGTCGATGATGTCTGGGTGCTTAGGGTTCTCTTTTGCGGGCGGAGGAGGCGAGGGCAGTGGAGGGTTGGGATTATTATTGTCAGCACAAGATTTGGTGGGGCGGGGGCGGGAGAGAATCCATTCGGTGGCTCTGAGGGTAGAGTTGCCGCCAGTGGCGGCCAGCGCTTGGGCAGCCAATTCCTTTGGGAATCCCATGCCAAGCAGCTGCTCCATTTCCAGCTTCCCAATATGCTTCTCTTCTTCTGTGCTGCGGTTTAAAAAAGTAGGTAGTCATGAATCCCGTGAAATTCAATTTGCTTCCCTCATTATTTTATAGAGATACAAACCAAGAATTGAAATATCGCGATATGGCAGCAAAGACCGAAACCTTGGTCTGATTGGTGGGTGGAGGGGTAAAAAAAAAAAAAAAAACTAAAAAGAAGGGAGAGAGACGGACTGACTGTGAGCTGGGAAGGTCTCCGTCTCCGTCTCCGTCTCCGTCTCTCTCTTGTATTATATTTATATTTATATTTATGATGTATATTAATAGTATAATACTTATAAATATAATTGGTATAATTAATTAATAACATTCCAATTAAAATAGTGAGCGAGGGCATCTCTTTACCTCAAGGAAGCTACGATTTTACTCCTATCTGCTGGCTGGCCTCTCTCTCTCTCTCTCCCACTGTCACCGACGACTACCGCCACCAAATTGTACAATATACGGATGCAGCCCAAGAGTTAGAGGTAGGCAGGCGGGCAGGCAGGTTTCAATTTAAATTTCTCTTCCCATTCCAGGAAATGAAATTGATTTCAATTTTGATAATTGTCTTGGATTCTTCAACCCCCAACTCCAACTCCAATCCGATCCCCGGTCTCTGTTTCCTTTCCTTGCGTTGTTGAACCAATGATTTTAGTCTCCTTTATCTATCTATCTATATATATATAAGGGAGAGACAGGGGGGATGGGGAAATTGGAAAAAGGAGCAAAAAATTCATTAATGAAAACACCGACATACACTGTTCATCAACCTGGCCTCGCCCTTCGACCGACGTCACAGCTCTCTTCCCCCCCTCCCCGGTGGTCGGCCGCCGCGGCTTCCACCCGCTATCCTTAAGTCTAAATCTCAGTTCAGTTTTCTCCCATTCACTGCCAATTCTAATTTTTTCCTCTATACTGATCGTCAAGGTGAAAAGAATTTTCTTTTTTTTTTTTTTTCAAACCAAATACTTTAAAATTGAATATGTACCACGGGCATGTCTTAACAAAATCTTTTCAATCTCTTGAGAAAATAGAATCTAAGCAACTGAATAGGCTGCAAATATCAATGTTTAGCCTTTCTTATGTACTAAATGTGCAAGAACCAAGGCAACCGTATACCATGTGAGGACTATGGATTAATAAAAATTTCTAGTTAACGTTACCTACCAAACTTGTATATCAATGGATTGTAGCCAATGAGTCGTTTCTTGATTTTAAGATGTGCGTTCTTTGTGCCTTAGCTAGTCAATGAGAAATTCAATTGTTTTAGTATATAAATTGGATTGAAGAAATGCACAGGAGCTGCTTTAGCTTTGCTTTAAATTATGATTAGGAGCAGAAATTTTTTCTCTTTTAGCAGTTGGGTTTGCTCAAGGGAGCTGTTTATAAGCTTGGAGTTGTATATATGTTGGGGTGTCCCTTGTTTCTGATAGGATGGCATGAATAAAATCAGTTTTGGCCGTTCAAAAAAAGAAAAAAGATTTGCTTTGAATTATGCTTAGAAGCTCATAAGTTAAAAATTCCATCTCAATGCACAAGGCTCTGGTCTATGCAAGGATTGCCCTTCTCACATAATCCATTGCATTGTGTTTCCATAACCCTAGAAATTTGCATTGATGGGTGTTCTTGTCTCCTTTTACATGAATATCAATTGCCTTATCTAAATCTTTGCATCTTCACATTTGATGCACCAGGCAGCAATATCCCACGCCTACATATACATATTTGGTTTTGTATATTTTTCATTTGAGTACAAGTCTAACAGCCATGCAAAGGGATCATGCTGCCAGTGCTCTGTCAACACCAGCTGCACGAATTCGGCATCGTAGGCGCTCCACTGAGGTTTGTTATTGTAGTTTCAAATTTGTGATTTGCCCTTTTTTGGCTTGGTAACAACATTTTTCTGTCAGCTGGTTGTATATATATGTATATACTCCTAGTTGTTTACCTTAGAAAGTTAGCTTACATTAACATATATAGGGTTTATTTACTTTAGCAAGCTTTTTTATCAAAACATAAAACAGCTCTGAAGCCATCATTATTTTGTAGTCTTAGATTGTTTCCCTTGAAAACCAAATCCTCTACGTAGAATTTGAAGAAATTTCCCTATGGAGAAATGAAATGGAAATTGGAAAAGGAAAATGGAGATGAGAAATGGCAAAGGTGTTCTTGAACAAATACACCTATAATACTTGAGGCAAAAAAGTATTAATCTGGAGCTGACTTCTTTTGGTGATTGTTGATGATTTCTATCAGATAATTGCTTTATGGTTAGTGGCTGCAAGATGCTTTCATACTTAATTATTTTCAAAGAGCTTAGTGCTTTATTCAGGAAAAAAGGAAGAAAGGAGTTCCTGACTTCCTACTGGTGTTTAACATCTTCTTTTTGTTTATTAGGTTCTTCCTGAGGCTAGTAAAGAAAATGGAGGCCATTTGCTGGTTGATGATCAAAATAAATACAGGTCAATGTGGATCCGTGCATACTCAACCCTTTGGATGATTGTGGGCTTTGCATTAATTGTTTACATGGGCCATCTCTATATTACGGCCATGGTGGTTGTCATCCAGATATTTATGGCAAAAGAGTTATTCAATCTGCTTAGGAAAGCACGGGAGGATAGTCATCTGCCAGGGTTTAGGCTATTGAACTGGTAAGGATATTATAATTTGCTCGTCTTTCCAAATGTAATCCTGTCTTTTTATTTTCACTTCTTTGGAAATAATTCTTGATTTAAAGGAAGCTGAGTTTTAGGTCCCTTTATCATTTGTCTAATTGGAGTCTGAGTGTCTAATTTCAATCTGTCCATTCTCCCATGCTTCTGTCAGGCACTTTTTTTTCACTGCAATGCTGTTTGTGTACGGCCGCATTCTCAGTCAACGGCTCGTTAATGCTGTAACTCCAGACAAATTCCTGTATCAGCTTGTCAGCAGCCTTATCAAGTATCATATGGTGATATGTTATTTCTTGTATATCGCAGGTTGGTTGTACACAATATATTTGTTGTTATTTAATGGCTTGGAAGAAACATGCTAATGATACTAAGCCTTCATGCTTTATTTTAGGATATCACTGCCCATATAATTGTCAGTTGTGTTACAGATTTATCATTGCTTTGTAAAGAATTCTTTTATTGGGAGTTATTTATGGTGGATGGCATCTTGTATGAATGACGGTACCTGCAAAACTCATTCAGGTTTTATGTGGTTCATTCTGACACTAAAGAAGAAGATGTACAAGTATCAATTTGGCCAATATGCATGGACGCACATGATTCTGATTGTCGTGTTTACACAGTCCTCTTTCACGGTAGCCAATATTTTTGAAGGCATTTTCTGGTAACTTCGAACACTTTGCTGCAGAGCTCTGGTTTCTTTTTTCGGGTTTTTCTTGTAAAACAACTTTCTCACCTGATTTTAGGTAACATGGGTATGTCTTTTCTAAGATCACATGTTGATGGAAGAAAAAGAAATATTTATATTAATTAGAAATATATTTGGTATTAGTTAATTAATTTAGGGTGTTATTGAATTAAGTATTTTATTTAAATAGGAGATTTTAGTTAATTAGGACTCGTATTTCTTTCCAATTACATTTCCTAAATTCTAGTCCTTTACATCTCTAAATGGATCTTTAGGTTACATTGTTTACCTATCTATGATATTGTAATTGACAATTAATCATTGCTTTGGAGCAACGACTGTCTATTCTTGTTTGATTCATGGGTGGGTCCCCATTGTGTGTTTCTTTATTTATTTCTTTGTTCTTGTTCTATTCCCTGACCTACATTGCATGTTATTCCTTTTCCTGTTAGCACAGTGTTAGACATAATGTTTGGTGCAAGTAGAACATTGCCTTCCTTTTCTTTCTTTCAGCTTTTGGTGTGACATGCCAATTTGTCCTTTTCCTTCCAAAAATAAGTATGGCCAAATGGTTTCACTGGCATGTATGTTGAAGTCCCTTATGACAGTGCATGCATAAGAATGATGGTGGGATTTTCTCTTCTGCATTCAAATAGCTCTGCTTACAAGATAACAAGAAGAAAGGATTATTAGTTTAGTCTGAAGTACACATTTAATATCAACATAAAATCTTGTTATTCTTTCAGAGACTGAATTCAACTTTTCTTTTAAGACATCTTTGAGGTTTGTATTTTCTTTTAGTTAACTGCTACTTTCTACAAGATATTTGTCATTGTGGTTGATTGAGAATGAGAGCATGGTATGCCGTACTGGAGAACAGTAGACAAAAGAAAATTTAGCTTTTGTGAGATGGTGATGCATGTATGGGCATGCCTCAGTCTGTGTTAAGAAAGGAAAGTTGGCTTATGCTTATCCAGGCAAATTACTGTATAGCAGAGTGCATAGATTTGCCCTCGTGCTTCTCAATGTTATTTTTCTGTGGTTGGTCAGTTCATGGTTCCAGCATTCTGCTCTTTAAATTGCATTTGACCTGGGTGTCAAAGTTCTCTCACATTTCCCAAAAGGCCTTTCTGTTTCTTTGATTCCTTTCTTAGAGATTTTGTCTCATCATTTCATTTCTTGTTGCTTTTTTTGCTTTTTTGTTTTTCTTCCTTTAAAACATCGCAATCTTACACATATAATCGCTTCTTTCATTTCATGAGACTCCACTAGATATTTCGTGTACATGGATATCTACTAATGCATACACATTTTCATGATTGTAGGTTTCTTCTACCAGCAACACTTATTGTTATCAATGACATTTTTGCTTATATCTTTGGTTTCTTCTTCGGAAGGACTCCATTGATCAAATTATCTCCCAAAAAAACTTGGGAGGGATTCATTGGAGCATCTGTCACTACTATCATTTCTGCATTTGTGGTGAGCAGAGTTTTTGTCCCTTTGACCAAACCTGTAATACAGAACTGATTTCATTCAAAAATATTTGGTCAGATTATTGCAGTGCTGCAATTTGAATCTCTTGCCTTTTTTCTTTTTTTTTTTTCTTAATGTGAACTTTTATTGAGGTACTTGGTTATTCTGGCCACAGACAGCTCATGTTCTTTAGAAAGATAAGGGGGATGGGGGTGGGCCATTTTTTATGCTTTCACAACTTTTGTTTATTTATTTTCCTTTTTTCCTTTTTTTTAAATTTGTTGCACCATAAGTGTAGTGTAGTGCATAATAATGTTTTTTAGCATGCATCTTTGCTTATATCAAGCATTTTTTATGTTTTTTAGCATGCAATAATGTTTTTTGACAAGACCCAATGGTATTATGGATTTTGTGCTTGTTTATGCAGCTTACAAATATAATGGGGCGTATCCAGTGGCTGACATGTCCAAGAAAGGTAATCTATTGACCAGTTATCAGTAATTAATGCAGAAGGGCACACCATTAAGGAGTCTAATGGTCATGTAGGATTTATCGACTGGTTGGCTTCAATGTGATCCTGGACCCATTTTTAAGCCTGAATGCTGGCCTTTATCCGGATGGGTTCCTCAATGGGTGAGTAAGTCAAGATTCTAGCGAACCTAAATTTTTAACTTCACTTTCCTGCTTATGATTATGAATAGTCTAATTTTAACATTAAGCTGTGTTTGTATTTGCTGAAATCTTAGGTGGCAGATACTTGCTGTGCATACTTCATTGACAATTTTTTATGCCTACCATGCTTATCTCTACATTTTGGTCAATATTGCATATGCAAAATGTCAGAACCTGCAAGTTTAGTGATTACTACCTTATTAGTGACACAAGGTTGTCCCTTTCATGTCATCTTGTTACATATCTAAATTCTGGTTCTCTGTAATTGAATATTGGCCTTGTGCTCGGTTGAGGTTGCTTGGACATATAGGTAGCTATGACTTGACATATCTGTAATGTCCACTCCATGCATTGGACTCACTGTTTCAGATAAGAGACACTTGTGCTTTTGAGTAGGTGTGACAAGCTGTTGGGGTAGGTGCCAGTTCTGTTGCTACCAAGATTCAATCCATGCTCCTTTTCTATTAATGAACAGTTTACAAGCATACAGATGGATGAGAGGGTTGGCTCCTGGCCAGCCCCAAACTAACCTCTTGGATTCTTTTGATTAGGATATGCCCATTTGGAGTCTTCAGTCGATGCAGTGAAATACCCAGGGCTATATTCCCCAATTCTTTATGACAGTTTGAAGTTCATTTTAAGTGGTAAAAAGAATATTAAGCAAGTTAAACTGTCTTGAACATGCTCAATTGAAAGCATATTATTCGTTTGCTTTTTATTATCAAGATTTACCTCTTGCAAAGTAATATTTTTAAACAAAACTTTCCAAAGGAATTATTTAAAAAAGGCAATAATTGGTAAGTGATGGTTGAAACTTGAGTGGGAGATTATGGTACAATATTACAGTTTGCTAATTAGTATCGCCTATTGAACCCCAGATCTATATCTAATGAGAGGCTCGTGTGCTGGGGTGCCTTTTATTTTTATTTTAATTTGCTCTGATTGAGACTTTACTTTCAGACTTAAAACCACAAAGACAACTTCATTACCATTGATCTCTGACTCGTTGGTAGGACACTCTTTTTAATGTAACTAATGTTTGGCAAACTATTTACCATTTTAAGAGCACTACCTGCTACTAAATTTGTAAGTGGTAAACTTGACCCTTCTTTGCAATGCTAGTGTCAGAATTGAAGCTTTTGCTATTTGTTCTTTGCACAGTTTCCGTGGAAGGAGGTCTCAATTCTGCCAGTTCAATGGCATGCTTTATGGCTTGGATTGTTTGCATCAATAATAGCGCCTTTTGGAGGTTTTTTTGCAAGTGGCTTTAAAAGAGCTTTTAAAATTAAGGTGCACTCTTGGTTATTTTTAGTATTTATAAAAAAAGTAGGGTTAATTGCTGCTATGCATGACATGCTTTGCACCAGTGGTGGATCTGGAAAATGTTTTTGAGTGGGGGCAAAAATCTATGCGTCCATACAATTAGAGGAAAAATTAACAGAATACTTTGTTCAAATGAACAAGTTGGTCTATTGCCACGTAAACATTCAATGTATGAGTTAAATTGCTTTCTTTTGTGAAGAGAATATACTCGTCACCAAGAAAGAAAAAAAAATGCTTCTTCTGCATGCAACAATTTTCTGTTTATTAGTACATTTTTTAATTTGCAACCAGCACCTAGACACCCACATTAGCTTAAAACAAGGAATATATAGGCAACAGGGTACTTTTGGTGGGATCAATCTACAAAAACTTGCACAATTTTTCCTTTTTTTTTTTTGGGGTTTCCAGTGGGGGCAACTGCCCTCACTTGTTCAATGCTAAATCTGTTGCATCATGCAGATGTTGATTTATCTGCTAACATTTTCTCTGTCGTTTGCTACAGGACTTTGGTGATAGCATTCCTGGTCATGGTGGAATCACTGATAGAATGGATTGCCAGGTAACTGTAAAAACTTTTTTAGCTTGTTATGCAAATGGGTTTCTGCTGATATGAGAGCTTTTCTTTCAATTTCAGCCATCCAACCTTGTGGGATTCAGTTAAGAATTTTGCAAGGGAATGTTTAAACTTCTTTGGTCAAGGGCAAATTTTATTGAATAGGGATTAATTTTTTGCTAAGGGCTAATGCAGCCTGTAATGGAGTGTATAAGGGCATTGTAAAAATTGGTTGCATTGCACTACAAAATTTATGTGTTGCAAAAGCTGGAACATTTCTGTAGCAAGTGAAACAATTATATGTTGCTGCATGATTTGGGGATTTGTAAATAGACTTGTGTCCTTGTAAGGAAAATTGTGTTTTTCTAGCTCTTGATGTTGTTATTGCTCAAACTTTTACCTAGGTTAGCATGGAAAGTGCACTTCATAGTAGATACCTGTTCTTTATACCATGTATAGTGCAGTCTAGCCATGTGATAATGTTCCAGCCATACAGTGCTCTCTGGCTGATGTGGTTGACTTAATGTAGATGGTGATGGCCGTGTTTGCATACATTTATCATCAATCATTTGTTGTGCCTCAAAGCATCTCTGTCGAAATGATATTGGATCAGGTAAACTTGTAAAGCTGTTTGAATTATTACATTTTTATGTTGGTTAACATATGAAGATACTTAACACTCATTTTGTTGCTGTTTTGTAGATATTGGCTAATCTGACTTTTGAGGAGCAGCATGCTTTGTACATGAAGCTTGGAGAAATCATTCAGGAGAGGCTGATTGGACATTCATAAATTAGAATGGACTCGCTACCATTTTATACCTGCCCTGTCCCAGCCAAATAATGGCGTAGAAAGGAAGGAGGAAGAAGTGCTTGCATATGGCGATGTCTTGCCCACCTCTCGCTGTGTCTCTAGGCGTAGGAATATTTTAGCGATAGTGAAGCTGTATTTTTCCTGCATGCTCTCCTCATCCGTCCCCAAATTGTTAATCCATGGTTCTGATTGATAGGGAACGATGGGTGGAGTAACGGACTACTCAAAGTGAGCCTGAAACCAAGACAGAAAGCTACTAAGAGTCTCAGGGAAGAAACATCTGCAAGGAACCAAAAAATATGATTTAATTGATGCTGAGTATGGTACTTTTATTGAATTGTTTGTTGACTAGTGTTCCCAAACTAGATTCATTGAGGATCAACCGAAAGCAAAGAGGCTGGTCACCTCCATGCAACGGGCGATGTTGTGTAGCCACTGTGTGTGTGTTGGATATTTTCTACAACTTATTTTCAACCTACCTCTGAACGACCATAGCGTATTTCTCAACGTAGAGGCTACATCATAGAGTGACAGGAGACATCAGCTTTTGATATAGCATGGCAATTGTTCAAATCAAATACGGCTAAGATCCACTGTATGAAATTTTTATGGCAATGTCGCATAAGGACGATCAAGATAAGGGAACCTGAAACAAAGCCACCACCGTCTCATGCGATACTATACCAAACAAGCCAAGGACCAGCGAGTACAATAACAAGATGCAGAATTGTTCACCATTGAAGCAGAGAAAATGAGCCAAGAGCAGAGGTTGCATTAATAATCTCTCCAGCCAAAATTGACGTGCATGCAACTTGCATCTAATTATTATTATTATTATTTAATTTTTGGATCCCAAGCAATTTTACGTGTATTTAAATTATTATTATTATTGTTGTTGTTGAAGGCAAGCCAACAGTCATTAAAATGTTCCTGCAGCAGGCCTGTCTTTAGGCAAAAGTGATTGATTGATCACACTTCAAAATTTCAACTCTGTTAGTTTCTAACCGTTAGCTGTCGGTTTTCGCTAAGCCAAAAATCCTTGCTCAATTAGGTTAGCTGTCGGTTTTTTTTTTTTTTTCTCTTTTTTTCTCATTTAGAATTATTTCATGTAAAATTTTTCCAAGAGCTTTTCATTTAGTCTCTCACGTATACCATGAAGTTCTGTCAAAAACACGTAAAATGGTTATATTTATTGTATTACAATTACCTCGAACTGCTTACACTAGAATAAACACGACTAGTGTATATACAATAGAATTAAACTGACCTATCCTATATACTATTATTATCCTATGCATCGAAGACAGTCAGCGGTGGCTCACAAAACCCACCGGACGGACACTGGATATGCGTTTTCTTATATAGAGTATGTCGATACTGGTCAACTCTCTCCACTGTCCCTGTAGCAATTGGAACCAGCATGGCTTGCTTTTCGTAAGAGTGTTCTTTTTTTTTTTTTTTAATATCCTTTCTTGCTTTTTTTTTTTTTTAAATGTTTCTTTATCTAACCGAAATGCGGTTCTCCCACCCCTCTTTTAATCTCTCTTCCGCTTTCATTCTACATGTACTACCTTAAGACGGTTATCCCTGTCTAGATATGTGAAACGTAGGATTAGCGGTATCCTTTTTTTTTTTTTTTTTGAGTAAAGGATTAGCGATATGTTAAATGTTGTTAGGTGCTATGTTTTTTCGGCCGGAACATGTTTTCAAGACGGTGTGTTTATTTCACTAGCGCTCCACGATTATGGGCTTCTTGATTCATTAAGTTGTAATCGAAACATCTAGCTACTAAAATCCTATCCACAAGTAGTAGTAAGTCCAAATACTGGATGAGAAGGACCTGATGCAATGTATCTGCAAGATTCATTGAACTTGGTCATTTTCAAAAAAAAAAAAAGAAGGAAAAAAAGTTATAAGCAAATACACCAATTAATAACAATATGTCCAGTTGCAGGGGTACTTTCTCTATCCCGTCTAAAAATCTCATGGCGGCCGACTCTTTCTGCGTGCAATTGAGGAGTTGTCCCTGATTGGGATGGGATTTATCTCGTAGGTTTAGAGGGTTACTGCAACTTGCAAAATGCACTCAACTTCGACTAAGTTTCTATCCATGTTATGTTGGATTTTAATTATTGTTCTTTTAAGCCAGAATTATGCATATATACTTGCAATTCAATCAATCATATTAATAAGCTAATTGAATTTTTTCCTTTCTTTTCTTTTAGGTGAAAATAATAAATAAAATCTTTACTTCTTATTCATCATGCAATTTGCGTCTTTAGGTCCTTTTTTTTAAATAAAATGTAAACTAAATTCATTAAGTAAATCAATTCCGTTAAGCATAATAAATGGAATTGTCAATTGATGACTAAATTCTTACATAAATGCATGATATGTCTTCCATGGTAGTTAGTCCAAATGGGATTTTTGTTTTCGTGATGACATCGCATGAGAAAATTAACACCCTCATTCCTTTCCCCTTTGTGTCATTCTCCAGGTACGCCATTCCTCTCGTATTTCCACGGGGTTCCACACTTCAAGGTACAGCTAGAATGTGACTGATCTTGCCTATGTGTACGGTACACGAGAAGACTTGTGCTTTGGTAGCGGTAAGTAAAGGCCAAGCAGCCACTTAATTATTCCATTGCTCTGCCATGCAACCGGGTATTCTAGCGTCTTATCCTTGCAAATCTAGCTAATGCTGAACCTGGACCACATATTTGGCATGGTTCGTGGAGGCTTAGCATAATCAGGACCCAATCATGATGCTGATACAACATCACGGTTAAATACACACCCCCATTCCCAACATCATCCCCTCGCTGTGTCTCTTCTATATACATGGAAGTCATGCGCAATGATGCATGTATCAGAGAGAGATGTCTTCACAATTTCACCATCATAATGTAGGTTTTTTTTTTTTTAATCACATCTTGTGATCATCATTTCGAAATTTACAACCCACCCGGCCTACATATATGTGTGTATATATATATATATATATATATATATATATATATATATATATATATATATATATATATATAAATTACAGGAAGGGGAATGATAAAGCAAAAACAAAGATAGATAGAGAGATAAAAATGATGATGATAATGACAAAGACCCCAGCTGCTGGTGTGAGATTGAAGAGGGTGGGTGCAGCATTCTTCAACGAGGCTGCTGCTCGTAATCGGTTGGCCAGGCTTTGCGATAGCAGCGGCAGCGAACACTCTTCTCATCAGTCTTCCGACAATAATGATTTTGATGATCATGATCTTTCTGCTCTGGTCACTTCTTTCATCGAAAGAGATTATTCATTTAATGATGCGCCGCTGCCTGACGACGATGCAGCAGGAGAACAAGAAAGTTCTTCTTCTAATCATCATCATCGTCATCATCACAGCCACAGCAGTGCTAATAATGCAGTGGCAGATGCAGAACAGGATGCCAAACTCCAAAAATCATCATCAGAGCGTTACCGATGGTCACATTATCCTGAGGCCAAGGCTATGCTTCAGAGTTTGCTGCTTGACAATGATAATGATGATGACAATAATAAGGATGATGTCAGGCAGAAGATTCGTGCTGCAACAGAGCTTGCTTGCCAGGAAATGCGAGAAATATTGTCGTCGTCATCACAGAGGCAAGGCAGCTTTAAGCGCGCTCTTATGTCACGACTGCGAGACCTGGGCTTAGATGCTGGTAATTAATTCACATTATCCTATACATTCTAGTATAATCTCTTAGTTTGATATTATATGCTTTAATCTCATACAATTTCCAAATTCTCATTCATGTGCACACCAATTTAATTATGAATTATTAGGTCTTTGCAAGACCCGATGGGAGAAATGTGGGAGGCATCCTGCTGGGGACTACGAGTATGTAGACGTGAAAGTTGGTTCGAATCGCTATATTGCGGAGGCATTCCTAAAGGAGGAATTCTTAATTGCCCGTCCCACCCCCAGTTATGCTGCATTACTCGACGTTTTCCCGCGTGTATTCGTTGGAAAGGCTGAGGAGCTGAATCAGGCTGTGAGATTAATGAGCGTTGCAATTAGAGAGTCCTTGAAGACAACCAAGATGCACGTGCCCCCCTGGAGGAGGAACGGTTACATGCAGGCCAAGTGGTTTGGTCCCTACAAGCGAACCATCAACCCTGCAATTCTCTCTAGATCTAAGGCATCCGATCATCAGTCCCTATCCAATGACGAGGCCTTGGCTGCCAAGCAGCGGTCTTTTGGTTTCGAGGCTTCAGCGACAGTTTCTTCTCATCATTGCAGGGATGATTTCGCAAATAAACTGGTGGGCTTAAAAGTTGGCTATTTGACTGCTGCATTCAATGATAGTGGCCTGACCTAAATGTACGCAAGCTGTAGTTAGTGGGACCGAAGAGAAGACAATTGCTCGATCAAATTCAATGGTTGCGGTGCACCCAGAACAAATTAAGCCCTTTGTACAGAAACTGATCAGGGGTATCGATCAGCCACATTTGTATGTTCTTTCCCTGTTTTGTTGACTCCAATTAGCGAGTGTTTACAGGGGTCTTTTATTTTTGAAATTATCTTGGATTATTGGATTTTTTTATAATTTTATTTTATGAAATTTTTATTTTTATAATGTAGTTAATGTGTCTTTTAGTTAATGGGTTCACTATCATTAATTCAGTATCATTAATTCTTCTTTAACAAATAGGTATTTTAAATTCATATGTTTCGCATCTTTAGAATAACTATCATTCTTAAAGAAGAAAATAGCGGCAGAATTATTACAATAAATTCTTAACTGTTTTTCTATACTGTCGACCAAACCAAACCTTAAGATAAAATTTCGCAACAATAATGTATTAATAGTAGTCTCAAAGTATGCTACAAATTCAGCCTCCATAATGGAGGTAACAATGACAGACTGCTTCCCACTTTTTCATGAAACTACTCTTTCATGAAACAGAAACATGTAAACAAATGTAGATTCCCTCAAGTCTACACATCCATCATAATTTAAATCCGAGTAACCTACTACTTCAAGATGCCTTGATCTTTTATAAGTAAGCATATAATCCTTGGTGTCTTGTAAGTACCTAAGTACTTTCTTTCTGACTTTCCAATGATCTATTCCAGAATTACTTTAATACCGGCCTAACACTCCAACAGCGAAACTAATATATGACTAAGTACATGTTTGCATATACATCAAGCTTCCAACCAGTGATGCATAAGGAATTGATTTCATCGCTTTCAATTCCAAATCATTCTTTGGATATTGCAATTCACTGAACTTGTCCCATTTCTGAATTGAAACTATTCATGTTCAGTAATTTTCTATTTTAAATCTTTCTAATATTTTATCGATATAGTCTTTCTGAGACAATCCTAACAATTCTTATGATTTATCACGTAATATCTTTATTCTTATCACATTGGATGCCTCATTCATCTTATTCATTTCAAAAGTTTTAGAAAGAAATTTCCTTACATCATATAACAAACCTATGTCATTAACAGCCAAAAGAATGTCATCAACATATAGGACTAATATAATGAACTTGTTCCCACTAACTTTCATATAGATACACCAATCAATGGTGTTCTCTACAAAATCGTATGACGTAATGGTATTATTGAATTTAATATACCATTTTTTGGAGGCTTGTTTCAGTCCATATATCGATTTCCTTAATTTACACACCAAATTTTCTTGTCTGCTGGTGGTGAAACCTTTACGTTGGTCCATATACACTTCCTCTTCCAACTCACCATTCAGAAAGGCAGTCTTTACATTCATTTTGGTGAAACTCAAGGTTATTGTGAGCCACCAAAGCCATAATAATTCTTAAGGAGTCTTTCTTAGAAATTAAAGAAAAAGTCTCCTCATAGTCAACGTTATCCCTTTGAGTGAAACCTTTGGCAACAAGTCTGGTCTTATGCCTTTCGATGTTACCTTTCAAGTTTCACTTGATCTTGAAGACCTACTTACAGCTAACTTATTTTTATCCTTCAGGTAACTCTAATAGTTCCCATACTTGGTTTACATCCATTAATTTCATCTCTTCCTTCATGGCATTGAATCACTTTTCAAAATCATTACATTTCATGGCTTGTTTAAATGAGACTGGATCTTTATCAATGCTCAATTCCAATTCATGTTCAAGTGAGTAAACCACATAATCATTCAAAACAACTGGCCTTTTTTGTCTTATAGACCTTCATAATGTCATTTTTTATGGTATCACTTGTTCATTTGTAAATTACACATTGTCACTTGGTTCATCTCTTATATGTTCACTTTGCATGTTTCGAATATCAATTTGTTGTCTTTGCATGTCACATGACTGTGATGCAACAAAAGAAACAACAACTTGAGTAGAAACATTGTGTGTGAGGATACCAACCTAAGTAAGAGTACTCACTGTGGATCTTTCATTTTGTAATTCTTTAATATCCACCTTTCGTGATTCCTCACTCCCACTAAACTGGTCATTTTCAATGAACTGAGCATTACCAAACTCAACTATTCTAGTACTATAGTTAGGACAATAGATCCTATACCCTTTGGACTTTTCAAGATAACCAATGAAGTAACCACTAATGGTTTTCGCAACAAGTTTTCTTTCATGCGAATTATATATCCTTACTTCTGTTGAATAACCTGAAACATGAAGCTGTTTCAAACTGGGTTTCCTTCCTGTCCATAACTTGTAAAGAGTCTTAAGGACAGCCTTTCTAGGAACCTTGTTCAGCAGATATGCAACAGTACTTAATACATGCATCCTCAAGGATAAAGGTACAGTATTGTAATTCAACATGCTCTTAACCATATCCATAAGTGTGCGATTCCGCCATTCCGCTACATCATTCTGTTATGATGTACCATGTATTGTGTACTGTGCACATATGTCTCGACTTTCAAGAAGTTTTACAAATGGACCAGGACATTGTCCATTTTCATTGAATTTTTCATAATATTCACCACCCCTGTCTGACTTAATTACTTATACTTTTCTATCTAACTGTCTTTCCACTTTATTAATAAAAACCTTTAGAATGTTTACTGACTGAGACTTTTCATGCAGTATATACAAGTAACAATACTGTGAATAGTCATCTATAAAGGTGATGAAATATTTCTCACCACCCCATATTGGGATATCAAAAGGGTCATAAATATTAGTGTGTATCAATTCTAAAGGATCATTGCTTCTCATGGCTGGGTTCTTTGTTGTATGTCTTGTTTGTTTCCTTTTTATACAGTTAATACATACATCTCAATCAATAAAATCTAATTGAGGCAGGACATGACCTTTCACCAACTTCAATATCCTTTCTTTGGATATATGACCCAATCTTTGATGTCATAAGAAAGCAAAACTTTCATCATGCACATTATGTTTGTTACCTATACTATACTCAATAAGAAATATGAAATCAGCATACATAGCATCAAGATTAAAACGGTACAAATCATGAATTAAAGTACCATATCCATAATAGTACAAATATCTATACAATGAAAATGCACCTTTTCTAATCTTGAGGTTAAATCCCACTTCATCCAACTTTGCAACAGAAACTAAATTCTTAGCACATTCAGGAATATAAACACTTTTCTAGATCTAGGTGACACTTAGAGTCTAAGATCAATCTATACATCTCAATTCCTTCTATTTGTACCTTTATTCTATTTCTCACATAGAGAAACTTCTCAGTTCCTGTTATAAGTTGGATTAAAAGGAATCCTTGTATAATATATGACACATAAATAGTAACTCAAGAATCTTACCACCATGTATTATTGGGCACTTCAATTATATTTGATTCAAAACATATTGATATACAGTACATACCTTTCTTTTTGAATCAAGCCTTTCTTTTTAGGCAATCTTTTTTTCAAGTGACCTATCCTTTTGCAGAAGAAATATTTTTAATCCTTTTGGATCTAACCTCCAGTGACCTTTATAGAGGTTTTGTCCTTTTTTTTACTTTTCTTATATGGTTTACACTTGTTATTACTAGCATCATTATGAACGATGAGATGAATGGAGTGATCCTTCATCTTCTTTAATCTCCCTTCCTTTTGAACTAACATGTCCTTAACTTCCTGAAAATTTCATTTTTCTTTAATAGTATTATAATTCACTTGGAACTGGCCAAATTTAGGAGGCAGTGGGTTTATGATGAATTGAACCAAAAAGATTCACTCACATCCATACTCATTGTTTTCAACCTTACTGCTAGATTAGCCATATTAGTCACATGATCATGAATGGGCTGTGACCAATCAAATTTCTTGGTTGTCAGCTCACTCATTAGGGTTCCTACGATGGATTTATCAGCTATATCTGATTGAGAGTATTCCTTAATTCTCATCATAAATTCCCTAGCATTTTCCGTCATAGGCATAAATGGCTTGACGTTTTCAGTTATTGTCATCTACACCAAATTCAAACTTAGTCTATTAGACCGTACTCAAGTTTCATGAAGAGACTTATCAAATTTTATAATGGTCTCGGTAATGGCTCCAACCTTTTTATCTGAAATGACTGCTAAGTCCAAACTCAAAACACCTAAATGAAACTGAATATGCTCAAACCATTATGCATAGTTCAGCCCATTGAATTTCATCATCGAATTGCCTAAGACGAATACATTATTGGAAGTTACAAACATAATCCAAATTTATACCTTAATACTTTGAGTAAATTCTAATGGATTCAGATACATACACCATAAACTTTAATTATGTATTTAAGTTCACCTTTGGGTGATCCTTAAATACATAACTTTAATAAAAAAATGATGTTAATTTAAAATATACTTTCATAGATCAATTAATCATACAAGAGTTAACATAAATGTTATCTTTGGATATACAATCATGTTTACTCAGTATATCAATCAATCCCCTTTAGTATCATTAATTACAAGTAATGATTCATCTTTGGATGATCTCCTAGCATAATAATTAATAACCACAATTGTTCATTTTAAATATTTTATTAGCATCCAAAAATGAACAATTTGAAATTAACAATCAACTATTCAAATCCTTTCAAGCCAGACCACTTTAGTGACTAACAAGCTTTCAATATTTGATTCATGTTGATGTAAATTCAATAAATTTTAAAAATCTTCAATTATGAACATTTAAATTATCCTTTATATGGGAATTAACACCGTCTGCGTCGGCATACTATTTCAATAACTGGTCCCCTTTACATGGTGGCATCTCTTCAAAAATTTCTTCTCCACCACCGGTTGAGGACCCGTAGTACCACCATACTACATGTGACACAACCGCGTGCTGCCTCCGGCGGAGGTACCCACAGTGGCAGCATCACCCCTCATCGGCAAGCTCGTATTGCGGAGTCAGCCCCACCCTTCACTGGTAAGCCTGCGTCACGGAGTCAACACCACCCTTCACCGGTAAGCCCATATCGCACAATTCAGCAATGTGGGTGTGACTGGTGCACACCCACACTGGTAAGCCCTGCATGGCAATGGCAGCACCACCCTTCATCGGTAAGCCCGCATCGCATAATCCAGCAACGCAGGTGCGACCGGCGCACACCCACACCGCCAAGCCCCACCTCGCAGAGTCAACATCACCATTCCCCAGCAAGCCTGCGTCGCACAATCCAGTGACGCGGGTGCGAGTAGCACACACTCCCACCAGCAAGTCCCGCATCGCGGTGGCAGCATCACCCTTCACCGGCAATCCCGTGTCGCACAATCTAGCGACCCAGGTGCGACTGGCCCACACCCACACCAGTAAGCCCCACATCGCAGTGGCAGCACCACCCTTCACTGACAAGCCCGCATCGCGGAGTCTCCAGACTCACACTCGACTCGGGTCACCGACCATACCTAGGAACGGCGCTTGGCGGGAAGTCTTTCTGGTCGTTCCTCCTATACCAATCTGGGTCCCAACATCACCCAAAAGAACAATCTTACCTATGCTACCCATACCCATCAAACCAGATCGATCTGGGTCCACGATGATGCCAGAATCGCGATCTCCTCAAGGGAAGCCATTCCACCGTACCCAGATCTGTTTGAGTCCGGCGACTATTCTCGGAAGTACGAACTACATGGTGAGGCTGATCTGCCATATTCAGATCTGTTCGGATCCAACGGCTATACAGTTTCCTGTGACCGGCCATTTCCCTTTTTCCTTTCGATGAAGGTTGTTTCGGCGGTGCAGATTCCATGGCTGGCGTTTTCCCTTTCAACGTCGGCCGTCGTCATTTCCATTAAATGCAGCAAAATAGAAATAAACCAAAATATTTGTTTTATGCCTCGCATTGTCCTTTATATGCAGACAAATAAAATAAAACATTGTACTACGTAAATAAATAAAAAGAAAATAAATTGCAATATTCGCAGACTCACTCTAATACCAATTGTTGACTTTTCTAAAATTTCTCTTTATGAAATTTCTATTTCTATAATGTAAGATCTTTTCTTTATGCGAATACTAGTAATAAAACTGTAATGAAATCAACATACCGTTATCCATTATGCTAATGTCCCGTAGCGAAAATGAGAATCCTCCCTTTCTTTTATTCTAAACGTTTTTCCCTTTTCTCCTACTCTTATCTTTCTTTTCTTTTTATTTTCTCTCTGATTAAGAATAGGTATATATATATATATATTATTCTTTTTTCTGTAACTGTTATCCTATAGGGAGAGTCGAAGGATTTTAAATCCGATAACTCAAATTACTGTTATGACTAACCGACCATCATATTAAGTCTTTAATTTTGAGTCATACCTTAAATAACATGGGTCACTCATGTTAATTAATTTAACATGAGGTTCTCAATGTTAGAATAAGAGGAAGGAATTGGAAGTAAGCACAATTTTCATTAAAAAACTGCCACTGCAATTGCAGCCTCGATTGCTATCTCTGTCAAAAAGAACAAGCCATATCAGACTACATATCAATTGTAACTGCTTAATTTTATTGATTTCTTGGTTCCTTATTGGACATGCATGCATATTGCTTTAAAGGAAAGAAACGAATAAAGTTTTTAAATTCAGATGGCACCTACCTATATTTACCCATTTTGATGTAGTTGCAAGTATTTTGTGTTGCTCTAGGTCATTAAAATTAAGTAAATAAGAACATTTATAAAAAAGAAATAATGGATGCCATAAATAAGAGCTTTAGAATTAGGTATATAAAAAAAAAGATATATGGAATGTAGTCTACGCAAGTCTTGTGTACTTTTTGTTATGAAAATTGAAATATGTTTATAATTAAATGTAAAGATTATAAATATATATATATACGCGTGTGTATGTGTGTGTGTGTGTGTGTGTGTGTGTGTGTGTGTGTGTGTGTGTTGTTTACAAGTTATTATTACTTATAAATGGTTACAACTTTAATATAAGTTAAACGTTGTTTGCACTTTGTTAGGAGAGTAAAGCTTTTAGGCAAGAAATGATTAAAGATTATATGCGCCTTTAACTAAGAAGTTACATTTTTTCCTGCTAAAAAATATAAACAAGAGGAGGAAATGCCAGCAGTAGGTCCCTTCCAATCAGTCAGATTCGAAAACAATAATTGGCTTTCCAATAATATGAACTCAAAATTAGTCACAAATAATAATAAAATAAAAAAACCTTTAACACCAAAAATATTATTGATTATTATATTAAAAATTTTGAATTTAAGTACTACTTTTAATAAAACTACATATATAGACACGAATAATATACATTATTTATAACAAAATTTGAAAAAGTATTATCTTATTTTTTATTTAATAAAATAAAATAAAATAAGAGGAGCATCTCTAAAAAAAGAAAATGCGGGACGCTACCAAAGGAAGAATGACCTCAACGAATCCTCGTACCGTTTCCCCGATCCCCAATTAGGAATAGGAAGCCCCATTTACTTCCTCTTAACCTTATTTTGCGGGAGCGACCAATTGCATCTTGCCATGTCATGCCACAATAATGTCATTCGATTGCTGGAGATGATACGACGTTGTTTTTAGGTCCCCTGCTGCGCTGCGCAGTGCGTTGTTTTTCTGTAGTCAATTCAGTGTGCTCTTTGTTTGCCTCCTCCTCCTCCCCCCTCCTCCTCAGCGCCAGTAACTTGGTAGTGTGGTTGATATAACATAAAATTGTGGTGTGGGTGTTAGAAATAATAGAAGAAGAAGATGGAAGCGCAGACGCAAAACACATCGCTGCAGAGGCTTCAGAATGTTGAGAAGGTAAATAAATTAAATCCTTCACTTCGAATCGTAGATTGATTGATAATTGTTATTATTTTATTTTTATTTTTATTTTATTTTTTGTTTGGGTTGGATTGTATTGGGTGGGGAATTCGGATTGTGGGGGCGGGGTTCGGGAAGCGCAGACAATTGTGAGGGTGTTGGAGCTGGCGGGAGGGGTAATGGACGAATTAGCAAATCCGACGGGTCCCCGCAAAGAATTCATCAGCACCCACTGCCGTGACTTCATGCAGATGATTAAGGTCAGGTCGATTTTTGGATAACTTTTACTTCAGGTTAGGTTTAGTTTAGGGTAGGGAAATTTATATGTGTGTGTGTGTGTGTTTTTCTTAGTTATCTGTTGAGCAACAAAATCCATCCATCCAAAATACAGGACATCCAATTTACCCTGCGAAATGAGATCAAAAGTGCCTGCGAGTATCGTCCCTTCGAGAAGAGTGACTACAGTTCCAGAATCTCCAATGAACTCTGCTGCAGCAAGCTGGATTACGTCCTTTCCCAATTGGATGCCATGAAACTCGCCATTGATGGCTATCACCTCCATCAGCCTCCTCCTCCAACTGTTTGATGATTTGATGCTCTTTTTTTATTATTTTTTTCTGTTTATTTGTAAGTCAGTTCATCTGCATCTGCATTCTATACCCCCCTCCCCTTGACTCTCTTCTCGCACTCATCCCCTCTTCTTCTTTCTCCATCATTCATTTTCCGTCCCATATCATGGGGACCGGGCTGCACAGCTTATTTTTGAGCTGAGCCCTGACCTAACCTACATAGGCTACCCCGCCATAGATAGACTGCTTTTAAGATTTTTTTTTTTTTTTTTTAACACCTTTTGTTTTCCCTGCAGCCTTAGCTTGCATGATTAGAGGACGACCAGAGAGGAAAAATCTCCACTCTTATGATTTGTGCATTTGGAATGCCATGAGCCTGGGGGAAGGGGATGGCTATCTGATATTTGGGTCATTGCTTTACCAAAGGAATGTTGTTGTTGCTCTGTCAAAATTTTACCTTGCAGTTCTCTTTAGCGAGGAAATAATGCTGTGTTTTTTTTTTTTTTTTTTTTTTTTTTATGGAGGACAACTTTTTACCAAGTACATTTGATTACACGTATTGTCAAAGGAAATCATCATCATGCCTGGACTAGATGTCTACTTTAACCTTCCATCATATGCCATATTCCCTCTCTCCGTGAGGTTGCATGCTCGATTAGATCAATGAACTGAACTCCCACTTCATCACTTTGATCGTTAGATTCCTGGAGACCTCTTGTTATCTGTGAGGGTCGTGTAAGGTTGAACCTTACAATGATTTTGTTTCATTTGTTTCACGCACCAATTTCTAATTCAGCAGAGGATACCCTGTCATCTTGCTTTAGGGATAACAGTTGAAATTCGATCAGCATCTGTTCCTTCTAGTGAAGTTAAGCACAACACGTGCATCACAACACAATAATCGAACCTTTTCAACCCTACTGTCTTATGTCTGCACTGGCAACCAATTATGAGTGGAGTTTGAATACATTGGCGGGGAATGGACGCAAGTCACACAACCAAGGACACAGCAATAGAAAGTCATTCGAACAGAATTGATTTGAGGCTCACGCTCAACGACTGGATTCTTAATAGTTTCCATTCACATTAATAACGTCAAGAATGAAGTCGAGTACCAATTGGAAGCTCAAAAGGACTTGATTGTAATGACTGTTCCCAGAGATGTAGAGGGACGAAGCGAAAGGGCCGCATCTGTTAGGGTTACGGAGGGAATATCCCAGGGTGGCCACCAATTAACTCATTGTTCTATCAATATTTACGAAAACCTTAGGGTGGTCGGTGCGGGGCGCGTGGTCAAGTATGATGCTTTCTATTTCTTTTTGTTGAAAAAAAAAAAAAGGATCAAAACTTTAGTGCTTTTGGAAGAAAATTATTGCACTCGCGAGAACATTTTTTGAAGCCACACTCAAGTCTGTGTTGTAGAAAGTAAAAATGTAATGTATTTTTTCAAAAGAAAATGTACTGCATCGTAAAAAAAAATTGCGTTATATTCTCCAAAAAAAAAATTATTGTGTTATCATAAAACAAATAATATATGCTTAAATTTTCGAGCCCAAAATAATAATAAAAAAAAAAAACAGAGTCAATTATTGGTGTCATATAGGATAATACCAAATTTGGTGTCATCCAGGCTAATCCAAACTTCATTCAATCGAACAAAAATTAAAAAAATATATATTATTAATTTATCAAGATAAGTAAAATCAATAAATAACTACATTATTAAAGCCTATACAAGAGTTCGAGGGCCAAACTTAGAACTATGGCAATGGTTGTTTTGGGGGGGTGGGGGGTGGGGGAAGGTGTCATTCACGATTCTTCCTAAGTCATGACCCGTCTCTTTCTCTGATTAAGTTACTGGGAATTTGCAATAACTTTTATTGAGAACAATAATTAAGAGATGGCAAGGAAAAAGAAGAAAAAAAGAAAACCGGGGGGAGGCGGTTAATGGAATGGGAGTGCCAACTGCCAGCAAATGCCAATAACGAAGCCGAACATCGCCGCCCTTTTTGGAGTATCGCTTTGTGCCACATCCTTGCAAATTGCATTCATTCTATCGTTGCTGCAGTCAAAATCCCCTTCTCCTCTACCTGTATTAATATTATCAGACCACTCGATGCCAATGGCGGCGTCGGTGGCATCTCCTCGTAGCTTTGTTCTGTGGCTTCACGGGTTGGGTGACTCAGGCCCTGCCAATGAACCTATCAAGTCTTTCTTCACCTCTCCCGAGTTCAGAAACGCCAAATGACTTTTCCCTTCCGCTCCTAATAGCCCTGTCACCTGCAACTGTATGTATTCGTTGCACCTCCCTCAACATCTTGTTAAATTTAATTTATTAGTGCCTTTGTTTGTAGCTCTCAGCATTCATTTTTCTCTTTCTCTTTCTTTTCTTTTCTTTTCTTCTGTTGTTGGGGTGGGGGCGGGGTTTCAACGGGCGGCGAGCTTTGGTGGGTTATAACCCAATTTTATCGTCGCTTGGGCTGGGGTTGATGTCGGTTACGGGTTCTGCTACATACCCATCTCCGGTCTATGTTTCAAGGGGCCCTTGTTGGCTTTTGTCACTTAATTGTATCATTTCCCAAAGATTCACAATCGCTTATCACTTTCCATCCTGAAACTGCTGTGTTGATGGCCTCATTCACCATTATTGACGTTGTTTTCTAGTTCCCGTTTAATATCGAAAGGTTATAGAAACTTCTATGAAATTTGTTGTGCTTAAATTCAGTTCTTGCATTTTTTGGCCCTTTGCTACGCTCTGCTGTTCGTGGCACAGATGTTGTAATATTTCTCTCCCATTTATTTAAAGATTTGTGGAGGAACCTAACCTAATCAATGTCTTCCATGCGAAGATGAAAAATTCGGCCTCATAAACTTAACGCTATATTATTAACATAACAATGCTAACCTTAACCTGTCGTCCTGTTATTGTAGATGGTGCTGTAATGCCGTCATGGTTTGACATCCATGAGATTCCTGTTACAGCTGTGAGTTCAGCTTTTCCTTATTCCTTTCTTTTGAATCTTGTTTTGAGCATGTTCATCTTGATTCCTCTTCCTTCTATCAGATGACATCGAAGTTAGCCATTTTCAATCGTAAAATGGCTAGAGATTCTTTATCAATTATCCTAGCCCCTTCTTCAACTTTTTTGGGTTGAATTTCACACTTCATCTGAGTGTGGAGATATAAGTTTCCTAGCCCTCCTTCCGCTCCCCTTTTTATGAATAGGCAACTCGTATTTTCTCTTTTTAGAGGGAGCCAAAATGACAAGCACTGTTTTTTTATTGTAAGATGTACATATGAGCCTTTCATATATCACATCTAATGTAGTTTGATGTAAAATTTTCACCACTTGCTAAAGTCCATGTGGTGGCTGTTCTTCCCTCTCTCTCAGTTTTATAGAACTGCTACCTATTATGACGCATGCACACATAGTGTACATGCTTTGGTGATGAATTTTTAACTTATTCTCATTGATGATGATGAGCAGAGTATTTCATGATGTTCAGGATAAGAGAATTGATGGTTTTCTGGCTTTTACTTACTCTCAAATAGTCAAAGCCATGCTTCTTGTATTTTGTAGCAATTTACTGTATGAGAATATAATTTGCCTTTAATGTTGATTCTCTACACAATTTATTCTTGTTTTGCTAATGAAAATTAGGAATCTCCAAAGGATGAAAGAGGTTTGGTTAAAGCAGTTTGGAATGTGCATCAAGTGATAGACAGGGAAATAGCTTCTGGGACAAATTCTGACAATATATTTGTGTGTGGATTCAGTCAAGGAGGTCTCTCCCCTTCTCTCTCTTTCTCGACCACAGCCCCCCTCCTCCCCTCCCTCTCCAAAAATATGTGTATATGTCCCATCTCTGTTTGCATGTGCATGTGCATGTTTCCATCAAGTAATTTCCTTGTTTGTGACATTCATTTTTCTAACAATTTTTTGCAGGTGCCTTGACCTTGGCTAGTGCTCTGCTGTACCCAAAAACTTTAGGAGGAGGCGCAGTCTTCAGCGGATGGCTTCCTTTTAATTCTTCTATCGTTGATCAGATTCCACCAGATGCAAAGAAGGTCCTACCTAAATCAGATAAACATTTGATGTCCATTTCCATTTCTGAAGACGTGTAACACTTTTATACCGAGGATTTGTTTATGTTTCAACCGTTTAAGATCTGAAAGTTTGGGCAGACACCCACACACCCATATTGTGGTCACATGGAATGGTTGACAGAACGGTATTGTTTGAAGCTGGACAAGCAGGACCCCCTTTCCTTGAACAGGCCGGTGTAAGCTGTGATTTTAAGGTAGTTGTTGTTATAGGCATCTCAAGTTATCTTCCTGGGATCATTCAAGTTAACTGAATTATCTTGTGCCTGTAATTTTTCAGGCATACCCTCGCCTTGGCCACTCAATAAGCAATGAAGAGTTGCAATACCTGGAATCATGGATCAAGGCTCGTATGCGAAATTCTTCTTAGAGATTTGAGTAATGTTTGGAGTTGTATACACAACCAAAATGCGGGTCAAGGTTGCTTTATTTCGTCTGAGTCAACGACGCGTATCTTGAAGGCTGTAACATTCAGGATCAGACCCCAGTGGCCCGTTCCCGTTGATTCTATCCTTATTATGCACGTCAATCATAGGCAAACTTCCCAACATGTAACAAGAAATCTCAAAACTTGAAGTGGAGCAACTTGTTTGGGTGTGCACTGCTATGTTTATATGGTCTAAGGCTTCGACGACGTGGGAATTGGATAGTAATTGTGAAGAGAATAAGTATGTTCAATTCAACTCGGTGGGATATTAATGATATTTGGGTGTGCAGATAAAACCCCTCTAATTTCTTGGGAGACATTGATATATGCAATAATTATCATTTCAGCCAAACCAGAACCCGTATAAAGATATCATTATTTCAGCCAATTAGTAACCTCCTAACTGTACGCCAATGTATTGGTCACCGTGGCGTTAACTTTTTGAAGTTAAACTAATGACCGTAGGTTGGTTGGTAGGAACGCTGGGATCCTACAGCCAAAATAAAGTGAACTGAAACTAGGGCAGTGGCAAAAGTTATTTTATTTTTTTATTTTAAAAATCTTTTCTTTTAACATCCACAAATGCAGGATGGTTGTGCATGGCAATCGGGCTCTGGAAAAAAGGAATTGCAACATTGTATATCTACTCCATGCACAGACAATACTAGGAACAACAGGTTCACTTGTACAGCATCGTATAGCCACATTATATGCAAAGAAAGGAAACCCCAAATAAAATTATGTAGCTTCTAAAGATGGTACAAGGCATATTTATATATATATATAGAAGCACAAATCTGACTCGTGTGCAAAGAAATTAAACGAGAAGAGAATATATATATATATCTATAAAAGAATAGTAGTGGCGTTAATATACAAATTAATTGCCTTTGATTTGAAAAGACTTGCTTTAAGAAGATAGTATGTAGAAACCTTGCGAATTAATTTGTGAAGGAGCTAAACAGAGCAATAATGGTCGACAGCTAGGCATGTACAGGTATAGATGAGGAGCTCATGGAGACACAGCCTTTGAGGCGCTCAAGAATGACATTTCGGCTGACAAGGCCTGAATGTGAATGCGAATGTGAAGTGAGCGGAAGTCCCTCTCGGATGCATTCCTCGTACTTCTCCAAAGCCCCAACAATGTAGCTGAAATCTGGACGCTTCGATGGGTTTGCTGCCCAGCACCGCTTTATCAAGTGTGCAAGTGCCGGCTGACAACTTGCTGGTAAAGGAGGCCGCTCATTCTGCCAATTAAATAGAGAAAATAATTACTAAAATCAAAGATTCCCATCAGTAATTTTATTTTTCAAAGAGTGTGAAATGTGGGGATAGTGATTGCTGGAAGGAGGAGGAAAGGAAATGGGAAGACAACCATCTAATGACTGATGGAATCCATCTAAATGAAGTACTTTTACCCAAGTAGCAAAAATTCATATTCCATTGCCCAGAATAGATCAATGGTTCACACAGCTAGGTCCTGCTTGGCCAGGCTATCCCTTTTGCATTCATAATAGACTCGTGTACAAGCTTTCAGCTCTTCCTTATATGGTCCGTAGCATTGGCCAATCCTCTCTAAGCATGTCAGTCAAGACCATAGAAACCGACAAATGCACTTAAAAAGAATCATTGGTTTGATAAGTCAACAATTGTCGTGATTTAACTTGACCACTTTCCAATTAGCAGCAAACATTAAGGTTGGTCAAGAGAAATAAGAAATGCAAAGCAAGGAATGGGAAGAGTCTGCATTTTTAAAATAATACCAGGATAATCAGCCAAAGGAAAAGGAGCCGCATAACCTTGGCTCACTAACATTCATTTCAGAAGAAGCAACTAAGATGCAAGAGATAGATTTGGAGGAAGTAAATTGCATTCTAGCTGGACATTGTCATCCGACCTTGTCAGCCACAGCAAATGCAGCCTGCACAGGAGTCATTCCTTGAAAGGGAAGCAAGGCTGTTGTGAGCTCCCACAAAACTATCCCGAAACTGTAGACATCAACTTTTCGAGTGTATGGTTTCTCCTTGATCATCTCTGGTGCCATCCATCGGTAAGTTCCCATGTTGCCTTTAGCTTCCCGGCACTGAGTTTCTAGGCATGATGTACCAAAATCTCCCACCTTAACCCGCATTTCGTCATTTAGAAGCAAATTACTTGATTTTAGGTCTCTGTGGATCACTCCTTGTGAATGAAGATACTCCATTCCTCGCGAAATATCAAGAGCTAACCTCAGAATCGTTTCAGTTGAAAGTGAGTGTGGCTCTTTCTTGTTCAGATACACCCTAAGCGTCCCTTGCGACATGTATTCTGTGATGATGCAGTACACAGGTGGCTTTTTACAGGCTGCAATGAACTGTAAAGAGGATGGTTTACAACAAAACAATTAAAAGGCTTCCAATTGATTGCAACAACTTATTCTGGCTGAAGAGGCATTTGGGCGGGGAAGGCTTTTTCAACACACACACACACACATATATATCGAGAGAGAGAGAGAGAGAGGCTACAGGGACGTGAATTGTGGAATCGATTCAATTACCTGGACTATGTTGGGATGAAAAAGGCGCGAAAGAAAAGCAACTTCAGATTTGAATTGCTGCTCCAGCAAAGCTCTGGTCTCCTCTATTTGGTTGGGAATCCTCACCATTTTGACGGCAACAGCTCTCTGCTTGTAAATGCCACGATAAATCCTGCTGTGAGCCCCAGAGGCGAACTTGTTACCAATGAACAATTGGGAAAGGTCGGCAGTCCATTCGTCTTGGTCATCCTTAGATGTATCCCAGGACTCCACATTTTCGGATTCAAGTATCATCGACCATGATTCCAGGCTGTCGAATCTCCTCCTCTCCATGGTCTCCATTTCAGAATTCAACTGAGCTCTTGAAGAGGAAGGGATAGTTAAAGGCTTGCTCTTCGATCTACGAAGGCGAAATGCATGGAAACATGAGGTTGCCATCGAAGAAGATGTTTTACTAATATGATTCTACCCTTTCGTTCTCTCTTAATTAAGCACTTTACAAGAACGATGATACCAATTGTATCGATGTGGTTTGCCTCTTTTTCTTCTTCTTCTTCTTCTGAAATTTTTTCTTTTAAAATATTTTTTCTTTATGGCGGGTCGTCAAAACAAACAATCAGAAGGAGCTTTCCTTCTGAATGTATGAATTGATTTTAGAAAGTGCGTGAACTGATTCAAAAACATGGGTTCTGTGGTAAAATGAAAACGAAAGACGGGTTTCCATGGATTGACCACAAAAAACAAACGAAATCAATCGCACAGCCAAAGAAAGCACGTAGAGATCTTGGAGGCGAAAACAGAGAGAGAGAGAGGTAGTCAAAGGAAACATATCCATTCCTTGGGGGTTTCTTTATTTTCTTGGGAGGCAAAGAAGAAGGAAGAAATGATGAGGAGGAGTTTCATTCATGGCATGGGCATGGACATGGAGATCATGGGAATTAACAAAGGACAGGAAGACAGAGACAATTGAAACTCACGAAAGCGAAAGCCGAAAGGTGTAAGTATTGGCGAAGAGGCCTTCTTTGCAAGAGATGCATTCAAAGATATAGAAGAAGAAGAAGAAGAAAAAGAAAAAAAGATTAGGTTGTTGGCTTTAGAAGGAGTAGAAACAGATCAATTCAAAGCAGAGATTTCAGGGACGCCTCGTGATTGCCTTGTTCAAAAGCAATGACCTTTTCCCTTTTTAGTTTTTTTTTTTTTTTTTTTTTTTTTTTTTAAATCTTTCTTCTGGCTTCTGGGAGGCTGACACTGAGGATAGAAAGAGAGAGAGAGAGAGCGAGAGAGCCACTCAACTTACGCGAGAAGATTGCATGCCTTTTTTTTCTCGACCGAATCCAACTCCCTGTGATTCCCTTAGGTGCCTGCCTGCTTGCCTTGTTTTTGTTAACATTAATGCCAAAATGAAGTGTGGCAAGGAAAAAAGGTGGGGCTGGGGGGGGGGGGTGTCCGGGTCATGATAAATTGTAAAAGATTATTTGATTGCTTAGTTATCAGAAAAAATTTCTCCCCGTCGTCCCTACGCCGCCATTCACCCCATACTTACAAAACTTAGGAAAAGAGTAAAACGCTAGATAGCCCCATGTCATCGTCTTAACAATTTCCTTTCTCTTTTTGGTTTTTAGGGAAGGAAGGGAATTGTATGAACGAGTGTTGTAGCGTATTATTATTATTATTATTATTATTATTATTATTATTATTAAGATTAAGGACATGGTCATTGGCACACCAATGTAATATTTTTTGTTAACTACATTATCTCATACGATTGATGTGGGCGGCTGCACAAAAATACAATTGTTGAAGAAATACGTAATTTCATTACACTAAATAGTTAGTCTACATACCATCTTGAATCTTGCATTTTGCCCCAATGCACCTGCCCAGGTCCTCCGACTTCAAGTCCCCGCTTGCGCATTTACACCCTTTTAAGGTCCGAATAAACATAGCAGTTGGCGTGGGGAGTGGTGGAGGAGGAATGGGTAGTCGAAATTTTGTTCGCCCACTACTGTCTTAATTTATATCACAAATCAATCGATAGAAAAAGAAGCTAAATACTTCCAATAACCAAAAATCATATGCTATTTTAAAGATCAGAAAATGCTTCTTTATTGTTTTCGTTAATAATAATAATAATAGCAAATCCATATCAACACTAGTGGACAGAATTAATGGCAATTGACTCAAAAGAGTATATTTGAACTAACAATGTCTATAACATGAGTGGACGATTTGAACCAAAAAAAAAAAAAAAAAGGGAAACGTGATATAGGGATTTAATCATTTAGCCAACTAAGTTATAAAGTTTTTTTTTTTTTTCAATTAATAAGAAGCCTGTAGTTAAAATGAAAAATAAAAAAAATTCTCGATACACAAAATTTTCTTATTCGTCCTTTCAATAAATTCCTTCTCTACATCTATTCTTTTAAACTATTGGATGTCTACGACAAAAATTGTGCCTTTCGTATTAATATACCAGACGTCTAGGATGAAGGAAAGAATAAAGCCCAGATTCCCATATTGGCGATACAAAGCCGAGCGTTGTTGTATTCCAAGCCTGCCCATTCCAATCGGGGAATAAAAAGGTCAACAAGGTGTTTTGATTGGTGCTCAATCATATGGGGGTGTAATGCTATTCAACGGACCCATTTGTTTCATTTCCAGTCCACTCTTGCCACCACATCTCCTCTGGTTCAGTTTCCCAATAAAACAAAGCCTTCCCACTTAGCAGCAGCAGATGCAGATCATCATCCCCCCCCCCCACCTCACTGGTCTTCTGGGCTCCCTCCTTATAGGCCAATAATTTTCGGCTCCTTAAAGACCCCAATTTAATGCCCGGACTGCCCTCTTGCGATTCGCCAGTTGGACTGCGTGGTCCGAAGATCTTTGTCGGTGTCAGCCATCTTTTCGCGGAGCTCAGAATATAGGCTTATTGAGAATTTAAATAACGGCCTTTTTACGCGCACGCGTATCATGCTTGCAAATAATCTGCCATTTCCCTTATTCCAACGTCCTATCCAATACGTTGAAAATTGTTAACTAGTTTTGGAATTACCTTGTTATTTTTCATTTTCTTTCCCTGCAGCCCAAAAAGGTCGAGACACGCATGGCCCAAAGAACGTGAAGTGGTTGATGATGTTCTAGCGAGATACATACCTAGCATTCAGACTTGGATATAAGGGACTGGTTGCAACTTTTGATTCAGTAGGTCGACCAAATCCGAGATGAAACATGTTATAAATCAATGAACATGGGCAAACAGCGACTGAAGAATAGTTTGAAAGCTTCAAATTGATATGTCCGCGACTTAACAACAGCTTTTATTGGTATAGTCGAGAGAGCAGAGAGACGTTCCTAGAAAAGAGTGGGAACTACAGCCTAGACGGCATCCCCCCAGCCACCACTAAAGTTTCTCCTGTTATGTAACGAGCATCATCAGATGCCAAGAAGGCAGCTGCAGAGGCCATGTCTTCCGTGGTGCCGAGCCTGTTCATTAAGGTATTTCCCTCGATGGACTTTCTCTACAATGATTCCCAATTCAAAATCAGTCAGCCAAAGGCCAGCGTCTGTTCAATTCCTTCAAGTGAACATGATAACAGCCTTGAATTAACCACTTACCACATCTTCGCTTTTAGTAATGAAATCGGCAAAATGTGTTGGAACAAACCCAGGAGCCACACAGTTTACACGAGTAGTAGGTGCCATCTCAGCTGCAAGGGCCTATATAAATCAAGAAGAATTCAGCACATGGACAAAGCAATTAACAACATCCTCCAAGAAGATTAACTAATCATATGAATTATGAAAATGGTACAATCAATTATGCTTAAAATGTAAACCTTTTTTGTTTTTTTTTTTTTAATTTTATCAAATAGGCTATGATTGACGCATCCTAGGCCCTAGAGATTAAAATTCAACTTTCCATTTCATTGGCCGTGTATGTAATTCATGTAGGGTGAAAATCAACAGCTTCATAAGAGAGGGACAAAAGTTCGTTCCAAAAAATCAGCAGACAGTAACCTGTCAATTTTTCAGTAATTTAGCCAAAAAGGAAATAAAATGAAACCATTGGAACCATGTGTCTACCTTGGTAAGCCCAAGAAGGGCAGTTTTTGTGACCCCGTACATAGCCATGGAAGGATGTGGAAGATAACCGGCAATAGAAGAAATTAGAACAACTGAAGAACCTTTTTGCATGTGAGGAGCTGCTTCCTGCAAACACAAGCAGTATCAAACAACACAAATTTTCACCACAAAGTTTCAGTGTATGAAGACTATATAGTGAGTTGAGATGTACTCAATTCCCAGAGAAATTCATGAAAGGGAATTTTGTTTTTATGACAAGGGACCCCAAGCCACTAGAATGAGCCACGTAAACCCCAGGTCCATAAGCCCTAGGGTTTTGCCCATGGACCATCTGAATGACAGACCGAAGCCCACACCAGGCAGGCTTGTGTCATCACAAGATGTAGGTTTCGAACTTCTCAAGTCTTTAACACTTACCTTATGACTTACCTATACATTTCCAAACAAATAATCTACAAAGGTAAGGAAGCTAGATATCCTGATACTTACAATGTTAGTTTGGGGTGAGTTAAGTATGCCTTAAGTGTAGCCTAGACAACAAAATTACCTTTAGAAGAAGAATGGAGGCCTTGACATTAATTTCCCACAGCTTGTCAAGGACAGACTCTTGGGTCTCCAGGATGGAATCAACAGTTGGATTAGCAGCAGCATTGGACACAACCACATCTATTCTCCCATATTTCTGATACCACAGTCGGTATAATCCTATTAGTTAAGACTGACCTTTTTTTTGAAAATTTGACCATGAATAAAAACCACTCTGCTTAGAAAAGAAAACAGATAAATCAGCAATGGAAAGAATGAAAGCAAAGCCACTGAAACAAAACTAATGCATCAGAAGTCTAGAAAATAAGCGGAAGCTAGCTATTGAATTTGATGCAAATCATCCCTCTCCTCTAAAAATATTTATTCTGCAATGAAGAGAAATTACATTACAAGATGCTCATAAATGATACACAAAGGATCAGGAAGATTAGAGAGGAAGCCTGCTATCAGAGTAGAGTAACATCTAAAACATTGAACAAAATGCAACAAAACATCATCGTTCCCATATTAAGGGGTAGGTGGTGCGAATTCCCTATCTTCCCTATCCTGCTGGTTTAGTCAAATGAGATTGAAAAACGGAGACAGAAAGAGAGCATGCATTTTGCATATACATACACACACTCACCTTAAGGGTATTATCTACGAGAAGTTTCCTCTGCTCAGCATATGACACATGGCAAACAACACCCAGCACCCCTATGCCCTGAGCTTTGAGATTCTTAACAGCCTCATCGACATTTTTCTGGGAAAGAACAAAGCTTGCAAATGCATAAGCATGAGGTGAGGTGAAGGGGCACAAAAATAATCCTCAAGGTATGCAGATGGAATCATGGGTCCATTGACTGATAAGCTGAAGATGTCTGGAAAGCAAACAGGCAGTGGAGGGCAACCGCGCGAGGGCGATCAAATTTGAGCAAAAGAGAGAGAAAACCCACCAACATCAACCAAATACCCAAAGGATGTAGGTGTTTAGTAGGAAGGTAATGGAGAATCCAAAAAAAAAAAAAAAAAAAGAGGAAGGAATTGCTGACAGACTGACCTTCTTGCGGGAAGAGACAACAACTGAAGCGCCTTCCAAGCCAAGACGCTGAGCGATGGCGAATCCGATCCCCTGAGTGGAAGCCGTCACTATCGCCACCTTTCCTTCAAATCTCCTTCCCATCATCTTCCTCGTCTTCTCCGCTCCCTCCCTCTCTCTCTCTCTCTCTCCCTCCTGAATAACTTATTGGGGGGCCTGCTAAAATTATCGTTGGGATTGCACTTCTGTTTGGAAAACTCGCTAAATTTAGAATTATTTGAGAAAAATGTATGTTTTAATAATAATTTATGTTCTGCATTTTGACATGTTATAATATATACACACACATGTAGACACACACACACACATAACAACTATAGGTCATTAAAAAAAAATACATAATAAATAATTTAATCTCAAATTTTAGTTCATAAATAATTTTATTGTCATCTTAATAAATTAAGAAAAACCTGAACATTTTAAAATTTTTATAATTTTTTAAATTATTTCAAAATTTTCATAGATATTTAATAGAATATATTGTTAATTGTTATAAAATTTTAATTTTAATTATTTTATAATATTTTAAAATATAAAGTATAAATTATTATTAAATTTAAAATAGAGTATATTAAATAAAATATTTAATATATTCTAAATTTTATGGGTAGGATAAGTAGACTATTGAGTTTCAAAATTGCATTTGGCTTAGTGAAAAATTAAGCAAAGTTTCATAAATTTTTAAGACAAAAGCAATATTCAAAGTCAATGTCAACTAAGGTAATAATAATTTTAATACAAAAAAAAATATGTATTTTATAAAATTTATTTCAATTTGATGTAAATTTTGTAATTTGTTACTAAAGAGTTAATTATATCTGGTTACAATATGAGTGCAGTGATTTTAATTAATTTGTAAATTAAAAAATAAAATAAAAAATCATTTTAAATTTCTCTTTTTATTTTCTTAAAAAATATATATTCTCATAATCTAAAATATTTGGTTATCTTTTCCTCTGATTTTCATAAAAAATAATTAAATCTAAATTCATTTCTTATTTAATTAATACTAAAAAATTACACTACTTTCAATTTTCTTTTTGGGGAAGTCTTTTCTTAAAATTTGAGATAAAGTGTTGACGTCAATTAAATTTAGTTGCGGAGCTTATCTTGTCTCTTTTGCTATAACATAAATTCTTTAATCTCATCCTCCTCGGTGAACTCATACTCTTTTTATCTTGGGGGCATTCTCTTTCGGGTCAAAAGATTTTTTCGGAAGAAAAAATTCACCTGTGGAAATGTAACAACAAATAAACACGCAGAAAATTATATAATGCGATAATACATCTTCTATTATAAATAATTATATAATTATTTATTCATTTACAATCTAATGAATGCTTCAAATTATCAGCAACTTTCCACCTAGAAAGTCCGGCGAAGGGCATCTAACCAGCGTAGTTCAGGCTAAAATTATTAACTCTATCCACAACATGACCTTTTAAGAGACTTAATTTGTTCTTTTATCCATTTTACAGCCTCTCAACAAAAAATATCCTTCGAAACACACATTCATTCGTATATGCCAAACTCAAAAATCCAAGAAAATAATATCGCCTCCTCCCCATTCTCAAAAGATACAAACCATTAAAAATAATGATGATTAATTTAAAAAAAAAAAAAAAAACAGAGAAAAAGGTTACCAGTCAAACTACAATCCATTCCTCAGACGATCTTCACCAACGAACCAACGAAAAAAAAAAAAAAAAAAATAGACAAACCAAATAGAACGGTACATTATCTGCTCGTCGCTGTTTTTTTTTTTTTTTTTTTTTATTATTAATTTTTTTAATAAAAAAAAAAAAACCAACATTCGCAACGACTTTAGCCTTCACCATCCTCAGCCTCCGAATTGATGTGTCTATGAGTTACGAGATTCTCTACGCATAAGGATTCCTAAAGTTTTTCAACAGATCCGGAATCTCATAGCCAAGCATGTCATCAACAGCCTGTATCATCCTAGGTTTCAACTTCTCAAATTTGTCTATGTTATAACCATTCAGCACTTCCTTGAAGTGCTCTGCATCCGGAAAATCACCTCCCGGTAAATGAAACTCCCTCTGGACCTGCTTCATATATTAGCATATCTCTCATTTGTTACAAAAACAGACGCTGGACAAGGAAGAAAAAGTATATACCAAGAGAAAGGGAAGTCGGCACAAACCTTTGCAAATTCATCCTCAAGGTTATCGATGAGGCGCTGTTGAGCCTTAGCCTTGCCCATTATGGCAGGCATCTCATTCTTGAGGTGGCTAATTATGTAAGCATGGATCTTTGCAGCCCTAGCACGCTTCACAAACTCATTGATCTACAACACCCCAATAAGTTCCACAAAATTAACTTGCTTTCTTGCAATAAAAAAAAAAGGAAAAAAAAAAGAACATTGTTCAACTTATCATCGCAACTTAAAAATGAAATGGTGCATACAATCACTAAGAGATAAAAAAAAAAAAAAATGAATTCATGGATATTGCACTAAAAATTTGGACTCCTATGGGCAGATAGACAACAGTTAACTCACACGACGATCACAAGCCTTCTTGGGAATGTCAACCAAGTCCATTAGAAGATCATCCTGTTCTTTCTCAAAGAGATCCCGAAACATAGATCTAACAGTTTCTTCATTAATAGGCTTGTCATTAAAGGAACTGCATAGCCAAACCAAACATCTCTCAACTTGGAATACAAAAGTTGCATTAAAATGCTAGACCATTAAGGAGACATTGGAAAGAAAATCTATCATCTCGCATTGCTAAAAGGTAGAATTACTGTAATCAAAGAAAAAGACTACTATCTGAAGTCAATCAAAAAGAAGTGGTCTACCAAGAAAAAGTACGGGGAGAAGCTCTCTAGCCAGTGATAATGTCAACCTAATGTGGTAGGAGTTCTCAAGCTTAGGGACCATATATTCATTTCAGAAAATGTATGAGAGATTGTGAAGGTACCCAATATAAACACGGACAACCTCTGGAGTTCAAAACTTTTCCCAGAGACCACATCAGTGCCCCATACACTCTCATCAACTATAAAACAAAATAAATCAATGAGGAAGCTGCATAGTCCTCTTAAACCCTGCTAGTAAAGACCAAAATGGGGGTACCAAACTTCTAACCTGTTGTGTATCAACCTGATCCGCTTTGTTTAAAACAACACGTATTTTATCATCATTACCACGTAATGACGCAATCACTCGCTTGAATTCATCACTTATATCAAGTTTGTGAGGATCAAACAGAAGAAGAATGAGATCACATTTTGCCGCAAACCACGATATAACGCCAGTAAAATCATAACTCCTCTGTGTTCGTTGCTTTTCTCCAGATAAAACCCCAGGAGTGTCTACAATTGTGATTTCATCTAGCAGCTGGGAAGACGTGGCAATGATGACGGATACAGAGATCAAAATAAATAGACTAGTGGATAACTGCCAACTAAACTGAAATGCAAGTTTAACTCACAGGATGTGACATTTGTGCGCACTCAAACTTTGATAAGAATGCTCCTCCAAATGTAGTTAGGCCACTAAATGGCATGTCTGCCTGAACAGCAACAGTGTTCCCAGGTATACTCCTTTCATCAGGTCCAGACTGTGACCAATTCAGAACCAGATGATAAAGACCAAAGTCCAAAAAATTGTAAAGGGAAAAAGAAAAAGAGAAGCAATCAACAGAAAGATTTGTCAACTCATTCCGTCACCTAAAGCCGTTGCAACAACTATTGCATTAGCTGTCCATGTGATAACATAATAACATGTTTTGAAAGCAAAAAACAATTTTGGCAGATTTTTCAGTTCCAACACAATCAGCTGAAGTTGATTTACAGACACCTTCACTGATTCATTAAATTCTTTGGGATCAAAAATAATTATTAAATTGTAATAGGACTTCAAGGAAGTGCTGCAATTTTAACATGGTTTTATATTGAACTGTTAACAGTGTTTAAATACCCCTCCGTTTTAATGTCCCCAATGTGTAAAAGCAGTTCTCTCACTAGCAATAACAAAGCCCAAAGAACAGCAAATGATTCCATGAACCTGTTACTTAGCAGCTAGCACAAATCCAAAGGAACCATAAAAGTAATATACTTGAAATTTTCAAAATGAAACACAAGCATGAAATAAGCTAATTATACCATCACAACAACAAATCTATCCGTTGTAGGCTCCGGTCCAATATGAGCTCCTGCCCAGTGAAAAGAGACCAATAATAAAGGAGCTCTAGCATAGCTGAATAGTGATCTTATATTGAAAAGGAGAAAGACAAGTGAAAGCATTTAGCTAACCTGGGTAGTCGCATCTAAGCAAGTGTTTTATAAATGTTGTTTTCCCAGTGGAGTATTGACCCAAAAGCATAACCATGGGCCTGGCATCAAAATCACTGTTTGTCTGGAAGACCACAGTTGGTGCAGACTTATTAGAGCTTTTCTACCAGAGCTAATAGCCAACTGGCAAGATATGAGGTGTGTGATACTCATTAAATCGCAGGTTCTGATTAAAAGACTAGAGTGTAAATGCATTGATTTGAAGAACTAAAGACACTAAAATGCTTAATATTGCACACTAATAAAGGAAAAATGCACCTCAACTCACTTACCAATAAGGGAGAAACAAAATCATTAAAACGATAAGTAACTTCCAGTGGCTTAAGCTTTTCAACGTAAAGTCTCTTCAAGCCATCAATAATGGATGTGACTGCATTGAGAGGCATCTGATCGGGAAATTGAAAAGTAAGTAAAGGGATCTGATCCAGAACCTTTAAAAGAACAACTTATGAAGCAACAGAGACCTGCAACTGAATGCTTTAATTTGGTGGGTAGTAAACCAATTCCTACAAATGTTTGTTCAAGATAATCTTTTAATTGCTTGTCAGACCCAAAGAGTCAGGGACCAATTTTTAATATTTGTAGAAGCTAATAAAATCGTCTTGATTTGCATAGGTTGAGAAGACAAATGTTAGAAGGGTTATTTGACATATAGATGTGACAAAGAAAGCTAAAAAATTCATCTGCCATTCCGATAAAGTATCCATAAAAGTCTAATGAATTCCCCTGAAAAAGCCAATGAACAGAAGGTAGCAACATGTATCAAATTGAAGACGTGGCTACAGAATGTTGAGTAAATAAAGAATGAGCCTTTCTTGGATTGGAACATTCCAACACACGGCTTACCTTCCTTGATGACTTTGGATTAAGACGTTGAACTGCAGTTGATGGTTCTAGCAGAGTAGATCCTGCATCATCTAAGTAATTTATAATTTACATAGTTTAACAAAACAAATAGAACAAGTGACAATACTTTACAGCAACAAGTGTAGAGTATATCTTACTGTTGATTTCAAGCTGGCTGCTGATAGCTGCACCCTTTTTATTCTGGGGGTAAAATTGAAAATAAAAGAAAATGAAAAGGATGGGAATATTAGTTTCAGTCAATGCCAAACTAGAAAAGTGTGCCATGTAAAGGAAAGGAGAAAGGCTTACAGCCAGCAAGGCATCAATGCCAACCATCAACGGAAGTTTAATATTCTGTGTCAAGGCTGTATAAGAAAAGAAAGAAAGGAATCAATGCAGTTGGGCAACAATAACTTAGAAAAGAAAACCCTTTGGGATTTCATTTATTTGTTGAGGTTGAGAAAGCTAAGCTAAGCTAATGGCAGGTGCATGTAGGTGGTTCAAAAGGATTGGCTAATTGTTCATTTGTAAAATCAAAAAATAGAAACATAGAAAATGAAAAATTAAATTAATTAAAAAAAAAAACACGAAGATAGATATTGGACGCTACTCACAGGTATCATCCTTAAGGAGCTGGGAGTTGATATCATGGCCGGCTTGCGCCAGAAAGACAAGCTGCATTGCATAAATTCGACAGCAAGGCAGACAATTGAGAATTAGAGTGTGTAATTGTGCCAGCCCGCCTGAGTAATTGAATGAAACAAAGAAAAGATTGGGGGAGGAAAGCACTAAAGAAAGAGGGTTACACGAGGAACCGAACCTGCATCGCAGCAACGAACTCTGTAAATCCAAGGAATCCTTGGCGTTTGGAATCTGCAAGCGCCCATATCTGCTAGTGGCCGGGAGTGGGAACAATGAGAAGAAATTCCAAAAAAAAAAAAAAAAAAAAAAAAAACAGACTAAACGAAGTGAATGGAATTGAATTCACCATCATGATCAGTGCCAACTACCAAAGGAAATATCCAACATAGACATACGAGCAAGACATCCCATGCAAATAAGCAGTAGCTGTAGATTGAAAAAGAAATAGTCCACACAAACACACACACACACACACAAACACACAAAAACAGAAAGAAAGTCAAGCAACAAGAAAAGGAAAAGAGAAAGAGAAGGGGACCTGTTTGAGTTGGGGGCGAGAAAGATTGGACATGGCGAAGAAGACGGTCGCATCGTTTCCAGTGATACGACCGTCGCCATCGGAATCTGCCAAGTCGAACCAATCCTGGTAAATCTGTTGGTGCTCCTTCGGGCACGTAGTACAAGAACCACCGATCATCTCCCCCCCCCCCACTTCGATTACTGCTTTTGCTTCCTTCAATTTGAAGCCTTCTTCCCACTTACTCTAAAATTTTGTTCGTATTAATAAGAAAAATTATAATAATAATCACGATGCGTTTGCTTTTGTTTACCTTTTTAAATGAATGAGCAGGCGTGTCTGTCCAAAAATAAAAAGTAAAAAATACGAAATAATGAAATCCAATGAGACAATGACATTAACAGGGGAGGGAGACAGAGAGGAGGGAGTTGGTAGTTTGAAATTTGAAAAAATATTTTGAATTTGAAAATTGAAGAAGTAACCGACTTTGACTGTGACCGTGTCTGTCTCCATCTGTTTGTGTAAAATTGCTATATTCCCCTCTCTCTCTCTCTCTCTCTCTCTCTCTCGTTCTATGCTTCATTTGCTCTCAGTTTCAATTTTGAGTTTCCGCCCGCGAGGCCTCAAGTTCCTGAGGGGCCGTCTGCCCGCATCAGTTTGTTGTAAACGGCACAATCATGCAACCCAACCGTCATCAACATAATAATAACCTGCCTCCTAATAATTCCCTGTCATGTCACGCCACCATTTCTTTCTTTCTTTTTTTTTTTTTTGTAATTTCTCTCTCCTTTTAATTTATAAATAAACGTGTGACTGCAACAGTTAACAAACGTAACGCAACGTTCCCCTCCCCCCCACACTAATGTTTTGAATGCTGGGATTGAAGATTGATGCACGGCATTCATCATCCGTTATCATCTATTTGCCATTATTATTATTCATCCCGTCATCCTCCGGTGTGGCTTCAAGAGCTCATCGTGAGCCACATGAATGATGCCATGGCCTTCTTCTTTAGGCTTTTGAAACAGACGTCGGCCTCAGACCGTCACCCTATTTATTTGCCGACAGGGGGGAAGCCAGCCCCTCCTTACAAAAAAGTATTCCTCGCAGAGAAAAAGCCCCCCATACTCCCCCCCAACCCTCGAAGTCCCCCAATCCCCCACCACCACATGAGTTAGTTTGAGTAATGATAAACACTCAAACCCAAATTAGATGGGACTTCCGAAAAAGATAAAAAGAAAGAAACAAAAGAAAAAAGAAAAAGAGTACCTTTGGGACTCTACTAATTTGTACGCCAACCAAGACCAAGACTGGATTCCCTCATTTCTCCGACTGCTGAAAATGTTTACACACACACACACACCGAAAAAGGCAAAATCAATGATACATAAGCATAAGCAATCTCAGTCTTGACTCCTCTTTTTGCCCCCCTTCCCCCCCCCCCCCCCCCAAAAAAAAAAAAAAACAAAAAAAGAAAACAAAGGGTTGAAAAACCAGAAATATAGAAACGCAGAAAGAAACCATGACAAGAGTAAATGCAAGCATATAAACCCTGAATTCCTTTTGCAATCAACTACATTAGGAGGACCCGACGCATTGCACTGCATATTGGCATTTGCTTTGTTGGGGGCTAGCCAACAAAATTGTGTGCTCCAAAAATCCCAGGAGCAATTAGTGGGCAGATTTCAGAGCTGGTGGTCCGACTGAGGCCACTGAAAGCTTGTTTATGATCACGACATTAGGCTTGCCCTGATGCCAATGAATTGTACTTTCAAAGCATTGAGAGATACTGTGGGGAGGCTTTTTCCATCATCCAAATCAGTTTTGATAAAAAAAAAAAATAATAAAGACAATGATGGCAATTTAGTGACTATTACATATACAGCAGAACTGAGGTTGGCCGTGTCTGCTGTGGACAGGCTTTTTAGCAAAAGAGTCTGAAGCACACAAATCGGATACAATTGGGACGTTGAGATTGCATATATTTGAGGTCTGCCTTGAGCAGGAGCCACCTTTGCCGGAAGAGGAGAAGGAGGAGGAGAAGCCTCTGGCGAGTAAAGGGACCGAGAGTTTGCTCAGCTTTTCTGCAAACATGTTGGTATCGACCCAGGTGCTCATATTGACTTGCATGAGCTAGGCATGGAACTCTGTTCGGAGACTCTTGACTAGTGAAGAAGCTCAAAGCCTCTTTGACAAGGCGGCCTCAAAATTCCAGGAGTTCGCTGCTTTAGCTTTCTTCAACTGGGGAAATGTCCACAAGTAGGCAGCAAGAAAACAGATTACTTTAGATAAGTCTGCTGGAAAAGGGGTGGTTTCAGCGAAACTTCAAGCAATTTGCGATTGGGTTAAGGGAAAGTATTCTTTGGCCGGGGAGAAGTATGAGGAGGCATTCTTTTTGAAACCAGACTTCTAAGAGGGATTGTTGACGGCGGGGCAACAGCAATTTGAAATGGCCAAGCTTCACTGGTCGTTTGCACTTGCTAAGAAAGTAGATCTCTCAATCTGGGACTGTGCAGAAACACTTAAGCTGTTGGATAGTGCAGAGGAGAAGATGAAAGCAGCTACAGAGAGAGAAGTGGGAAAAGCTGGAGGAGCAGAGAATGAATGACCTAAAAGATCCAAGTGCAAGCATGAAGTAAGGAATTTTGAAACGTAAGAAGAAATTAGGAATTAACAATGAAGGTGAGCTCTCTGGAAGTAGTGGTGGACAGGGAGAGATTTTAGCTCAAGAAGCAGCCGAGCAAGCAGCAGTCATGAATTGCTAATTGAGCGATCCCAAGTTGAATGCAAAGTAGGAATGAAGGGTTTGGAAGCAAAGCCTTGGTGGTGCAGTTGACCGCTTTAGGCTTGCTGGAGCTTTTGAGGCAGATATTGCGATGGCTTGTAAGAACCATTGTTTCAATGCTGATGCAGTGGAAGGAAACGAGAAGGTTCAGAATGCAAACAGTAGCATTGTTGGTGAGCCAGGTAAGGACATTGTTAAAGTATGAGGGAAGAAAAAAGTTTTTTTTTGGGGGGGGGGGGGGGGTGTGACGTGGCTTCCATGCCATGGATTACCTCTCTTTGATATCTTTTGAAACGAGTTTTAAATTGGGGGAAGGGGTGTTTTCTTCTAAGCTGAAGGGACAAATCCATTCTGGGCTTGGGAGAATGGCATGCCACGGAGAGAGTGCTTTTAAAGGGTCTCCAGGTCAGACTTTGAGTCGATGGCTTTGTGTCGACACACTAGCGAATTTGATGATACTGTTCCTCGCAGAAATAAAGGATTCTTGAATTTATTGAAAAATCGTTGACCTCATTGTTTGCAGTTAATCACAATTACAAGGTTTCGGTAGTGAATACGGACTTTGGTGAAACGTTTCTGACGTCCATTTGAGGGCATTGGACTTTGAAATGTAGATAGGAGCCGAAATATGAGCTATTTGATCTGAATGCATTTTTTTATTCCTGTTGGTACATATACAGGTCCAGGTAGTGTGCACGGTTAAACTTCCAGTACTTGAACACCAAACTGATTTGCTTCAATTGTTTACCATGTTGCTCTTGTGCGTGGTTCTGTGTTCTTTTAGATTCACAATTCCTTAGATTGCCATCGATTTGCATCAAAGATCGATGGACTGTGCATCATTGTTACGGGGTGTCAGACGGTCTCCATCCTCCTGGCAATTTGAATGAAATTTAAGTTGTGTTTAGCAAAGTTACGCTTGCTACCCGTCCACTGTCTCCAAGTAGCAGTGTCTTCCTCCTTTATTCATAATATACCGAAATCCAACTAATTGGTGATCATCATAAGTGAACGGTGGGTATTTTGCTATTGAATGGATGCAACAGTAAAAAATGGATACGTGGAGTGAGTGAGGCACTCCCTTGAGTTGGATTTCTCCTCATAATGTATTTGAATAAGATTGGGAAATTGACGAGAGATCGTGAATGGTGGAATATTGGTACAACGTCGGGAAGTGTCCAGAGAATCGGTTAGCCGTATGACTGATTGTTATTTGTCTCCAAAAGACTGTGATCGGCATCGTTAAAGGAGAAATGACGAGCAAAGTGCCAAATACAGGGGAAGAAAGAACATTTCTTTTGCAACATTATTACAACACCACATATGATATAACAACATATCTATATGTTATGTGCGTGTGAGCGGTGGACATTTTAGCAGAACCGATGATAATTCCTCGAACAAGAGCCACCCCAAAACCACAGTTGCATCTCACACACTTTAGCAAAAAGATCCCATTTCATTTCTTAGTAAAGGGGAGAGGAAGGAGCTAAATAACCAGATGCAAATTGCTGTTGGAGGATTCCATGGCTTTCCTATATTTTATTATATACTACATCAAGAGAAATTCATTGAGTTGTAACAAACAATAAACCATAATTATTATTATTATTATAAAAATAATAATAATAACGACAATACAAACCCCAGCCCTTCTCATAGACAGTGGCAGGCACTCGGCGACGCCGTCATGAGTAACATCCATTAGTTCCCTCCCATCACAAAGCTGGTGGCGATCAGGAATCATGCATCATCAGGACCATCGCCATCACAATCCACCCAGTGATCATGAATCTCGAGGCTATGGGGATGGTGATGGTGATGATGACGACGATGAATAGGAAGTTCAGAAAATGTCGAGAATGTCGAGGATTGATCGGTTGCAGAGGGGACAAGACCCGCGGTTCAACCAAATCTCTCTGGAGCATACCCGGCAGAATGTGTGCCCACATGGGATAAACGCCGCCCCCCTTTTCTTCTCCAAGCACACACAGCACACCCTATCGTAGTCCCCCTTCTCCCCGTCGTCCTCTTCTTCCCCCGCCTTGTCGTCAGATGTTCCCAACCCTCCGTATCCGCCGTCCGTTTCCTCCAGCAGCCTCATCAAAGACACCCTCCACGGCTTTCCTGGCTCCGGAGTTGGACTCACCTCAGTGGCCACGCCGTTCGAATTCACTGTGGCCCTGGCCCTAATGCTGTTGTCTTCCCGGAACTGTCTCTCCGCCGCCAATGCTGCCGCCAAGTTCATCCCGGAGCTCACCGGAATTGGGGTGGGACCCAATTCCAAACAACGCGGATCTGAGACTCTTCCAGATGGGGCCGCTTGATCATGACCGGCATCTATTCCTATGACCTCCTCATCCTCATCGGGTATCGGTAGCGGTAGAGGGGCCAGAGGGTGGTCCCCTTCATAGTTGTTGTCGTCGTCGTCCCTGACCCTGATGGTGGTGGGCCTGAATCCCCAGGTGGCCCCACAACAACCAAAGCGTTTCAATCCGAGCCGTTCTTTCAGGGTGCTCCTCGTTCTACTTCTCCTCCTCCTCGCATCGACTACACCGTCCATTGGGCCTCTGAGGAGGAGCAAACCAAGAACAGTTGTGGCGTCGTCTCTTTCGCTCCGCACCGATTCCTGCAACATCAGAAGACCCAGTTGGCTTATCATCTTCAGTCAGTCAAGTACTAAGGGATCGTTACGGACAGAACCCAACAATTAAGCAAATTATCACGAAGAAGTGACAGAAGAGAATGAACATACACGTACGTAAACGTTAACGTGGGTGTCTGTTGATGAGAAAGGAAGGTAGTTTGTGCTGTGCATGTAAGTCCCGTGAGAGTTTGCGTTCAAAGAACGCGACTTGGAGAGCGATTAATTCGAATTTAATAATTAGACGCACCGCGAACCCTCTTGCATGCCAACCTTTTCAATTTCATCTCCGGTCGGGTCCCTTCTGATTGTTCAATTCCTTCAGCTCAGCTCGCTGGCGGGGTTGAAAATGACATATCGAGAGAGAGAGAGATCGAGAGAGAGAGAGAGAGAGAGAGAAGAGAAGAGAATGATTGGATTTCAAAACAAGTGATGATCTGAATAAATATGCATAGATATATGACAAAATAGAAATTAGAATGTTGCTGGTTGTTCTCTTGGTTTTGGGACATCATTTTTTTTTATTATTTTAAAATATAATAATAATAATAGTAAAACAAGCTTTTCAGCAGACTAGTTCATAGAGGATGCGATATCACTGAGTCAATATCTTATCATAGGTACAAAAGTTACTCTTGTTGGGTAGGAAGTAGCGTGACGCCGGCCAAAATGGGAGTCAAAACTCAAAAGCCCTCAAAACCGGCGCAGGGATTGTTGACATTGAGGCCCATGACCAAGTGCCACGTGGTGGTCCCTCCCCCCTTGTCATTGCTCTCTCTATTTGCTTGTCGCGTTTAAGGTGAACCTTGAAGCTTTGCTTTTTTATTTTTTCAGTTGCTATAAAATTTAATATAAAATATCGAGATGGAATCATTATAATTAATATGTTGGGGGCCTCTGCCAAAGCGTAGGTTAACAAAAGGGAGCTTCTTTGTTTCTCACTTCTGCCTGTTTGTCTTCTGCTAATGCATTGGGGGAGGTCATCCATCCAAATTGAAATATACGGTTGGTCGGCGGCCATACGGGAGAGGAGTGGCTGTACTGTATATACAGCCAAAGAGAATGGGGTTTAATTTACATCTAATTAGAAGAGGAGGCGGTGGTCTCCCGAGCGGATAATTATTATCGTCGTCTACTTGAGGTGGGCTCTGAAACTCTATCAACACAGGGGGGGATTAATACGTCAATTGCCAATTGGAGGACTTGCGGTGACAGAAATGAAATGAGAATGAAGGGTTAACATTATTTGCTTGCTATTAGGGCGGCAAAAAAAAAAAAAAAAAAAAAGGTGTCCCAAAATTGCACGGATTAACATCTCGGATTTAGTTTCTAAATTCCGGTAAACAGCCTCAAACCTACCCCCAAAAGACACACACACACGTGCCCTTTTTCTTTTAGAAAATAAATAAATAATAAAAATAATTCTTAATAAATTGTTACTGTTGTCGTCATCATTTTCTGGGTCAAAGTGAAAATTGATTTTAGAATCTCGAATGGACGCCGTCTGTAACCATACCTTAATGTACGGATTATCTATCTCGGAACTCGCAATTGCATTCTTAATCAAAGGCAAAGGGACCTTTACTGGAAGAAAAAGAAGGAAAAAAAAAAAAACAAAAAAGGGAAAAGGAACAAATTCAGTCATCGGGACCAATTATTGACCACGGCATGGTGTAGACGTCGGCATTCTTACTATTCTCTCTTGTTTTGGAAGGAATCGAAAAATGTGGGGGAGGAGAAATAGTTTAGTTCTTCTTAATTGGCTCTTACTTTGGCATATGTACGTCATGCCTACATAAGTCAAAATAATAATAATAATAATAATATATTTTTTCTATTAGTTTTTGTGGCATAGGAGAAGAACAAAACCAATTTTATGTTATGTTGCGTACGCTATCCGTCAATGTCGAGGCAAGTCCTAGAGAGCAGCATATCATCGAGGATTTGGTGGTCGCTGGTTCAATGCCTAAAACATGCGGAATGACGTCTTGCGTGATATTTTCCTGTTGACGCACCAAACTAAACGCAACGCGACCCGCTAACGGTGGCCTCGGCAACAAGAAACGATGGGGTGCCGTACATTTGCGCGACGACCTCAGCGCCGGTCTTTGGCATTGGTGGCTATCAAATTCAAGCGGACTATATTTTGTAGCACATCATATCTAACCAATTATTTGAAATAATAATTCAATGAATTTTTTTTCACATTTATCCTTAGATTTAAATATCTTGTTTTCTTTTTCTTTTTTTTCAATAAAGAGAAATTTATAGCGATAATTTCATGTTTAATTTGAAATTGAATAAAAAAAAACTACTCAAACTTAATAATACTTAAATAATAAATTTTCTCTATGTTTAAGCATTTCTCCTAACAAGTTTTGAACAATAATCTCTCCTTATAAGAAAAAGGGAATGAAAACGTTACCCGTGACCCTCGAGCTAATTAATAGATGTACCTGTCTTGTTTGAAAAAAGAAGGAAAAAAACAAAAACAAAAACAAGAAGAGAAAAAAATCAGATTCAATCCGTATGGTAAGCCCACAATAATCAATGTTAGACCTATTCATGCTACGGGCTGGGTTGGGCCGATATGCATGCTAGAATGTTTTCCCTCAAGCCTAAGCCCAACCAATATAATCGAAATAATAATAATAATAATAATAATAATAATAATATTATTATTATTATTATTATTATTATGTCTGTTAAGTCAGATTAGACTTTGTGGGTCGAGCAGAGGAGTCCAAAAAAAAATTTAAAAAAAATTGTAAAACACAAGGCCCAGCCCAAGTATTTTCGATTCCATGACAAGCCGGAGCTAAAAAAGTATACGTCCAGGCTCGTTCGGTAGCACAAAAATTACTGCAATGTAATGCAATGAGCATTACAATCTTACCGAAGATTACATGAATTCTCATTACTTAAACAATTTAATCCTTATTATACTCTCCATCACCTATTATTCAAAAAATTTAATTGTAGAAAAACGTCATAACATTATTATTATTATTATTATTATTATTATATTAACACTAACTAAAATTCACAAAAATTTCTTAACGCGTAAGTTATATTTAAGTTTTATTTCTCAAGTCACTTAAGATCATCTTGATTGGAATATGTTTAATACCACAATTAATGAGTCCAACTTAACTCAATTACATAATTTGAATAAGCTATTAATAATAACATAAAATTAGAAACCAATATATTTGCAAAAAAAAAAAATTAATTACCTAATTAATCTAGGGGTTATGTGAGACGTGATTAATAATCACTTATGCACAATTGGCAAGCGAATCATGTTAAACATGATTGTGTCAAAAGTTCCAAGATTGAAGAGAGGGAGGGAGAGAGAGAGAGAAATCAAATAAATACACATCTAATGACATCAGGTCGGTTGATTTGTGGAGACGAGAGACAAAAGCAAATGATTAACATTGATAGTCTGATTGAGCTTAGGGGGTTCGTGACGCGAAGGGGAGCTTTGAATAAGGGGCTTTGACAGGGTAGTGTTGTAATATGTGGCAGGTATGCCTGGAAAGTGTGGCTGGTTGATAAGTATAAGGGTCCAAGAAGACCTTTAGATTAAATTAGGACTCTATGTTGAAGGGAGAAGAAAAAGAGCCCAGTGGCTAAAACAAATGGCGTTGGTGTTTGATTCTATTGCCACAAATCGTCTCATCACATTTGAGCCAGTAATTAAGGCGCACCCTGACAACTACAGACGGAAGTGATGCAATAGATGGGGTACATTTGTTGTGAGGGTGTATGATTAGCAGACAATGGAGCATTTTCTTCGTTCTGATGATGGGGGTCTTTCATCACCCTGTATAGGATTATAACTTACTGATGAGTCATAATAATTGCAAGAATACCTTTTTTCTGTTCTGTTCAGCTCAGACGATAAGATGAACTGAATTGGGTGGCATAGGCATAGCCCATCTGCCTACCCTTTTTAATTAGTTGTGTAATTCTTATAGTGTCCAAGACTCCCCCTTTTTCTATTTGATTCAATGGATTTCGTCACAAATAGACTCACAAAGCCCAATTTAAGCCAGGCAGAGGCAAGGCTGGCTAATTATTAACGTGAGCAACAACAACACTATGTGGTTCTTTCAATTCCAGGATGAAAGCCCAATGGAGCATAGTTAACTCTTTGGATTTTGAGAGTTAGCAAGGAAGTGGGGGAAGCCAGGGGGCCTAGTTAGCCTACCCCTTCTCTTAATTATATATATATATATATATATATATATATATTTTTTTTTTTTTTTTTTTTTTCTCTTGGACTGGGAGGGGATGGCTGAGATTCCGAGTGTCCCAGCAGAAGAAGCAAGATCAAGAAAAGTCCCAAAAAAAAAAAAAAAAGGTTATTTATATTACAAAGGACTTCGCAGTTCTCTCTCACCAGTGCCTGTGAGTGTGAGTGTGAGTGTGAGTGTGAGTTAGGTGTAACCAACGCCCCCTCCCTCCCGCTCGACCAACACACCCTTCCCTATGGCCCCCTCCTTCGTTATCAACGGCGACATTGCCGCAGCCGCTGCTGCCTCCCCCAAGTCCTCTCGCCCCACCTCTCGCGTTGCCTCTGTTTACAGCGACGTCCAGATCACCCGTATCGATTACGCTCTCCCTCTCCCCTCTGTCCTCAGAAACCCCTTCAATATCCTCGATGGCCCCCCTAGCTCCGCCGCCGGCCATCCTGGTCTCTGTCTCTCTCTCTTTCTCTCTCTATACGTCTCTCTCCCCATCTCATTTCTCTCCTATCTATCTACCTACCTACCTACCGCGTACATGAAAGTTGCGTTTGTTTCTTTTTTGTTTATGCCCGGTGACTGAAGCGCTATGGTTTTTCAAATTTGGTGCTTTGTAGATGAGATCGCCAAGCTCTTTCCCAATCTGTTTGGGCAACCCTCCGCAATGCTGGTTCCAAAGGGTGTCCATACGGTGCATTCCGATCAAAAGTTGAAAATCGGCGTCGTTTTGTCCGGTGGGCAAGCACCTGGAGGCCACAATGTCATTTCCGGAATCTTTGGTGAGGGATCCTTATCTCATTCTCTATTTCTGGTCATCTATTTCTCCTTTGCATTGCACTGCATGCATTAGCGTTTGCTTCACATGTACAGTCAAATTTTGGTGTAAAGTTCTCTTCTTCTTGTTCTTCTTCTTTTTTCTTTTGGAGAAAAAAATTAATTAAAAGAAAATTTGAGGATTTTTTACAACTGTTATGAACAGTAGCTACGAGAAAGTAGGAAAATCTTACATGAACTGTACAAACCTAGGAAACTCTCAAAAAAGGCCTATATTTGACTTCAAATTCCATGTCCGAAAGAACATTTCTTGTTGGGGATGTAAAATATTTTGGTGATTGTCTCCGGTGGTGGCAGATTACTTGCAGGATCGTGCAAAGGGAAGTGTAGTGTATGGCTTTAGAGGTGGACCTGCTGGGATCATGAAATGCAAATACGTTGAATTGACTTCGGACTTTATACACCCTTACAGAAATCAGGTGGACTCATACTTTCTTTTTTTCTCTGTTTACTGTGGGACATGTAATTGTGGTGCCTGATTTCATTATTATGTTGTCTTTTCAGGGTGGTTTCGACATGATTTGCAGTGGAAGGGACAAAATTGAAACTCCTGATCAGGTGGGGCCCTTTCTTCTCCATTTTAACCCGTGTTAAGAGACAAGATGTGGTGACAGAAAATGAGTGTGAATTCTAGTTTAAACGAGCTGAGGAAACAGTATTGAAGCTTGATTTGGATGGTCTTCTTGTTATTGGTGGTGATGACTCCAACACAAATGCTTGCCTCCTCGCTGAATACTTCAGGTACATGATGGAGCAATTAAATTAATTTATGCACTGGGGATTACCTGGTAGTTTAACTTTTTCTTGGCAGTGTAGGTCCTCTTGGTACTCTTTATCTTTATTTCCTTCATTTGTTCAATCAGGAATAAAAATATCAAAACCCACGTGATTGGATGCCCAAAAACAATAGATGGTGATCTAAAATGCAAGGAGGTTCCCACCAGTTTTGGTTTTGATACTGCTTGCAAGGTGATTCATTTTTCCAACCTGGATACAGTAAAGAAGTTGTCAATGGATTGAACCTGAGTTTATCTGTTTCATTACATATGTAAATGCCTCACAAAAAAGGGTTTCTTTTGAGCTAATTCTTACCACTTGATGAAAATTTTTCTTTCATTTCATCTCATAGAATTCATAAGAAGAGTTTTTGAAATGTTTTTATTGAATGAAATTGCTTCCATTCATTTATTTTTACTGTGTTAATGCTAACTTTGATAATGGCAGATATATTCAGAAATGATTGGCAATGTTATGATTGATGCCCGGTCAACTGGAAAATATTATCACTGTAAGTCAATGGTTTTAAAATGTTTTTCAAAATTTTTTCACTTTGATGAGTTTGAAGCTGAGCTGATATTTAAGATTTAATGATTATTGAACTGAACATGTTCCCTAGGTTATTTACAGTTTTTTTTTTCTTTTTTTGGTTTTTTTTGGGGGAGGGGAGCATGAGGGAAGGTAGGATAGATTTGGCCATTTGAGCTTTGCTGCTGTTCAGCAAATATTCTCTATCTTTAAATTTATCATCATTTTGGTGCTGATGAAGCAGGGCCGGTAATTTTGACTTAAACATTAAACCTAGATGCTGTAATTATCTCTGTGCACGATCAATTGTGAAAGCCATGATGATATGCTATTTTCTATATTAAATTCTATGGTTTTTTAACTCCAATCTCTTCTCTCTTCCACTCAACCCCCAAAAGGAAAACACACTGTACATTTATGTTTCTCTATTGATTCTTAAGCATCAAATAATAACTATTGTTAATGCATCTTCTCTACAGTTGTACGGCTTATGGGGCGTGCAGCCTCACACATTACCCTAGAATGTGCTTTACAGACTCATCCAAATATTACTTTAATTGGGGAAGAGGTACTTATTAATTTCCTTTCCCTAGTATTATTGGACTATGCTTCTGTGTTTGTTTCTATTTTTATGTATTATTGTCAGCACATCATTACTTTCCATTCTGCTGTGTATTTGGCAGAGTTTCCGTTCCAGATACCTAACATAACAAAATACTACAATACTACATATTTGATAACCTAGTTCTATATGGGTGACTGTCTTCAGCCTTGATGAAGCTCAAGTGACATATTGTTTGTCCATTACCCTTTTTCTTTGATGATTCCCACTGTTACTGATTACTTACTGAGCTGCATGAGTTCAGATATGTTTTCCTCCCTCTCCATTGTTACAAATTTATCATCTGCATTTCTCTTTGTTAACTCTTCCAATTTGGTCAACCTACTTGAACTAATTCATGCTAAAGGAGATCTTAGAATGTAAACTTTTGCTTCAGTTACTGAAATTGATCTTAATGGTAGGCTTTCCCTGTGTGCTCACCATTTGACACTTGAGGTTGACCTCAGTTTGAAAATTCTATTAGTTTAAAGTTTTTAGGAGAATTAAACTTTTGTACTATTTCATTAAGCTGTTACAATTTGCAAGTTCTTGGGCCAAAAACTTCTCATGTATGTTGCTATTGACTATGATCTATCTTGACACAGGTTGCTGCAAAGAAGCTGACACTTAAAAATGTTACTGACCAAATCTCAGATATAATCTGTAAGCGCTCTGAATTTGGCTATAACTATGGTGTGATCCTTATTCCCGAAGGATTAATCGATTTCATTCCAGAGGTACCACATTTTAGCCCTAGTAATTGGCTAATTGCTACTGCATCTCCTTTTTGTGGAAAAAAAAGGAAAGGAAAAAAAAGCTATTGGATCAATGCGTGTGCAAATAAGCTACTAATCTAATTGGCATATATATCTTAACACTTTACAGGTGCAGCATCTCATCGCAGAGTTGAACGAAATTTTGGCCCATGATGTGATTGATGAAGATGGAGTATGGAAAAAGAAACTCAAAAATCAATCTCTGGAGCTTTTTGAATTTTTACCGCCAACAATTCAGGAACAGTTGCTTCTTGAGAGAGATCCACATGGAAATGTCCAGGTATTTATCTTATATCGTTACTGTCTGTGATATTCATCTGTTGAATTATGCTGGTAGTCAACACGTATGTTACTTATGATATATGTATTTAGGTTGCCAAAATAGAGACAGAAAAGATGCTTATTCAAATGGTTGAAACTGAGTTGGAGAAAAGGAATCATGAAGGCACATACAAAGGCCATTTTAAGGGACAGTCTCATTTCTTTGGGTAATATCATTTTCCATCCATTTACTTCAAGAATAAGTACATATGGTTATACAATCTTTTGTTGGAAAGGTTGTTACCTATTTTCTGATTCCCACCCTCAGGTATGAAGGAAGATGTGGTTTACCAACTAATTTTGATGCCATGTACTGCTATGCTTTGGGATATGGTGCTGGAGCTCTTCTCCATGGTGGAAAAACCGGACTGATATCATCAGTGAGAAATTCTTGTTCTGCCTGAGTGTTTGTTTTGGTTTTCACAATCTCTGTTGTCTTCCTCTTCCTTCAAGCGTAAATTTCTTTATCTGCACTAAGGTTGCCTATTTGTGTGAGTGAATGTTATAATACTTAGTGATTTCTTGCTGTTGTAAATAAAAGTTATCGCCATTCAGGTTGGGAATTTGGCTGCTCCTGTTGCTGAATGGATGGTTGGCGGTACTGCATTGACCTCTTTGATGGATGTTGAGAGGAGACATGGTATGCTTCCATTTGTAAGCATATCATTCGCATGTATTCATGCTGGTCATTTAATAATTTTATTTTATATTAAGTTTGTCTATTCATGACTCTTGGATGATTACCTTCTCATTTTATTCACATTTTCCTATTTCAACTTCAGGAAAGTGCAAGCCCGTCATAAAAAAGGCAATGGTGGAGCTTGAAGGTAAGAATTTTCTATCATGGAAGCTTCTTCATGTAGGTGATGTAATGTGGATTAGGTAGAACATACCCATATATATACCCATTACTTTTTCATTTGATATATGCCTTTACCTTCCAGTAATCACTAATTGGTTTCAATTAAGTTGCTTCTGTCTTTTAGCAGCACAATTACTTAATTGGGATAAAATTTTCAGGTGCACCATTTAAAAAATTTGCATCGATGCGAGATGAGTGGGCACTCAAGAATCGCTACATCAGTCCTGGTAAGTTTTAGCAAAACAGTTTGTTTTTTGCATTGATGAGGTTTAGCTATTTTAGTGTACATTCGATCAAGTTTTCCACTGTGGATATTGACTTTCTGTTTTGATGTAATCTCAGGTCCCATACAATTTACGGGCACAGGGTCTGAAGCTGTTACTCACACATTGCTGCTGGAATTGGGTGCTCATGCTTAGGCCTACATTCAATTTGCAGCCTTCCCTGAGAAGATGCAAATCACGCTTCTTTTTTTTTTTTTTTAAAGGATGAAAAGCAGTCGTTGGGCTTGGACCTTCTCCAGAAATTTATTCGTTGCTTCTGGCTCTTGTTGTGATTAACGCAAGAATTTGGGAATTTAATGGCTTTTGTTGCGCCTAGTCACTAAGTAGTGCTGCTATTCGGGGGACTCCACCAAGAGGTTCTTTCTCTCTCGTAATTTCGCCCGCCCGTTCCACTCCAGTGCTCGAAGTCACTGCAAAAGAGTCGGTCAATAGCAATAGCTCTTTCTTTCCCGGGTCTCCTCTCGAGGGCCTTTCCTTCGCGAAAGCCTAATTCGGTAGGGCCGGACGGCTTCGTTTGCCCCAGCTTGGCGAATCGCATACCCGCGCAACGACATTCCTTGTGCACTTACACCTGTCAATTACGTGGTCTGGACATTTGTGCAATTTAAAAGGTTTCACGCAGCAGCCTGTAGTCTTTCTGTTTCGGCTTAGAATTAAGATGCGAGGTTTCCTGCTCAATGCAAAAGCCTGTGCACTGTCATTGCTGTTTCATCCAATTGACACTGGTAAGTGGACAAGTCGCTTGGTTGCTGTGCTGAACACGGGGCATCTTACAATCTTATATTGTATGGCAGAATTAATCGAAATTGAAATCAAGATTTACTGCTAATGCTCTACACAACCAAATTTAACCAAGTGTTTGTACCTCAAAAATAAGTAGTTCATCCGAGTGGTGACTTTGTTAAAAACCTTGCATAAGGTCTCTATTATCCTCTTTTTTTTTTTTTTCTCTTAGGAGCAATGAAACTTGAAAATAAAAGACTACAAAGCTAGACTGACTAATGACAAAAGAAGACAGCTTCACGTTTATCAACATCTAGAAGTAATCTCAAACTGGCTGGAGGATGGGTGAAGAGGTACTCACCATCCATACAATTGACACCTAACTTGGCGAGAAAGTTCACACAAGAATTACACTCGCGCAGCACATGCTTCAATTCTAAGTGTCAATCTCTCCCATGTATGTACTGAATATAATCTTGGAGGATTGTAAGACCGGCTAGTTGTAAGATTTAATGCTTTAAGAGGATCAGCTTCAAGAATGACACTAAGCCCTATATCGCAATCCAATTTCAACTCTCAGTGTACACAACGATTGAACAATCATGTTAGAATCTATAAAACCACCCAGCCATAAACCAACAAGACCACCAAAACCTGTTCGTCCCGGATTACCCCTTGCACTGCCATCGGTATTAACTTTAATCCGGCCACTTGGGGGAGGTCCCAAGCAACCAGTCGCAAACATGTCGAGCTAGCTTCACATGGCAGTGGGAAGCTACTAATGCAATCGTCAAGAAGATTATAAGTTTGTCGCACTTGACAAAGCATGCTGGTCTTGAGACCCCAAATAGCTTTATTATTCCGGGCTTTCCAAATAATTTAACACACACACACAAGAACAATTTACTCCCGGGGAGCCGCGGGGGGGGGGGGGGGGGGGGGGGTGGGTGCTCGCGTCCGTAGCATATTACCCACCGAATCCGAAGGAGTGCAGGAGAAAAACAGAAGTTGGCACCCGACTCGTATACAGAGACTTCCCCGCATTCTCGATGTCCTCCTCAGCACAATTACATGGAGCACATAAAGGAGACAAGCACACAACTCCGCGCATCCTTTCGGCATTGTTGAGCAAACGAACCTTAAGAACTAGCCAAAGAAACGCATCCTTTTTGTGGCACCCTTAATTTTCATAACCAAGACCACAAGGAAGCGGCATTCCCAGAATCTTGCATGCAAGACAACCATTTATGACCAGCATTGGTTGAGTAAGCCAAGATAAAGCATCAGGACCGAGGGAATGCGGTGCAAGAGTAACAGAAAGAATTAGCCGCTTGACCTCGGGTGCAAAGCGGAGTACGAAGGTTCTCCAGTTTCCATCGACCTTCTTAAATAACTTGATCCTCACTTGAATGTACATTCGGAAATGTTTGAGCCATGGAGACTTGGAGAGTCCCATCGATCATGCCAAAGCAATACAGATACTCCCCGTACCAGTGCAAAGACCAAAGCCATCTCCAAGCACACATCAAAACATTTGGTAATAAAGTATGTCTCCCGTAACAATTAATGAAGTCCAGAATTTGCCCAAAATGGACGCATTCATTAAGACAGTGACCCAGGGAGTCTCAGACCACCTTCCGCTGTAGAGCGAGTGACTTGGGTCCTAATTTAACAAAATGGACGCCACCCCTTCCCGAGATTGGAAGCCCAAATAAAGCGTCTAGTGATTTTTTATTTTTTTTTTACCAAAGTTCATCGCGGATAGAAATTGGAAGCCGCATCATTTGCATGGCATAAATCGGAAGGGAAGCAAGGCAGCCCTGAGGTAATGGGCTTATTAAGTAGCTCGGATTTCCAAGCAGACAACCTTTGGTTGACCTGATGACAATACAAGGCATAATAAGTGGCTTTCGTATGTCTCCCGTGAAGCGGAGAGGAACGCCAAAGATGTACATATTTTTATTCCAAATCCCCCGAGTGAAAGAAATTTTTGCCAATCACCTGAGACTTGCTGTAACACGTCCCTTGGGGACCGCAGACGAGGCTATTTGCCTGAGATTAAAGATCATTTTACCTCGAAGCGAGTGAGATTGCCAGACAAAAAGATCATCTTACATTGGTAAGGCGCAATATTTCCCTTTTTTTTCTTTTCTTTTCTTCTTTCAGGTGACACCACGTGGAGAATTGAATCATTTTATAAATATAATAAAAAATAATAATAATAATTTAAGAGAAAAGGAAAGAAAAAGGAAATCCCCAAATTAAGTACAGGTAGCTAAGCTGCAAGCATCGGACTTCATTTTGCACCTTAGCCAAACCGGGGAATAGACGTTTGGCACCGCGGCTCGTGATAAAAATTGCCAACTTGGAAATGGAGCGAGTGGCGTAGAAGTGAAAAAAGCGACTGGTTTGGATTTCCCTCTCGGGGGTCTCACAGCGTCCAACCAAAAGTAAGTCGCGGGGCGGCCGTGAGGATCGCGAGGCAGAGAAAATTTCAGGACCGGGGGTGACCCAGTGCCACGCGCCACGCAAAGCTCCAAAGCCCACGGGTTCGTACTCCCTCAATCCTAATCCCAATTTCGTTAGGAAATTCGTTCCCGCTGGTCAAATAAATAAATAAAATAATAATAATAATAATAACAAATATAATAAATGATATTGCGCATGAGCACAACAACTACGAACGAATTAATATGTTAGCCAACAATTGGGTAACTTCAAGCTCAGTGAAACAATTCGATTGCTTCAACCCCCATAAAAATTTACTCAATTTTTAATATCAAAATTTGTTTAATAAAAAAATATCAAGTTTAAATAATTGCAAAACTCATCCCATTTAAGCTTATTTTTATTTAAATATAATAATAAATGTATTCAATAAGTAATGAAAAAATTCAAAAGTCTTTAAAAAAAATATATTATTATATTTATGAAGCTCTGTTAAATTATAGTAAATATTATTTATATAATATTTATTGTGTCACCTGTACTCAACCAAGTATTTTTCTCTCAAGAAGATGACTGCTGCTACTGACAAGACAGTAGTAAAGTGGAGCCCATTGCATCCGCCGACGAGCAGCTAGCTTGTGCTGTGGGCTGGCCCAACCGACTATCAAGTAATCCATCCGATTAAGTCACAACACCGGCTGCAATAACAACGACAACAATAATGATAAATATTCGATGTCATTGTCACTGCATTCTCCATTATGCAACACCAATAATTCCTGCATTTAATTTATTGCATCGGCCATGACGATTCCTGCATCTCCCAGGAATAACACCCCCAGAAATAACACCCCACTTATCTATCTATCTATCTATCTATCTATCTATCTATACACACACACACACACACACGCACGGACAAAAGTTAATAAACAAATGAGACTGTTACTCTCGACACAACATCAAACATCAAAATACAAGCGCATATGGTATCTACATCAATCAATGCATAACGATTAAGTCTTTGAACATTTGCAACTAGTAGTTAAAAAAAAAAAAAAAGAACCAATCTTTAATTGTTTGATATTAGAAAAATTAGTAAAATATCAAACGACAATGGTTCGTGTTCCAACAACTGGAACAGACGCATCCTAAATTGACTTAACTATCAAGATTAGGTTGTCAGGCAAACGGTACTTATTCGTCATAACTTGATAATATTTGTTCTCTGAACCAAAATGAGAAGAAAAACCAAAAACAAACAAAAAGAAAAAGCCGAAAAATTGTGAGCCTCACTGCCAAGATATATACATATATATAGACGAGTTATCCTTCGCGCATACGATCGTGCCCACCTATTTTTGGGCAGACAGCGTCAATTTCCCTTTTCTTTTTTTCAATTTATTTAGCCAGGCCGACTATTAATACTGTTTGTAGCTAACGCGTGTCTATATATATATATATATATATATATATATATGTATATGTGGATGGAACTGAACACGTCAGTGCCCGTGATTATTTGAGCGCATGAACCGTCTCGATCGATCACTTGCTCACTTGCTGCTACATAATTCAACTGTCACGTGATTTCGTCATTGTAAAATTTGGTAATAACTTGACGCGAGCGAATGGTTTTTCCCATCATTTTTCTCTTTCGAGGATTCTCTTTGTGCTTGTATGATTCTGATTGATGAGGTCCCTCCCCCATGCCAGTTCACTGGGGCTCAAGGTTGGCCTAGTTCGCCAAATTCTCGTGAATATCTTATTCATTACTACATAGATATATATTGCCTTTGGCCTAAATGGAGGGGGTGGAAGTCTATTTAGTGCAGCATAATTGTTGATATGTGATCTATATATGTGTGTATGTATATTTGGATAAGAAAAATTGATCTCGGATATTACAATGCTAAGGGGCGGGTAAAAAAAGAGGTCCACAGTTAATCTTGCAGTTTCTTTAGAAATCGAGTTACTGTTTTTAGTACATTCATGATGAGAGGCTTTCCCACCGCTTAATTTTAGCTCTTAGTTTTGGAAAGGTGAAACATGGCATGATGATGGGCTTTAAAAATAATAATAATAATAATAAAATCCTAGAGAGAAACCCATAATTATTAGTTCAATTGACCAAGAGAGAAACTCTCTTTTTCCTTCTCCTTGTCAACGATGGTTCAATCCTAATAGATGACACACTCTATGAAATAAAATCCCAAAGTCACGGGGACTGATGTGCAAGAGTGTATTTTGTAAGCTGACCCGAAAATATCATAATGGTATAAAAGACCAAAAGAAAAATCAGTAACTAATCACTCTCGTGGAAAATAAGAACAAATATTAGCAGTGGAAATCACAGGACGAGGCAACGTATAGTAAATTGATGAAAACCGAAAAAAAAAAAAAAATGTACAGTGGTCCATGGCACGGGAGGTTGAGTAATATGCTGCGTGGTCGTTACCAGAACGGTAAGAAAAGCAGTTGCTTTCAAGAAATTGGAAGGCTTCGGGACCAACGACTTCAAATGAAATAAATGTTTTTTCTTCTTTTCTTTTTTTTTTTTTTTTGGTGGGGGTGGGGGGGCCCTGCACATGGCTAGTCATTTTCACCACAAAACAAATGCCGAAAATTTTCTACCATACATAGCAAATTAAGTTGCCAAAAAAAAAAAAAGAAAAAAAAGAAAAAAGTAAATTAGAAAAGAGAAAAATATTGACCTCACCTCGTACGTCCACCCTCTCTGTAGTCTTATCCGTTGTATCTCTAGGTATGATTCTACGGCCCACGGAATTCTCCACATCACTATTCTCTTCTAATCTTTACTTAGCCGTCACCCTGGGGACCTCTTCCCCTGTTTTCAAGTTGTAAATGTGAAACTTGAAGAACTAAAAAACAATTGTTACTGTTCCTTTTTTTTTTTTTTTTGGTGCTAGTGTTTTTGAGGATTGCAGCCGTGGGATCTCTATTTTAATTCGTACGTTTTGACACGGGCCATGTCATCACATGGCTATAATTCATACGGCCGATGTAGATTCTTAGGTTGTTTGTCGTCTGCCTGCGCCGTGCGGTCCTTCCATTTTAATTTAAAATACACGAATGGAAGAAAGACGACGCAAGTTAATGAGCAGGGGCATTTTGCATGCCTTTCTTTTCTTTTCTTTTCTTTTTTTTTTTTTTTGATGGGATCCATGCATGCATATACGCGGGTCCCTGAGATATTCGTATTTGCGTTTCATGACAAATCCAGACTACGGTAATGACACACAACACATTTAAAGCCCCCATTAATTCTTTTTTTTATTTATTTTTTGAAGTTTAGGAGAAAATAACTCCTTTTTTTAAAAAAAAAAAAAAAAGGTTTTCTTCTTCAAGGAAGCACACATAGACGACGACCGAAGAAGCTAAAACCTAATGTTATAGTGATATAAAGAAATGTGTTGTGAAAGTCGTCGATGGAAGACATCCTGTTACTGTGGGTTAGGATTGTTGCCACGAGTAGGAAGTGAACTTAAAAAAGATGAAGAATGTCACACACACACACACGCGTATATATGTATATGGGTAGCTCATACAGGAATTGCGTCAAAATTAATAAAGGCCCACACTTTTGAATTAAGAGTTGATACATATTTGCAAATATAAGTGGCGCGCACAAAACGATTTCACGTGTCTAATCATGCATTATGGCTGCGGCTGTGCAGCCTTTTGTTTAGGTCAAAAGGAATATCTCAACCTTCCCTCGTTAAAATTAGAAATATCCATTTTGGCAATATTGGATATATATGATTACACATCCATCATACATTACAAAGTTTCAGTCGTGCGTGGCTTTTATTTATTTATTTATTGGTAATGCCATATCGTTTTTTCAAGTTGTCGTACATATATATATATATATCTTTGTATTATGCTACTTGGACAATTGTAAGGTCCGTCGGCTAATTTGAGAGTGGCCATAAGAGACTTTCACTTTCTAAAATTTATTATTACTATTATTCGTTGTATTATTAATTTGCGGGGGTCGGGGGTGGCGGGGGAGAGGAGAGGAGAGGGGAGGGGCGGCGGGGTGGGGTGGGGTGGGGGGAATTGTGGGGGCCATGCCTGCTGGTTCCCGTTCAATGCCAAGGTGTCCGTTCTGTTGTCTTTCGTCCACAATTCAAAGGACCTCTCCAATTAATCTGCAGCAAAATATTAAAGAAGTGCCTAATTATCCAAATCAATGCCAGCTCCATCAAGACAAGAAAATTACCTAACCCATGCCCGCTTTTCAACCCTCCAAGAATCGCATATTCGTGCGACATTATTCAGGTTATAATTAATCATTCTAATTACAAGGCAAGATCATAATAATAATAATTAAATAAATAAACCTATATGAGGTTTTCAATTGGAAAATGGCAGGTAATTAATTAGAGGATTATCACGCCGTAAGTTGTTATTTTTTGGAGGTCTTTCGAGATTTTAGATATTTATCACACCATCCTGATTCCCATGATGAACAATGAACATATTATGGAAAAAGATCAAAAGAGGAGATGATTGAGGGGGGATTTCAACGCTCCACTTCATCACTTTGAGAGGAGATGATTGAGGAGCCATGAATGTGAGCACCATAACCAGCCACATGCCTACCATTGACTTGACATCACTCCATTTTACCTCTTTCTTTCTTTCTTTGCCATGGTTATTGCATTTTACCTCTTTTTAGGGTGATAACTTGGCCCCATTGTCCATTGCTATTGCCAATTGCGTCAAGTTCATTCCACCTGTGTATACGCACCATTTCTCTGCCCCCTTTTCAACATGATCTTTGGCTAAAAAGTACAGTAACCATCAAGAATCTATATTAACACGCCGAAGTTACAACAGGTTATCTGCACGATCGAATTGCCAAGATTCTGGTAATACGTTAATGATACACACCGATATGACTTCCACCCAATAATTAGTTACTTGTGTCAATTTTCCGTCCGTGAAGCCTAGCATGTGCTATATCATACCATACATCGGGCAGGGGTGAGAATTTTATTACAGAAACATATAAAATAGATACCATTTATCATCTCTGCTAATTATAGTTAATAAAAAGACATGTGGATTATAATTAATCAATATTTATTTTGCGTTGACTTTGCATATCTTTATAATGTTTTATATAAGGAATTTGACGATGATTCGGGATATATGCAAGAGATATTATTGTTGCTTTGTATGTCTCAAAGTGAAATGACATCAGTCTTCAGCCTGCAGGACGGTATTTCGCCATGGACCGCTCATGAGATACGTTGGTCTGGACATTACATTATGATATAAAGTAACTTAGATGAGCTCATCGTGTATGATTTTGGTTGATGTTGTTAATCTTTTTGTTCGTTGCCCTGTATTTTATTCGTATATAGATACAACCACATCACTTTCCTTTGATTAATGCCCAAAACCAACTAGTAATTTTGCGTCTTGTATTGTAGCCTTGCATGCATAACCGTGAACCCAAACGCACTCCTTAAATCTCGATCACCCCTCCTTCACCACCACCTCCCCCCCACACACCCCCCCACCCAAAAAAAAAACCTCCCAACAAAAAAGCCACTTCTCTCTGTCTCACAACACACCAACACCAAACTCAAAACACCCACAACACCACAATGTTATTGTTATTGCTCATTCCTTCCTTCCAGTCATTTATTAATTGGCCGTAGGGTACTGAACCCTTAGAGCTGGCTGCATAAGAAACTAAAGAAATATAGCTCAGTTCCCACCACACCTGTCCTCCTCAGAAAGCTCCCCACCCCCCCCTCTCTCTCTCTCCGGCCTCAGTTAAACAACAGCAACATGGACAGCACAAAAAGAGCGGCTGAAGCAAACCAAGAGCAAGAAACACGCCAAGTCCTGTCCCCATCTAGCAGTGGAAGAAGAAGAAGCACAAGCAGCGCTTCCAACTCACCCGAATTTGAGTTCTGGATGGTCCGAAATCCCTCTTTCCCTCAGCCCAATCTCGTCTCTGCCGACGAGCTCTTCGTCGACGGTGTCCTTCTTCCTCTTCGCCTCCTCCACCCCGGCAACCACCACCAACAACGACAACATGACCCACCCGACCCCCTGCCCGGACCACCCTCCTCTCTACCTGACCCAGAACCCGAAATATCTCCGGCATCCATAACCGCAGCAGAACCAACCACCGCCAACACCTCCTCCCTGACCTCTTCAAAGAGATGGACAGACATATTATTCAAGAAAGGCGAGAAGAAAACTGAGGCAGCTTCGGGTACCGGCAAGAAGAACCAACAAGACAAGGAAAGAGAGAAGAAGAGAGAGAAAAAAAGTCACAGCCGAGGGAGTTCATCCGCCGAGTTGAACATCATCAACATATGGCCATTTTCACGCAGTAGATCAGCAGGCAACAGCGGGTCTCGACCCAGACTCTTTCCCGCCGGAGCCAGGAAGGCGAGCAGCGCGCCCTGTTCTCGGAGTAATTCATCCGGCGAATCCAAGTCATTAAGAAAGTGGCCAAGTAGTCCCGGTCGACCCGGGGTCCATGTGGGCCGGAGCAGCCCAGTCTGGCAGGTTCGGCGTAGCGGTGGTTCCAGCTCCAATGTCAGGAGCAATGGTTTCCAGTTCAACCACCCCGATCCTCTCCTTGGGGTTGGGGGTCGGAGTGGCCAAAAAGGGGCCAGTAAAAAAGATGTTACGGAGCCTCGCCGCAGTCAAAGCAGCAGTAATGGTGGTGGGAGCAATAACGACGGTGCCGGTGGTTCTAAAGTCAAGGCCAAAGCATTGAAAATGAACGTGCCCCCCATGTGCGTTGGGTATAGAAATCAATTGAGTTGTGGAAGTGAGGAAAATAGTACCATTGGTGCTGATGGGAGTAGAAACAGAGGAGAAGTTAAAAATGGCAACGCAGGCAGCAGTGGCAACAACATTAATTACCTTGGTATTGGTAACAGTAATGGTAATGGTAGCGCCGATGCCGATGCTGCCAATGCCAGCGCAAATGGTGGTCACATCTTCAATCTACGCACCCTTTTCACCAAGAAAAAAGGTCTTTTGATGGTATAGTCTTTGCTTCTTTTACCAAAAAATGAAACATAAATAAAAATACAATTTTTACGGTCCAGTACATTCAGGTGTGGTCCGCTATTCATCCTAATCAAAATGCACGCAGAGTTTAATTGGCCGCTTAATTCTTTTTAATTGTTATGTCATCAGAGCTTTTTTTTTTTTTTTTCATTCGTCCATCCTAATTTAGTTAGTTAATTTAGCTTGTCCTAATTTGAGGGGATAGTTGAGAGATGTCAATGAGTTGTACCGTATTGTACGTTGTGCGTTTAGCTCTTAACGAAGTTAAAAAGAAACTTTCCTTCATTCACATATATTTACAAAAAAAAGTTTTTTAAAAAAAACTGTTAAATACAAACTTATGACACACACACACACACACACACATATAGATGGGATTCCACAATTCGGTTAAAACGTATATCAAACAAACATTTTAATTATGACATGAAAGATAAAAAAAAAATTCTTTAACATTAATAAAATAATTTTTTATATATTTTTTTAAAAAAAGCTCAAAAGCTCACATTGTATTAAATATTTATGATGTAATTTTGTATGACACACAAATAACCATGAGGATGCACAATAATGGATTTATGTAATTTGATGGCTGGAGGAAACTGTTCATAGAAACACTCTGCCCCGAAAAAAAAAAACAAAAAAAGAGCGAGAGGGAAGAGGGAAAAAGGTTCGATCAATTAATTACTCGTAAAAGCATAAGCAGCTTAAAACCAAACCACGAGCAAGATACGCTTGATGGGCGTAAGCATCTTCAAAGAAGAAGAAGAAGAAGAAGAAGAAGAAGAAGAAGAAGAAGAAGAAAACAACGATCAACTTATAATTTAATTTTTGGAAAGTAGCATAATAATTAAAAGAAAATTGTTAAGAATAGAAGAAAACAAGTAAATTTGTTCACTGGGGGGGTTTTTTTTTTCTTTCATCATCGGAAGCCAATATTCAGTGGGTTGAAGAAAATAGAGGCGGAAAAGAGAGAATGGGGATAAAAATGATTGTTGTTAATGGGGGTAAGAAATATTGATAGGCATTATATATATATATTATACTATTTATTTAACAACAGCGAAGCAGCAATCAGCAAATAATAAGCAATCGGACTGGTGGGTAGTGTCAACTGATTTTTACCGTCCCGCACCTTGCTCACCCTCTGGGTCCCAATCACAATCAATTATGGTCATTTTGATTGATTGTTGTCAACCCCTTTTCATCATCTAGCCAACCACACACACACACACACACACACACACATACACACACTCTGACTAATGACCCTTTTCACTCTTCTTCAACTTCGCCGAAATCCGCCCTTAGCAGAAAATATGGGGAAGCGACATTACTCTTAGAAAATAGTTGTTAAGATATTCATCCTGTCTTTATCGAGAACTTTAGAACACCAAAAACCAAAAAAAAAAACGAAGATGCTTTTCCACCAAATTTATGGAAACTACTAGGTACTACTACAGATTGGGGAGAGAGAGAGAGAGAGAGAGAGAGTAAAAAAAAAAAGGGAAAAAAGAAAAGACAGGATTATTTATTTTGTAAGAAATAGAAGTGGTCGTCTAAATGAATTCAAAATTACAGTTGAAAGAAGTGAAGTTCTTAATCCAAACACCTCAGACAAATATAAAGAAATCATCGTGTTTAGATTAAGAACTAAGGAATAACATCCTTTTCCTTCCTAACGTATTGCCTGGTTGAACAAATTAATTTTGTGCAAGCAAGTAAGCAAAGCATCATGAGACACAAAATAGTCCACATCCAGCTAGTTCAAAATCAAGTGTGTTTGAATCGTCCCTACTCTCCACCCTCCCGGCTTTATGTCTGCGTCTGCGTCGATGCCAATTAAACTAAAAATCATGAAATAGTTGATCGAACGGTTCTCGCTTATCCCAGCGTGTGCGCACGTTCGCTCGCACAAAATCCGGACCCTAATATTTATGTTTATAATTTCAGGATCTTAAATAAAAAAAAAGGAGAAAAAAAAAAGTAGAACGAAACAGAGAAAGAGAAGAAGGCGGCATATATATAAAGAGAGAGAAGCAGAAGAGAGAGAGAGAGCAAGCCGACGGCCAGCACCCGCCGAGCTTACACTACACACACTTGCCATTCCAGTTGAGAAACACAGAAACAGAGGCAAAACCACATAGAAACACGGACGATGCCAGTTTTAGAGCGGCTAGGGAAAGCGGCTCGGCTGTCCCGCACGGTCACGTCATCTTTTCCTAAAACCCTAAACCCTTCGCTCGCAACTTCACCTCCGGTCCCTCGCTACCGTCTCCTCTACCGTAAGCGGTGGTTTCATTTATCAGCATTCAATTCAATTTAGCCTATTTATTTATTTATTTATTTATGAGCATCCCACCGCACAGGACGGCATTTTGCAAATTCAAAATTTATTCTGTCATCTGCATGGTAAAAAATGTAGGCCTTTTCCCTTCCAATTCATCGGAAATTCAGCGGCCGCTCTTCGTCTCTGGCTCTGACTGTGGGGGCTCCTATTCTGTATTGCCAGCTGTATTTGCAGCCGGTGGCCTGTTTGGAGTTGGAGTGATTCAAGTATCCTATGCAGATGCCCATGATCATGAGGTTTTGTGCGATTGATTCCCTCCCTCTACTTGTAACCTTTCTTCCCCGAATTAAAGCCAATTCTTTCATTATTCAACTTGAAAAATAATAATAATAAAATAAATTAATGATAAGGGAAAGAAAGAAAGAAAGAAAGAAAGAAAGGACATTATCAATTTGGAGGTAGTTTGTGATCGGTGCTCTCACGATGTAGGGACTGGCATTTTTAGAATTGATTTATAATAGAGCTGAATGAATGTGCGCAATCTGCAGGCTCCTGTGGACCCTCCTCTTCCATCTCCGTATCCTTCTTCAAGTTATGCAGACCTGGAAGAGATTGCCAAAAAAGAACGGCGACGGATTGAAGAGTTGCTCAAAAGCAAAGGAAGTGGATATGGTTCTTATCCCCGGTTCATTGTTGCTGTCAAGGGCCAAAAGGTTTTTGTGTCTAGTCTATTGTCCATCTGAGTAACCTGCATCTGTTATCTTTATGTTAGTTTCTGTTTCATTGTAACTGCTACTAGCAAATATAGCAATACTGCTAAAACAATTTTAACAAGAGTGTATGGTGCCTTACAGGTCACTGTCAAATTCCAAGTTCCTCCTGGGTGTGATGTTCCACAATTGATTGCAAATCTTGTTGCAAATCTTGGACTGAAGATTGATGAGCATAATGGTGGTTCAGACATGTTATTACGTGCTTGGGACAGGTAAAACAAATCACTCCTTTCAATGTCTTCTGACTTATCCTTGTAATTTTTGGCCTTCAAATATGATTTGTTGACTAGTTTTTTTGTGCTTAATCACATTAACTCTCTGTTTCCTGTGCACACGTTTCAGTGCAGTTGCTTGGCAATTGACACTCAATCGTCCAGAAAAACAAAATGACAGCAGTGCAGATAAGGGGAATTCAGCAGCTATAAGTACAAAAGATGGAGATCTCTGCATTGTTTTATTTCGTTCCCTCATTAGCTCAGATAAACCAGTTAGTTCATTTGTGAAAATTGAATCATGTTTGGTGTTTTTAGAATATTATTACACATCTCAAATAATGAAGTTGCAGACTATGGGCGTCTCACATGTATATGCTGCAGGAAATTGAGTTTATGAAGCATGGGAGCTTGAGCACCTCAGAACTTGATGCTTTGGTGTCTGTCTTACAATTAGCTGGCGCAGCAATGAAGACCATGGAAAGAAAACCAGGGGATACCCTACACAAGCCACTTGCAGAAAAATCAGTTGCCAATCTAGAGTCCATGGGAGTAAGAGTATATGGACTTGATGAACCTTTTATGGGTTCTTCTAATGGTGAGATATCATGGGACAATATTGCTGGATATGATCAGCAAAAACGGTATGTAACACAGGAGTGGCAATATAGTTTAATTTAATGTCTGTATATCAACTTGTGGTAGGAATACAATGCTTGTCGCTCAATTTTAAGAAGCTGAAAACATGGTATAAGTTTTGTCATCATAAACTTGATTATGCAAAAGCTTGTTGGGGATTGGCACAGATGTCTGGTTGTTCCATGAGAATTAAAAGTTAAGTGCTGAGATTTCACCTTTAAGCTTTATTGGTGCTAAGAATTGATTTCCACTTTTTCCAGATACAAGTTTATAGTATTGTTGATCATGCAATTATTGGCACAACTGAAGTCAGATAGATTATGTTTCTCATCATTGCCTTGCCAGATTTGAGATCTCATAACTTGCAATTAAATATCTTGTATTTGGTGCTGGGCAATCAAATTTTGGTTGCTTTTACTTGTAGAGACATAGAACACATTAGGGCAATTCTGTTCAGTTTGATGGGTGATCCGTGTAATAAATTGCACAAATGGTAGCAACTTTAGTAAATGCAGAACATATTTGTGCACATCAAATATGTTGTTAAGTATTTAGATGATCTCTACACCTTTGCATGTAATTGTGTATCATGCATCTGTTCACATGGAAGTGCTTATCTTTTCTTGCTATTTTCAGAGAAATTGAAGATACTATCTTATTGGCTCTTCATAGTCCTGATGTATATGATGATATTGCCCGTGGGACCCGTCGTAAGTTTGAGACAAATAGACCTCGAGCTGTACTTTTTGAAGGTCCCCCAGGTTACTCTTCTAGCCCTAATTTTCATTATATTATTTCATTTGATATTTATTTTGATATTGTTCCTATCATATGAAGAATCTGTTTGCTGCATCTTTTGTGTTTTTCTGCCATGCTGTTGAAAGGCATTGGTGGTATATAAGCCACTTACTCAATGGCTTTCTACGGATTTGTTTGGATTATTGCCTTGCCCAAGCAGTTTGTATGGCTGAAAAGTTAATGTCTCTGGTGATTTGCTTTCTGTTGCTTGGGCGGGCTTCAACAACATCAAAACCTTAATCTCAAATTTAATTGGGATTGGCTAATTGCTTGTGCAAGCTTTCTTACAATAAATGTTTATATCAGGTACAGGGAAGACATCTTGTGCACGGGTTATTGCTAATCAAGCGGTAAGCCTCTAGCTTCACGGGTTATCTATGGTCTATTCAGAATTATGTCTTGTAGTTTAAATCAACGTGTAATAATGGGTAATTACGCTTTCAAATATGCCAAGCTGCCTTCTCACTTTCATAATTGTGTAAGCTGAGGGATATTTGGTCCTTGTATTGTTATAATGGTCCTATTCTTTCTAGAGGCGTTTTAGTTTAGCAAATACCAGAATTCATGTTGCGTATAACATAACAACTTTCTGAAATAAGCTTGGCTGTTGTAAACTCTAAGAACTTCTAGAATAACCTCGACCCTCATTGACTTTTGTGTCATTATTCTTGACTTCTCTGTGTAACATTTGGGTTTTTTTAAGGTGGGAATTCTTGCTGTCATGGAAAAAAAAAGGGCGTCCAAGTGCATGAGGCTTCCATATCAGTAGGTTATGTGTAATAGTTAGATGTATGCAGTCTTATGTTTATTTTCTCAAAAGGCTGTTTTCATAACTCGAACCCTTGCCCACCAGGTTACAATGGAGTAACCTTTCTGTTATAGCAAGGCTTGCCCTTTGAATTATTGCTGTTATAATAATTGAAAAAAAAAAAAAGGTATTGTTGCTGCCCAGTTCATAGGAACATCCTAGAATGAGCATCACACCATTAGAAATGGCATCCACATGTTGGTACAATGGTTGAACCCTTGGTTTGCTCACTGATATGCCAGTCTAGTTTAATAAGCTGAGCATGTGTTCTGAAGTTTTCAACAGAATGATAAGCAAGCTCAAGGATAAAATAATTGTACATGTTGTCGTTTCTTCATAATTGAATGGAACATTTCTAGTTAGCATTTGCTTCTGCCAGTCTTTTTGAAAAAATCGCATCTCGGCAATTTTCTTTTTCCAAACAGGGCGTTCCATTGCTATATGTTCCCCTTGAGGTTGTTATGTCAAAATACTATGGAGAAAGTGAACGCTTGCTAGGAAAAGTTTTTACCCTGGCAAATGAGCTCCCTAATGGTGCTATCATTTTCCTAGATGAGGTAAGTGATGTAAATGATGTGCACTTGGTGGTGCCTTTTTTTTATTTAAATTTTTTGTGTTTTAGGGGTAGTCAAATGCTTTTCTTATGCTTCATTTGCACTAAAGGGTATGCAAATCATTTAATCATCTGGTTTCTGCTCTTTTCTGTGAACAGGTTGATTCTTTTGCTGTTGCTCGTGATAGTGAAATGCATGAAGCTACACGGAGAATTTTATCAGTTTTATTACGACAGGTGAAGCAATGTTTCATTTCACATTATGCTGCAAAATGTGATGACTTTCTGGTCTGCTAAACTGAAAGGATAGTGACTATGCTTACTTTCTTGGGTATTCGGATTTTCCTATTGCTACTTCTTGTTGCTAGGACTTGAAGATGTTTTAGTTTCTTGGAGAAAGTTTGCATGCTGTAGGGATTTGCAGACCTCTATTCCAGACATTCCTATTTAACTACTCAAGGATTCTTAGACTTCCTCTTCAAACTCAAGTCTGCTGGGAGCAATTAGAAATTACAATTTTTTATGCCATTCTATGCATCACTAATGTTTTTGTATCAATATCAATTGTACAGCCACTTGGGTGCTTGTTTGGTGCATTAGCATATGAGAACTTTTGTTCCATGAGCTACACATATAAATTTCTGTAAAATAGCTCCAGCAGAGGCTTTGTTGCTACCTCACAAAATCTTAACTTTCCTCTTTGCAGATTGATGGATTTGAGCAGGACAAGAAGGTGGTTGTTATTGCTGCAACAAATAGGAAACAAGACCTTGATCCTGCTTTAATCAGGTATGCAATTCAGACTGTTCCTTGTTAGGATGACTTTAAAGTGGAAACTGAGCAAACTCTTGTTTCATATGTTTTTTCAGCCGATTTGATTCCATGATCACCTTTGGTCTACCTGATTGGCTGAATCGCAAGGAAATAGCTGCCCAGTATGCAAAGCACTTGACAAAATCTGAATTAGACGAATTTGCCAAGACGACAGGAGAGTAAGTTGAACAAACTTCACTGATTATCTTAGACATTTGGTTCTCTGCAAAGCTTGCATCTGTTCCTTGTTATGCAATGGATAATGTTGCTGAAATTCTGCTTGTTTTCAAGTTCCAAAGTAGTTCATTTGGAGAGATCATGTGTTTCAGTTGATATTGGTATGGTTCATGTCATGGAAAGCCCATCCAGATGGATTGGCAAACACTTGCTAATTTTAGCAAGTGAATGGGACATTATTTTCTTCGATGAGATTATCTACATATCAAATTTTCTTACTTATTGCATGTATTCTTTCTTGCCCTACCCAGCATGTCTGGGAGGGATATTAGAGATGTATGCCAACAGGCGGAACGTTCCTGGGCATCAAAGGTAACTATCCATTGGTTTCTTCTTTGATTTTCTTGTTTTGACCATCTTATGGTAGTTTACATGTTGTCATGCATGGCATCGATAGATAATTCGAGGACAGGCAGCTAAAGATGGAGAGCAAGCAAGACTTCCACCTTTGCCAGAATATATTCAGAGCGCTACAAACAGGCGAAGGGCCCTATTGAGTATTGCAGAGGAAAGGGTGCAAGGTACTAATCCTAGCATGAAGAGATCTCAGTTAGATTTTATGTGAAGTGAGGTGTTGACACAGGATACATATACTAGATAGGTAGTTGTTGAGCATACGGATAGAAGAATTGTTTGAAATACCTGTAATTTCATAAATAGCATAAGTAGCATGATTGAGTTAGTAGCCCATTGATTGTGTACACGTACGAATATCATTAGTAATCTTTGTGCAAACTGTCACGGACTTGGCTTTGATCTACCAACAACCCGTGCGACACTAGCAATTCACTTGACTTGAATGTTAGTTCAGCCTTCTCTGAAAGTTAAAATACTACTAGTTAAAGATAAAAAGAAGCATACAAGTAGACAAGGGATATGAAGAATTTGGAGAATATTATGTTACTTCAAGAATACAATTACACAATTATTTGGATGTTTTACAAATGAGGTCCCTAAGGGTTTATATAGTCATCTATATTCTCAATGGATGGTTAGGATCTATTCGATTTAACGGTCCTTATCTCTTTTTGGATAAGGCACACTTTACAAGAAAATAAGACACATTTTACAAGAAAATAAGACACATTTTACAAGAAGATAAGAGAGTTATTTACAAGATTTTAGAGACTTTTACCTAGGTCTGGAATTATGAAGAATAAGCCTTTTTAGTAACTTAATTTGGGCAAAATGACGTGCACATGACATTCTCCTCCACTTAATCTAGTGATGTTCTCGTTGCGTCCCTTTTGTATGTTTCGATCACATACACGTCGTTCCACAAAAATAGCTCATGTTCCTAACTTGTCTCGCTATTAGGCAACTCTTTTCATTTAATGAAGTACTCAATATAATTCGAATGAGTGCCTTTTCTTAGAATGATGCGATGCGCCAATCTCTCTTTTACGTCACAATTTGACATCGTTGTTATGACTGTAGGGACTCTTTTCGATTCACCCCTGTTTGGCTCAATCTTATCAGGATAGTAAGGTTTTAATAAGCTTACGTGGAATATTGGATGTATCTCGAGGTGTGATGGTAAAGTTAACCGATAAGCTAACTTGCTAATCCTTTTCTCCACTGGGAAAGGTCCATCGTAATGCCTAACGAGGCTCTTATGCACTTTAGCAAGCCTTTGGCTTTGATGGGGAAAGAGTTTCACTATCACCAAATTTCCTCCCTCAAACTCCAAGTGTCTACTCTTAGCATTGACCCATTTCTTCATTCGCTTAGTAGCTTTAGCTAAGTGTACTCATGCCATGTCAAACTTCTCATGCCAACACTTGACAAACTTGAATGCAGTAAGACTCAAGCCTTTGTAGCCAACCACCAAGGTGTGTGGAGTCATTGGTTGTAATCCTGTAGTAACTTCAAATAGACTAGTTCTAGATGACTCGTTTTTCTGTAGTTTGTATGAGAATTGAGCTATGTCAAGCAACTTAGTCTAATTACTTTGGTTGGTATTCACGTAATGCTTTAAGAACAGCTACAACAAAGCATTTACCTTTTCTGTTTAACCGTCAATTTGGAGATGAAAGCTTGTGGAGAAGTTGAGTTCCGATCCCATCAACTTAAATAGCTCCATCCAGAATTTCCCAGTAAAGCGAGTGTCCTTATTGCTGACAATCGTCTTCGAGATGCCCCAATGTTTTACCATATACTTGAAAAATAGGCGTGCTGCATATTCAGCCCTAAACTTTGAGGGTACGGGGATGAAAACACCATATTTGCTAAACCGGTCTACCACTATCATAATGTTGGCACATCCCTCCGATTTCAGTAGACACATGATAAAATCTATCGAAACACTTTCCCATGGTTTCTCTAGAATATGTAGGGGTTTCAACAATCTTGATGGTCAGAGTTGCTCCACCTTGTCTTGTTAGCATACAAGACAAGTCTTCACATAGTGCTTAACATCGTTCCGCATTTGTGGCCAATAATATGCTCGCTCTACAAAGGTCAATGTACGACGTATACCCAAATGTCTTGCCCATTTCAAGTCATGATACTCCTTAATAATTGCCTTCCTTAATCCTTATCACTTTGGCACATAAACTCTATTGCCTTTGGTAGTTAGCAACCCATCTTCAAGTCACAACCAGCGAGTCTTCCCACTACTTGTCAGTTCTCTTAAACTCTTGGCTTGTGGGTCGTGCTCCAATTCCTCCTTCACTTGTTCTACTAAAGGGAAGTTCAGACTTGTGATGGCAGTTAATTGGGCCTTTCTACTCAATGCATCGGCCACCAAATTAGTCTTGCCTAGCTTATACTCCATCACAAAGTCAAATTCCGCCAAGAAAGTTTGCCACCTCACTTGTTTTGGCATTAGCTTCTTTTGATTGAAGAAGTAACTTATGACAATGTTGTTCTTCTTTACGACAAACTTAGATTTCAACAAATAATGCCTCCAAGTTCATAGGCAATAAACCATTGCAGTCATCTCCTTTTCTTAGATTGTATATTGATACTCAATTTCATTCAACTTGCAGCTCTCATACGCAATGGGATGCCCCTATTGCATTAACACACCACCAATAGCAAAATCAGAGGTATTAGTATGTACTTCATAAAGTTTTGTGTGGTTGGGAAGAGCCAACACTAGCTCATCAACTACCACTTGCTTGAGCACTTCAAATGCCCTTTGACATTTATCGTCCTAACTCCACATTAAATTAGTGAGCGGAGTTGCAATAGAGGAGTAACCCTTTATAAACCTTTTATAGTAGTTAACGAGGCCTAAAAAGGATCGTACCTCAGTTACCTTCTTTGGTAGCTCTCAGTTGTGGATGACTTGCATCTTGAACTCGTCCATCCGTAATTTGCCTTTGCTGACAATGTGTCATAAGAATGTGACCTTTCGTTGCGCAAAGGCACATTTCTCCCGCTTCACGTACAACTTGTACTTTCTTAGTACTTGGAAAACTTGTCATAGATGATCAATGTGCTTATCCAATGTCTTATTATAGACAATGATATCATCTAAATATATTACGATAAATTTATCCAAAAACGACTTGAAAATTCTATTCATAAGGGTGCATAACGTGGTAGGGGCATTTGTGAGTCCAAATGACATAACTAAAGTCAAAGGAGTCATTCCTCGTAACACAAATGACTTTTGGCTCATCTCCTTCTGCAATCCTCACTTGATAGTATCCCGATCTCAAATCCAACTTTGTGAACCACTGTGCTGCACCTAGCTAATCAAACAAGTTAGTTATCAATGAAATGAGATACTTATTGTTCTCGATGATTTTGTTGAATGCTCGATAGTCAATATATAACCAGAGTGACCTATCGTGCTTCTTTTTAAAAAGCATGGGTGCACTATATGGAGCCTTCGACGGTTGAATATAACTCATATCCAACAGCTCCTTTAGTTGCCTCCTGAGTTCCTCTAACTCAGGGTGTGCCATTCGGTAAGGCACCATAGCAAGTGATCTTACACCAAGGATTAACTCTATCTTGTGGTTCACCTTTTATTTAGGTGAGAGCTTCTTAGTCAATTCAAGAGCATAACATCCTTGAATTCCTCTAGGATATGAGAGACTACTTTGGGTAGGACCTTTGTTGCAGAATTATCCTTTCCATCCTTTAAGGATACAAGAAAGGTGGGTTGCACCTTCTTCACACCTTTCAAAAGTTGCATGGCCGAGATTTGCCTCTATTAAAGGCTAGTTTCTCTAACCAAAGGCACCATGCGGGTGTTGCCTTCATTCAAAATACACATTGTATTGGCAAAAAGAATAAGAACGGCTTTAACACGATCCATAAACTTCATACCAAGTACAATAGGATAATCATCCATTGGGACAATAGAAAAATCTACAAGCCTATACAATTCACCCATATGTACCTTTATGCCATGAGCGATGTCGAAAATCGACTTTGGTTCCGAATTCACTGCCTTAAGTCATCCTCGTTCTTATTGTATTTGATGCCCAGTTGTTTTGCTTCCTCCTTCTGAAGGAAGTTGTTGGAAGCTACATTATCTATTAAAACTTTAACTACTTGGTTACTTACCTTTGCTTCCACGTATAACTGTCCTCTTTTATCGGTCTTAGGCACTTCGACCTTGGTTTTGATGACATTGAGGGTTTGCCAGGATCCCATCCTCGTCTCTTCACGTTGTTGTTGTTCCTCCCTTTCTTCAACTATGGCAAAAGCTTGGCTTTTCTTGAGCAATCCCTTGCCTTATGCAGTCCATCGCAAAAGTAGCATTTGAGAGGGCCCTTGTCATTGCTTTGGTCTTATTTGATGTTCTTCCCTTCCCTAGGCTCATTATATTTGTGGAATTGTCCTTTGTTCGAGGTACTATCTCCCTCACTCTTCCCCTTGCCGTCTTTGTCCTCGTGAGACTTAGGTTTCTCGTATTTCTTGAATTCTATTAGTGACTCGGTAATGGAAATAGCAGTGGTGAGATCTTGAACACCATGTCTTTGGATCTCCAACTTCGCTCAATTTTGTAGGTAATCTTTGAACGCAAAAAACGCTTCCTTGTCGGGATAATCAGGAATTTCCAATAACACTTCGGAGAATTTCTTCACATACTCTTGTATGCTTCCCTTTTGTTGAAACGCCTTAACTTCGCTCTCGCCTTTTCCTCGGCATTCTTTGGATAGAATTGCCGCTTGAGTTCTCTCTTGAACTCATCCATTGTATTGATGATGCAAGTACTCCTTTCGATATCACTATGCCTCCTTTTCCACCATACTATTGTAGTATTTACGAGGTATAAAACGACATTATCGATTTTCTTGGCATGCTCCGTGACACCAAGTACCTTAAAGTATTGCTTCAAGCTCCATAGGAAGTTATTAACTTCCTTCGTGTTCCTTAACCCATTATACGCCTTAGGTTTTGGAATATCCACCTTTGAAGAAACAACTACAGTAGGCAAGACAATGCTTCCACCTTGGGTAACTGCCTTTTTGCAAAGGACTAGCTCATCCTTGGTTTCCTTCAACTCGTTAGAGACTCTCTCGAGCTCTTCCTTCAATGCCACAACCTCACAATGGAAGGTATCTTCCAAGGTCTTCACCTAATCTAAACACCTTGATAGGGTTTGGTTCAAGGCACCTTGCATCTCCTCATGAAGCTCTACACTTTCCTTCTCAAGCTCGTTGATGCGTTGGTCTACCACCTCGAACTTCTCCTGCTCATCAGCCACAATCAGCCACAACAAGCTTAACCTTTGCGAACCTTGTATTGGTGTTTTCCAAGACATCCTTTAACCTTGATCTCCCTCTTTTGGGTTGTTTCATGGTTTTCTCAGACACGTGGGTAATCTTACTGTGAGGACCCGACATGCTTATCAAACAAAGTGTGCTTGCTACTCGTATAAACTTGGCTCTAATACTGCTTGTAACAGACTTGACCTTGATCTACCAATGACCCGTGCAGTATTAGCAATTTACTTGACTTGAATGCTGGTTCAGCTTTCTTCAAAAGTTAGAATGCTACTAGCCAAAAATAGAAAAAAGCACACAAGTAGATAAGAGATATAAAGAACTTAGAGAATACTATATTACTTTAAGAATGCAATTATACAATTGTTTGGATATTTTACAAATGAAGTCCTTAAAGGTTTATATAGTTATTCACCTCTTAATGAATGATTAGTATCTATTTGATCTAACGGTCCCTATTTTCTTTTTAGATAAGGTACGCTTTACAAGAAGATAAGATACGCTTTATAAAAAGATAAGTAAGTTATTTACAAAATTTTAGAGACTTACACCTTAGTCTGGAATGATGAATAAGCCTCTTTAATAACTTAATTTTAACAAAATGACATGACATGTGACAAAATGCTTTGATAATGATCACAAGTAGTTTAGTTAACATCCTACCCACGTGTATCCTTCTTGTTGTAGGTAACACAAATGTTCCAATGATCATTTATACCTAATGAAACAGAAAACATGAGCAAAACGAGGAGGCAGGAGACAGGAGCTCACGGGCCATGACAATGCAGTAGGATTCAGACAACAAAAAAAAAAAAAAAAAAAAGATTGCGTTGAAGCAGCAAACCTCCGTCCCTGCGTTCAACAGTGGCAAAACATTAATTAACCAACTTAATGGTCAGTGAATATGAAACCAAATCAATGAAGATTGTAGTTACCCATCACTTGCAGAGATGGAGCATTCATCTGGTTCTTCCTCAACTCGCCTCCTCTTTGTGCAGCGACTACAAGTAGCACTGCCGCTGCACCTCACCTTAATCTAGGCAGCCACCAGTGAGATGAAATTGGGAATGAGTCTCTGAGATCATCCGAGTCGGATGGGCTTTGGATTCCTTTCTCTTCTACTCTCCTTCGCAATGCCATTCCTCCCTTTGCTTCGATCATTTGCAACGCTGCCGACTCCACGCTAGCCAATCGATTCGGAGAAGACTCGCAAACTGGCAGCCAGGTCGGCCAGGTGGCTTTCAGCGTTGACAAAAATCCTCGTCGATGCAGGGCTATTGGATGGAATCCTGGGTGCTGGTGGCGAGCCTCCGCCGTTGCTCGTGCTCGTTGTAGGAGGGGGGGGGGCTGACTCTGAGGGTTGCTGTGCCGATAATATGCCAGCGTCGCCGGCGGCACGCCTCTTGCCCCCCCGGGCCCCTCTCCTGTTGTTGCCCTAGGAGAGTGGTTCTGGCTCTGCTTCTTCCATTACTCCTTTATTTGTGGGCCATTATTAATGATCAGGAGAGAAGAGGTGAATTTGAAGAAATCAAGTTTCGATCTTCTTCTCAGTACGTACCCCACTTTCTCACTGTAATTCTAAATCTGGTAATTATTACGCTATACCTGATTATTAACATCAATTAAAAGAACAATTTCGATGGATTGCTTATGGAGAATCATTTCCATAAATACGCTTCAAATTATCAAATCAGTCAAATTAACGTACAACCATTAATAACAACAATTCAATCGATTTTACTATTTACTAGTTTATGATTTTAAAAGTTTTTAAACCCTCTCCAACAATTTAGTTTAAAATCCGTCTATCAAACCGACTTAAGTAGAATAGCCAATGTACCGACCTCAGATATTAAAAACTAAAAATGGCTTGCGTCTTAAAGTTTTTAGGTTTCCTTCCTTTTCTTTTCCAAACGAAGACGGACAGCGCGTCAAAGACAGCCCCGTTCGTTCATCCACGCGCAACAAAGAGCGCGTCAAATTAATTCCAAGAAAGAGGCGAAAACAGAAACGAAAAAGATGAGCAGCTGAAAGCCCAAAGTTTGCGTCTATTTATAAACCTTGCTTCGGTAGATTCTCTTCCCCCCGCCCCCCTCTCTCTCTCTCTCTCTCTCGCATGCAATTTTCCGATTCTCTGAAAAAAAGAAAAATTAAACAAAGAAGCGAAATGGCATCAAGAGACAAGAATCCGGCGAAGCCATCGAGCAGTCGAGCCGGCGGCATACACACGCTCTCCGATCTCAACAACAAGCCCACCGCCGCCCCCGACTCCGACAGCGATGACGATGCTCCTCAGGAGTACTATACTGGTGGAGAAAAAAGGTACCCCCCCGCGTCCCTCCCTCCCTCCCCTTTTCTCCCCTCCTCTTCCTTCCCCAACTATTTCATTAATCGTTTTTAGAGCCATCCTTATACACTGTTACAGGACTGGACCATCGAGCCAACTGAATCTAATCTTACGATGACGTTGTTTCTTTTCTGCCGTTTCATTTTCTTCCAGTTTTTTTCCCCTATTAATTGGAATTGAAAATAGCTATTCGGTCATTTATGAAGTGTAGTGCTTTCTTTGTTTTTGGCTCCTTCCTGTTTCTTTGATTTGTGAATTAGGTTTTCTAGAAATAGGTCTTCTCGAATTTCCTTTTTTTTTTGTTTTTATTCTTTTGTATAAAAAGAATTCCCTATTAGTATTATTAGGTATTTCGCACTCTAGTGTTGTTGGATATTATTACCCTCCACGGCTTCCCCCAATCTTCGGAGGGGAACCTAAAAGAAAATCACCTATTTTGGGAATTGGGAATTGCATGACGACTTGATAATGATTTTGGAGCAAAACATGCTCTTCATTGTGATGATTTCCTTTCTAAATTATAATACAATTGCAAAATGATCAATTTTATTTTGGGACCTATTCATTTGCTGTGGTCCCTTTGTGGACCCGAATTCAGTTACAGCTTACAAGCATCACCTTCCTCCAATGTTATGGCCACTTGCTCCTGCACGCCCCACTTTTGCTGTCACTTCCACATTTTCGTCCTTATTTCCTATCCTTTATGTTCTTCCTTTGTTTAATAAATTGAAAGAATGTTTTCCCTCTAGAAGTTGAGATTCAGGTGTAGGATGTGCTATTGGAGTTTTGAGGCTAGGGGACTTTTGTGGATTGTATCTTCAGAGAGGAGCAGTTATATATTTCTATTTTTTATCATTGCAGCGGTATGCTTGTCCAAGATCCTACAAAAGGGAATGATGTGGACGCTATTTTTAACCAAGCTAGGCAATTAGGAGCTGTTGAAGGTCCTCTGGAACATCTCCATCCGTCTTCAAGCTCCAGAAGCTTTGCTGGAACTGGCAGATTACTCTCTGGGGAAACTGTTCCATCTGCTCCTCAGCAACCTGAGGCTGTTATTCATAACATTGTTTTCTGGACCAATGGCTTCACTGTGAATGATGGCCCACTGAGGAGGTTGGATGATCCTGAAAATTCATCTTTCTTAGAGGTAATGGCTATGTAGGCTTCAATGAGATAAAGGAAGTAGTAATTTGGTAGAACATTTTGTGGATTTTGCACTTTTTTCTTTCACATTAGTTGTCAGGGCTTATTCCAAGCAAGTCTTAGATGTACCATTCTGGATTGTTATCACTTACTTTTTCCACTTGAGAACAGTTGTTTGATAATGCTTGAAGCACAGTATTGTTGTCAACTCTCCAATGATCCATTAGGTACAGCACTGGCTGTTGTGCTTGTTTTGAATAGCCAGTATGTTTTTAATGGTCATTGCCCTGTTGAATGGTCTATTTCTTCATAATTTTCCTGTCCTTTAATTCTATTCATCTTCTAACAGTTGGTGGTACCTTGTTCTATCACTGCTGCAGAGCATCAGAAAGTCTGAGTGTCCAAAGGAGCTTGAGCCTGCGGATAGAAGGTCCTCTGTTCATGTAAATTTGATCAGGAGGGATGAAAAATGTCCTGTGAGTCTCTCTCTCTTTCTCAATAAATGCATGCCTATTTTATTGCCTTGCTCTGTTATCAAGTTCATATGCATGGGCAGCATCGAAGTTTTGGTTTTGATGACCATTAAGAAATTTAGAAATAACCCAAGAAATTATCTCTTCTGTTTGGGTATTTGCTGCTTATCCATAGCATTTGTGGACTACTAACAAGAAAGTTAATTACATTTTTGGTTAAACTTTACTACCACTCATAATTCTTGCAGGAACCTGAGAAGCAACGCCATATTCCATTTCAGGGTGTAGGGAGAACATTGGGTAGTGGCAGTACTCTTACACCGGTTGATCCAGTGGGTAGTTCTACTTCTCTCAACACTGCTTCTATCGCTTCGGCCGGTCTGGTCGTGGATGAAACATTGCCTTCAACACCAATTCAGCTTAGGCTGGCTGACGGCACCCGCTTGATAGCTCGCTTCAATTACCACCATAATATCAATGACATTCGAGGATTCATTGATTCGTCGAGGCCTGGTAGTGTGCCGAATTATCAGCTGCAGGTAATGGGATTCCCTCCTAAGCTGCTTACAGATCCTTCTCAGACGATAGAGCAGGCAGGCCTGGCCAATTCAGTGGTAATTCAGAAATTCTAAGTGGGTGGATTGGGATTGCACATGGTACTGGTGTTTAAGATGCTGCTTATACTTGGCGGATGAATTCTATTCGAAATCTTTAGTTCTTGTATGCAACAGCGGTGTTTTGGGTGGCTGGTTCCATCTTTAAAGGGATTGAATACTATGAATTTGAAAATATTTCTTATGCATTGTTTTCTGTAACCGTAAGTTACCATTAGCATCCTTGATGTTTACTTATTTGCCACTAGCCATCAAGCTGTACCAGTATCTGATTTCCTTCGACATTTCCACGTCATGCGGCTGTTCTAGTTGCAAAACTGGTAACCATGTTTTAGGCGTTAGACCCTTGGGGGGGCCACGTGGACACTGAGTGGACTGTTAGATCTCTGCGATGAATGTGTGCTGCAAGCCCCTCAAAATAAATAAATAAATAAATAAAAGGGAGGGGGGTGTGGAATTTCACAGAATTGTTCTTAGCTATCCAAGCGCCGTAAACGAATCGTGAGCTCAAATTGAAATCGCAATGCGGGGTTCGCGTCTAAGTTAGTAGCCTGCGAACAACTCCAAAATCTATCTTTTTCCGTGAAGTAAGGGAAGTACTATGGATGGATGGACTGGGAATGCTGGCACAAGTGATTGAGAACGGTTGATTAATACGGTGGCCAATTATGGATATATGAGTAGCTGGAGTGATATGCAAGAAGCATATGATGGAAGTTGCTGGGCAGCGGGGGCATCTTTGGCTCCACCAGGCAACGGTTCTTTTTTCCTCGAACCGTTAGTGGGCAGAAAGAACAATCTGCGTGCCATGTCGTCTCAGAACAAAGACGTTTCTCGTCCGTTCTAATGTTGTCGTTTTCTGGCTGTGCACCAATTGGGATAAGCCTCCAACCTGCGAGATGATCAGGTTCATGGCTATTTTTAAGAGGCGGTCCATCACCGTCTAATAATTTATTCTACCAGATGATAGCGTACCGTCGAAGCTAATTGTTTCGGCGGATCAACAAACCGTATAGACAAGAGGGCAGTGGTCGAGCACGGCACGGCAGGGAACACCACGTGGACCACCACAGGTATGGGTTACTTTTTTCTTCTGTTTATTTGGTTGATTATCAGGTTGTTTAATTTTGCACGATGCCATTAAGATGATTTCCGGAGATCCTAGTTTGTCTCAGTTTACAATAGTTTAGAGGTGTTGCTACCAAGCATGGTCCTGAACCGCAAAGTCATGCCATTAACTTGTTTTCACAGCTCGTGCAGCAGAAGGAAAGGCATGTTGTCTTTCTCATTCTTGTACCTTAATATTTTCATATGCAAAAGTAATTTGAAATGTTTGAAGTTTCTTTATTTAGCTTCTGGTGGCGGGACGCATAGTGAGTGGATTCACTTGAATTTTTTAAATAGTTTGAATTTTCTGGGTTTTTGAATAGTTTAAAATCTGATTCTGGTCTAGCACACTGTTCGGTTGCCTGAAAAGCTAATGCTTGTCAAATTTACAGCCAATGGTTTTCGAGGATTTGGAGGTCCCCACACGTAAGACCAAGAATATAGTGAAACTATGTCAAGGAAACGGAGAACATCAAGAAACTTCTGTTGGTGGATGGTGGCCCCATCAATGAAAAGCTCAAGCCGGTTACCCACATTCTACATTACGTTAATGTGCGGTCCATTGTATGTTGTGATTCTGATTCTTGCCTCATAATAGTTGGAACTGTGAAGGCTTATTGAGAACAAAGAAATAAAATAAACAAATATTGGAACTAGAAGGAAAAGGGCAAATTATTGATCTTTGAAATCTTTGTTACTCTCACAAACTCCTTGTTTCTGTTATTGCTTGCAGGGTATGAATGTTCATGGCAACTTTGCTGCATGACACACTGGATATGTCGCCTGCTATTGACGAGATATTTGAGCGAATGCACACCCCAATTAATCGTTGACCCTGAAATGCCTGGAATCTGGATGATGTCACCCATAAATTTTTAGTTACAGTTAAGATTAGAACAGAGACACACCTAAAATAGCCATTTGCTGCTCGTTTTCGTCCCCCCCACCCCCCCACCCCCCCCCCCCCCCCCCAAAAAAAAAAAAAAGCCACGTCCAGCCTAAGATTAAATTAGATGCCCACTGCCTTGGACCGAGGGATTTTCTGATCGAAATTTTGCTGAAAACTTGGGGCAAGTTTTCTTTTTACTGATAAGTTTCCCTTTTCTTCTAATTGTACGATTACAGTTGATAGCACTGATGCAGGCAGACACAGCGGGTTATATGATATCATTGCGCTGTACTTTGATGGTTTTTTTTTTTTTTGGTCCCCACTAATGGAATAATTAGAAGGTTGTTTTTTTGATAACAAAAATACATCTATCATTTACCTTCCCCCCCCCCTCTCTCTCTCTCTCTCTCTCTCTCTTCTTTTTATGTGCAAGAAGGAAAAAAAAAAATCATTACCATTCTTTTTGTTCAGCAGATAAAACTCGAACTCATAAGTGTTGCCTTGGATTAATTAATTAATTAATGAAAGAAAATTTGGCTTTGAGTGTCAAAGGAATGCACAAATTAAGATGAAGTGATAATAATAATAATAATAGACCCAATATATACAAAAACAGGAGTGTGTGACTGTTAACTCGGTTAAGGCTCACAGTCTCCTGGGTCTGTGCGTCTTCTCTCTTTTATTTTGGCTGTGGCTCATTTCGGTCTCACGATGATGACGGGCATCTAGGGTTTATCTCTAACCCCCAAATCCCTAATTTGCTTCCTTGAAATCGCAAGACTAGGAGAAACGAGCCTGACCCGACCCAAATGGCCAAAACCCGACACGGCATCCCCTCCAAGCCCAAACCCGGCAAGAGAGAGCTCGACTCCTACACCATTCGCGGCACCAACAAAGTCGTCAAAGGTACTCTTCCTTTGTTCAACTCATTCAATGTTTTTGTTACCACATTTTGTATGTTTGTGATGTAAAGTTTCAATCTTTTTTTTTTCTTTTCTTTTGGGCGGTGGTGGTGGGATGGGAATTTGGTGGGCTCTCAGTGGAGGATTGTGTGTTGATGAGACCTTCGGACACCGGTAAGCCGCCGTACGTGGCTAGAATCGAAGGGATCGAGGCGGACATCAGGAACAATGTGAAGGTGAGGGTTAGATGGTACTACAGGCCCGAGGAGTCGCTGGGAGGCCGCCGTCAGTTTCACGGCGCCAAAGAGCTCTTCTTGTCCGACCATTACGATGTTCAGAGCGGTCATACTATCGAAGGGAAGTGTATAGTCCACACTTTCAAGAACTACACTAAGCTTGAGAATGTGGGTACCGAGGATTACTATTGTAGGTTTGAATATAAGGCTGCCACTGGGGGCTTCACTCCCGACCGCATTGCTGTGTGAGTCTTTTACTATTGGCTTCTTCTTTTTCCCCACCTCCTTATTATCGGATTTTTTTTTTGGGTTTTCAGAAGTGACCTTGTTTGCTGAAAGGCGAAGAAACTGGATGTTGATTGACCTTTTATTCACTGGTTTGAATGTTCCTTTTATTTTTCCTCAAGGTACTGCACTTGTGAGATGCCATACAACCCAGATGACCTTATGGTGCAATGTGAGGGGTGCAAGGACTGGTATAGTTGCTTTCTTCTCCCCTCCCCCCCCCCCCCCCCCCCCCCAGCCCACGGTGGGACGCTTTTTTTGTCTGCCCCTTCCCTGGGTTTTGAGCATTGCTTATTGTTGTCTAAAAATTTTGGAGAACAAGATTTTTTTTATTGGGTTTCATCTCTTTTTTTAATGAACTATATCTTTATTTTGTACGTATGAAACGTTCAACAAATGCATATTCGGAAACAAGGGAAATGCCTTAGAAATATTGTCTGGTTCAAAGAAAATCAGAGGTACACGATCCTTCTAATAAAAAATTGAGTGGTTAGAGTGTTTATGACAACTGTCTGGTGGCTGCCATTGAAGTAGATACTTTTATAGTTTCATAGGTTTCTTTCATTCTGTTGTCTCGTGCCATTCCTATTGTGAACTTCTTCTTGCAATCCTTTTATATGGTAATAACCAGTGCACATTTTCTTTAGGTATCATCCTGCTTGTGTGGGCATGACTATTGAGGAAGCAAAGATACTTGATCACTTTCTTTGTTCTGAATGTGCTTCTGGTGGCAATGTAAAAAGATCACAGAATGGGTTTTCTGCATCACCAGCAGCTGATGGCAAGGTGAAACTTCTTGCTGTCCAGTTTGAGATCATTCAAGATACATACTGCCTCCTTGGAACTTTGTATGAATTTAAAACCACAAACTAGTAAGTAGGGAAGTCTATAGCCATTATAAGTCATGTTGAATCTTTATGATTTAGTGATGTGGGATATAATACTCTTTAACACGCTCTCTTGACACATGCTAGATCCAATGAGCACATGACACGATGAAACTTGAACTGAACGGGTCAAGCTACTAGGCCCTAGTAGCACTGGGCTGAATTTATTGTACTTGATGTTGTAAAAGGACAAAATGCTGAGTAGCAAGCGCAGACAAGAGGGGTAAAACAAATTTTCATACCGTGATAATGCTGAACAAGAGAACTGAGATAAAGAATGAAATTCTATTACATGAATCACGTGTTTATAGAGTCTGTGTACAACAATTATACAATAATATGCAAATCAAATCAAGGATAAGGATATGGTCAAATCAGGATAAGAAGATTTGGTATTTTATCAGCAGGATTCATATGTTAAGGAAACCTCCTCTACGTTAACAGAGAACTTGTTGCAAGTATTATGACTCTTTTCAGTTTGTAGAATTTATATGTATATCAGATCCTTTTTATTGTTTGGGGTTTGCACTGCTTCCATTAGTTGATTGATTAATCAATCTAATGAATTTTACAGCTAGAGGCCAAGCGCCGGAAGAGATGACTGCATTCAACGGCCAACCTGGAGATGTAGTTATTGTTGTTGCAGATTTTTCGTGGGGAGGGTAATGTCTTTGTGTACAGTGCTTAAATTGATGGATGGTTTACTCAAACTGTGAGCTGGAAGTAATTTAATGTGGCTGTCTTGTGATTATGTGTAGCTGTCTCTGTTGGTGTAGAATATTCAACCAAGTCAATCTGTCAGGAAAGGCATTTTCAGTGTAGTAGATCTCTGATTTTTTTTTTTTTTTGAAAGACCTAAATGATTCTCAGCGGACGGTTTAGCATCTCTGTTGTTCTCAGTGCGAAGTGCATTGCGGTGTGCCTCAGAAATATTTCTGATAAGAGGGAAGATGCTCGTCTAGATGCCACATCCCTGTAAGGGACATCAGTTGCCTTCTTTGTTAACCACGTCCCTGATCATTTTTTACTTCTGAAGTCTGGTTTTTTTTTTTTTTTTTTATCTTACCTTCTACATCACTGTTATCATATTGGATCCTAAAGGGCTATTTTGACTTTGGGTTCGGTTATATTGGAAAGAGGGAGAGGGAACCTTATTATAAATTTACATTGATGAGTTGGCCACCTGAATGATCAGTTAAAATTGGGATCCGTACAATCTACACCGCCAATCACGGGGTAAAATCCTTCCATTCCTGGCCTCGACTGGCAGTGGCCGCCCGGGACATGAAGCGTTCCTGGGTGCTAAATCGACCTATCGTCAAAATTAATGACAATCTTGTTCGAAATAAGGCACAAAGTTTTAATGATTAATACCGAGATGCAGTTCTCAAAAATGGAAGGATCAAAACAGTTATGGGTCGGACTTACTTGATTAAGATGGAGGTCGTCACGTATGATGCAAAGTCCTTAGCAACGTGTTCTTGATCCACCGATTGTTTTTCTTCCCTAATAATTACGCTTCCTTTTCAGTTAAAAGTGGTAAGCAAGGATAGCAGGGACTCTGTAATGCATGGGCATGACACACAAGAATAAATTAAGTCTCAGAGAATTTAGGATACAGCATATGTAAAATATCTGTCTCCCTATATGTTAGACATGTTATATGAAAATATATAAGTGCAATAAATATTTTAATAAATTTAACAGTTTTTTAACATGCAACTTAGAAAGCCTATTATATCATATTGTAAATAGCACTTAATTAAAAAAAAAAGTTAAAAAGAATATGTGTGATTCTTAATAACTTATAAATTAAAATATCTGAAATAGTTACAGAAATAATATATATATATATATATATATATATATATTATATTGTTATTCTTAATAGCAGGCTATTTATTTGGTACGAGTGAGACACACCGATTGGAAGTGTGTTTGTGTGATACGGATGTCTAATTCTTCTTTCTTTTCCTTTTTTTTATTTTTTTATTTTTTTGATTCATATCAGATACGTTGTTGTCTGGTATGGCGTCCTTTTAAAAATACGTGTTATGCAAAGCATGCACAAAACTACAAATTCCGTTGGAAAGGCTTTGAAAAGAGCTTAAGAAATTAATAGTAACGTTTACGGTTCAGTAGAAAGCACAAAGAGAAACGAACGTTGTTCACATTGGAAATGTGTTCAATGTCCGATTCTAATTGGCGTGGCTGCAAGGTGTTCATCATTTCGTGTGTCATTTCATGAGTCATCAACCTAAAGATGTCTGTTTGTTATATACATTAATTTTCCTTCATTTTCCGATGTTGCAATGATGGCCTTGTCAAAAAATGGAATGATTCTTTCCTTGTTGATTTTCGTTGCATGCTTTTCAGAAGAAGAGAGATCAATATACTTGGTCTTAATGGAAGGAATGCCCCTCGCATTTGATGGAGCAGCTCAACGGAAGAGGTAAATACGCATGCATATATATATCAATCACGGACTGTTCATTTCATGGCCTAAAAGGTCACACGCACGACTACTAATCAGTAATTGGATTGCATGTACATTTAATTTTGAGCCTAATTAATATATATATATATATATATGGAACAGTTTTCATATGGAAATATTAATCTAAGCCATGATTTACAAGGCCAGCAATGGATGAATGCTTATTTCATGATCATGGTTCCTTATTGTTTCATTTGTTTTTTGTTTGTATGGATTAATGTTAGCCAACCAGTTTACCAGGATCTTGCAACACTCTTGGTGCATTCTCATGATCAACTTCTACAGAGTAGCCTGGAAATTGGAAGCTACAACAAGCTCTACAGCTTCACACAAACTGTTAATGGCTTTTCTGTTCACACCACCCATTCTCAGGTTCCATATCATTCTCTATCAGTAGTTATTTTCTCCGCCTCTCAAACGAAAAGCCACACAATGCTTACTTTATGGTGTATATATTCATGGGTGTTCGAATTGCAGGCTAGCAAGCTCAAAGGTGCTCCTGGAGTGAGGCTTGTAGAGAGAGACAGAGGAGCTAAATTGATGACAACGTACACTCCTCAATTCCTAGGGTTACCTCAGGGAGTGTGGACACAGGAAGGGGGGGACAGAAATGCAGGGGAAGGGATGGTCATTGGCTTTGTCGACACAGGCATCAACCCAATACATCAAGTTTTACTTATGATCCCTTGAATCCTTTCACTTCAAACATATCTCATTTTTGGGGTACTTGTGAGACTGGTCCCCAGTTTCCTGCTAGTTCCTGTAATGGCAAGATAGTGTCTGCTAGGTTCTTCTCAGCTGGGGCTCAAGCAATCACCACTCTGAATGCTTCAGTTGACTTTCTCTCACCCTTCGATGCTGTTGGACACGGCAGGTGTGTGCCTTCTGATTATGTCTACATTTTCTTTCAAGGAATGACATTGTTTCGACACAGGCAGTTTATATATACAATTCTATACGCTCTAAAGAATGAATTTTGTCCAGTCATGTGGCATCAACTGCTGCAGGAAATGCTGGGGTTCCCGTTGTGGTGGATGGCTTACATTATGGCAGAGCTAGTGGGATGGCGCCTCGGGCACGGTATGCTTTCTCTGTAGCTGAACTTGGATCGTTCATATATGTTTAGCACACATTTGATCGTGCAAACTACTATTCACAAGGATAGGAGCAATTCGATGAGATGATGCTTTATTTTTCTGGCGTGACAACAGAATTTCTGTTTACAAGGCTGTATATCCAACAGTGGGGACTATGGCAGATGTACTTGCAGCGATAGATCAAGTGAGCAGAGTCTTTTGATTAATTTTTCTAAGATAAAATCAAGGAATTGGATTTGGAGGGGAAATAATACAATGTATATCCCTCTTTTAACACTCTTCCCCAGGCTGCATCGATGGAGTCGACATATTAACACTCTCCGTGGGACCTGACGCACCGCCAGAGGGTACGCTGACGTTCTTAAGTACGTATGACATTTTGATGCTATTTGCACAACGGGCTGGTGTTTTTGTGGTGCAAGCTGCGGGGAACCAAGGGCCTGGCCTTGCAACAGTAGTGTCATATAGCCCTTGGGCAATGGGTGTAGCTGCTTGCTCCACAGACAGGAGTTATCCTGGTTATCTCCAGCTTGGTAGTGGTGTAAAAGTCGGAGGTGTTGGCTTATCAGGTGATCAATTTTTAGTTTCAACTCTTCAAGAGAGATAATCATGATTCATTAATACTTTACAGCATTTTACTTTATTATATGATGTTTAATATATTTCCCGGATAATATTTGCTTACTTAGGACCAACTCTTGGAGATGGGGTGGTTCTATACAAGCTAGTGCTGTCGCAGGATGCAGTTAAGGTCAATGGGACATTCCCAAGGACTCCACAGTATATTGAAGAATGCCAACATCCAGAAGCACTGGACACTAATGTCGTTCGAGGTGCTATTGTTATTTGCACCTTTTCAGCTGGCTTCTACAATGGGACATCCACCCTTCTAGCCATCGTTGATACAGCAACAACTCTGGGGTTTGCGGGATTTTCACTAGTTGCAAACCCATCCTATGGTGATTACATCGCAGAACCAATTCCCTTCACAGTTTCAGGGATTGTGATACCAAAAGCTGCCGATGCACAGGTGCTATCACGTTGATTCAAATGATTTTGTCATAAATCGTTTAACACACAACTCATGAACATGACTAATAATTCCTCTTTTGTATACATAGATTATACTGCAGTACTATGAGCAACGAACTAAGAGGGATGAAAGAGGAGTTGTGGAATTTCAGGCAAAAGCGGCCATAGGGGAGGGTAGAATTGCATCTTTGGGGGCGCAAACGCCTAAAGTTAGCCGATTCTCTTCCAGGGGACCAGATTATGTTGACATTAGTAGGAATCCTGCCGATGTACTTAAACCAGACATTCTTGCCCCAGGGCACCAAATATGGGCAGCTTGGAGTCCATTCAGCGCGCTAGATCCAATACTAGCAGGTAAAGCAATCCATTAATGCGGACACAGTTAAAATTGCTATTAACATTGATTGCACTTATCATGCAATACCGAAATGGCATTAACTAAAGTTGCAACATGTATGATGAGAACTTGGGCATGCCATTCAGGATACAGCTTTGCACTATTGTCCGGAACAAGTATGGCAGCACCTCACATAGCGGGAGTGGCAGCACTTATCAAGCAGCACAATCCCTCTTGGACTCCATCGATGATTGCATCAGCCATCTCTACCACTGCCACCAAGTATGATAATTATGGAGAACTCATAATGGCCGAAGGATTTGATACATATAGCTTCTATCCTTCCAATTATTTTGATCTTGGAGCTGGACTTGTGAATCCAACTCATGCCATCGATCCGGGACTGGTCTTAACATCAGGTGTTCACAAATCTTCTTAAAATGCACATGACCAGCCGGTGGCGAGCTTGAAGTGGTTTTTTACTGGTATAAAATTCATGAATTACTTACTATATGTAATCCTAGTGCAGGTTTTGAAGACTACATCAGTTTCCTCTGCTCACTGCCTAACATTGATCCGACTATAGTCCAAGCTGCCACGGGATTCAGTTGCAAGCAAACGCTTAGCTATCCAGCCAACCTGAACCTCCCCTCATTGACACTGTCAGCACTAAAAGGTACCCAAATTATAAGGCGGACTATGAAGAATGTAGGAAGCGAGCCAGAGACATACGTGTGCTCGGTGATCCCACCTAACGGAACTATAGTAAACGTGTCTCCTACTTGGTTTAGGCTGCTTCCACAAGAAACACAAGCCCTGGATATTCAGCTACACGTGACCCAACCGCAAGATAAGTTCAGCTTCGGTGAAATTGTCATAACAGGAGGTTTAAACCACATCGTCAGGATGCCAATATCTGTCTTGCCCATCTCCATGTACTAATTTAAAAATCCACAAAAACTATATTTACGTCAGTCCCCGATGATGTAACCTTTTGATCAACCAAGGAGAGGTGTATTTAAGAAATTGTATAAAATAAAAAATAATGGTATATCCATTGGGTTATGTACTAGTGATCTCTGATATAGCGCAATGGCCCATGCTTTATGGCGAATGGTCCTCTCTCTCTTTTGAGGTGGAATGGGCATCCCAAATGCAGTAACGCAATAAGCAAGCCTGACTTAGCTAACTTAAACAACTTAGCATACTCGAATGTCAAAAGCAAATTATTTACTCCGTAAGGCACATACACTCTTTACACCGTGGATAACGGTAAACACTCCTGGCCTTAGGTCTTCCAAATACGTGTTTAGTTTGTCTAACCGCCTTCCTAATTCTCTGCTCAAACACTTTCCATTCTATTGTATTGTTCTTCACAAATATGGCTGTGAGTCTCCGCTTGTTTGGCCGAATTGTTGGCATCCGGCCACCGCCATAGTATATTCGGTAACCAGAGACCAAAGATGACAACTGACTCCCCGAGTCTGTCATGGCAAATGCATCAGCCGCAGCGCAAGCTATGAAGTCCAGTGCCGCCAGCTACAGAAGGTATAAGATCATCAGGCATTGACATGCTATTATCATCTAAAGAAATCCATGTGTGATCAACGATGACAAGAATTTAAGGGTTTACAAATCATTTTTGGAGTTGCATAATAACTACACAATGAGGATTGAAAGCTGTAAGTGGACCCCATTGTTGCCTTTGCATCATAACCACACACAGCTTCCATTCTTCAATTCGTCAGAACAAATAATGAAAGCAATTAATAATTAGACAACGAATAATAAAAAAGTAAATTCACTTTAATCTCGGCAGATAATTGAATCAGGCTATATCAAAATCAAATGTCCCCTGTCCCGGCTGGCAAAGTTTCCATAGACTGAGAAGCAATGCCATAAAAATTATCATCAAATGTGTTGGGTTTCTGTAAAATTCAACATAGATAGTTCCCCAACTCCACTATATTTCCCTCACAGCATTCCTCCTTTGTTTTTAGGGACTTCAGCTCTAGCCTAATGGTTTAGTTGAAACTGTGATCAAGAGTTTCAAGGCTTGAGTCCCACTCTTCCCCTAAAATGGTACTTTTTTGTTCAATATAAGATTAATCTACTTAACTTAGGCAATGTCATTAATCACTTGGCAATTGTAAAGCTGCAAATAATTATGATGAACACCATGCTTCTACCTGAGATGAAAAGTTCAAGAATGGTTGAAGTTCAGCTGCTGATAGCAATCTCTCTTTAGTAACTAGATTAGGGTATAGGCTGGTTAAAGCAGTTAGTCTTTGTGCCCCACCATATATATTTGCCCCTGCCACAAATAAACGTGTCTTCCGATTGAATCCAAGGGCGGCAAGTGTAAGTACTGCTTCTTCAGGTGTGAGTGGGCATAGGCCTTCAGACCTGAGCACTGTTGGTGAAGGTAGCCTGCAGCAAGTAAAAACAATGTCATGATAAACAGCAAGTCATTGCAGCATATATCATTTTGCTTATGAAATGGCAGAACATCCCAACATTGGCCACTGCCAATATAAGAATAGAAGACAGAAGTTAGAATAAAAAATTATGGCCCTAAACAGTGGTATCTCCACCCCACCCCACACCCCCCAACAAAAAAAAAAAAAAAAGTTTGTTTTGGGTTTAAAGCTTAGCTGAGTGTAATGTATCTGAGGTGACTACATACATTGTTGAGGGTTTGAATGCCAGGAGCAACTGCCAAATGAAATAACATTACAAAGCTTGCCTAAACACATTATTAGGCCACTTGCCAACACTTTGATATCTGTAGAATATGCATTACTTGTTCAACACTTCACACACCACAACTTCAATCTAAACACCTATAAATGGAGTGTACTAGGTAATGGAATCAGATGAAAACTATAGATGTAATATTTTCAGTCAAATAGATTGGAGAGAAAAACAAGGCATTCCCAGAACCAATAAATACGTTCCCATTATGTGCATGCATAGAGAAAGTTGAAGACCTTTGAATTCAAAGCAAGATAAGCTTCTTTTTGTTGAATTTTAGTGTAACTGTGCCTAGTGAATTGTGCAGTCACAGAACCCATTAACCCAGCAGAATGGAATAAAAATGGGCATCCTAAGTGCATGAGACTCCTAAACGTGGGGTTTGAGCAAGAGTCAGATGTACACAGTATTACCCTTGTTTCTATAGAGGTTTTTTTCCGACTTGAACCTCCGGCAGAATGGAATACAAAATAATATACGTGGTCACACACAGAACATAACAATTATATGGACATGCAAAACGGCATGGAAAACTGAATAAATGCATACTTCTCTGTCTTCTTGAGAAGCATCAAAGCAGGGAAATGGATTTCACGATATGCTTCTAACTCTTTTCTCTCTTCTTCACCACCACCATATTCGCAAAGAGAATGTGCTACCATGTCAATTTCAAATCTCAGGTGTAGACCTAGATATCTTAGAGCTTTCACAGCATGATCCCTCTTGTCTTTTATATTTGGTTCCACATAAGTACCAACAAGATGGTGATCTAATGGTCCAGGATGAAGTGTATAATTTCGTAATCTTCGAATGAGTAAAGCACCAGTTTCTTGTATTTTGGGAACAAATTGCAGCGCATGAAAATTACATCTGCATCGAAGTCTCTAGATGAAGTCCTCATATCAGGAAGAGCAAAATAGTAATGAGAAGAAAGTATAAAAATATGAAATACAATCCTTATAATCTACCAGGAGTTGCAATGAACTGGAGTACCAAAGACCACAGATTTACCTGCAACTGGAAGGGTATTGGATCAAATGCCAAACGATTTCCAAATCCAATGAAGTGCACAACTCTATTCTTAAGTAAAATGGGAAGGATGATTTTTACATAAAAACTCAGCTTTGACTCTTTCCTAATATTTGCATCTGTCACCTGGGTAACATTTGAGATCTCATCATTACCACCACATTACTGAAGATCCAACCCAATCAACTAAGACAGGCTCAAAATAAATCCAGCTATAGAACTCACAACACTACCAATTGCCTTTAAATCCAATGATTGCAACTCTTCAGGTAGTTCTTTCACTATCTGAATATCGGGAGTCAGGTAATTGATAAAATGCTCCTCTTGATAAATATCATGGAATTGACTGCAAAACAGAAACTTAATATTGTTAACATTAAATCTAAATTATGCGAAAGAGCTTCCAAAATAAGCTTATTTGAAGTACTCCCAAGTACAACAACTACTCGAGTAGCAATGGTATCAGAAGCTTGTCTACACCCAAAGACTAGGAAAACAGAATGAAAGGACGAGAATGTAAGTCACCTAACATCTTTCCAGACACTACTGTACATGAACGTGGGAATGACAAGAGTTGAATTCAATAACCGTGCAATAACTACAGCATTGCATACCTGTTCAAACATAATAGATTCAAAGGAACTAAAAATAAGGATCAAGATATACTAGTTACAACTCCAGAAACAAAAGAGAATTGATACAGAAATAAAAAGAGAGAGAGAGAGAGAGAATCAGTCACATAAGTAAAATATCAATTTTGCAATTTACAAGGGGCATCACTCACAGCTACTCGCTGCTGGTTCATCCCACCATTTGCAGTAACCATAATGTAACCATTGTTTCCTCCTATTAACCATCACAGAGAAAAACCATGTAAAAACCACCATAGCAATAACCACAAGATGCACGTTCACACTTGTTTTCAAGATATCCAAGACATATAATCAGTCTGTGGAGATTAATAAACATGAAGATGCCAACATGAAGTTATAGAATACCAAGTTGTAAAACCACCACATCCCCACACTCTACCTAAAAAAACGCAGAGAAGAGAGAGAGGGACAATTACCACTGGATACCCAATTACGCTGATCAGAACAAGGTCTCCAAGCTGAGGCAGCGACAAATGGCTCTTGCCACAAGTCTTTTGGCTCATGTTTATTCTATACCAAGAACGGTAAAAAATCAATAAATACAAGGACATAAACTGTGGCTGAAGCTTATGCATGGCCAAGAGCTAAACTTAAAAAGTTGAACTAAATATTTACTGTCAAAATAAAAGTTACATAAGACAATTTTCAATATTTGGATACCTCTGCCAGGGCATGTGCAGCCAAAGCCAAAATTCTATCATGCGGACCTTTTTGCAGCCTTTTGCCTTTTGTGAACTTTCTCCATTTTCCCTACAAGGATTCCAACTACATATCAAGAACAATTTCAATCATATAAATGCACATTGTTGGCTATGTATAACAAATTGAAAATGGTGGTAACAGTTACACAACTTTTCATTAGTGAAATGCAAATGCCAAAGTGCTTCATTTCATTCAACATAGGGCTATGCTCAAGCTATCACATTCTTGATCTTGATGCTTCAAAGTTAGTTTTGATAGGATTATATGTCTCAGTCTGTCTTCCACAGGGACAGAAACCAAGTATGAAATATGCAAATTCAGGCTTATAATTTTTTCAATTCATATTTTTCTTATGAAAATAATTCAATATCTTTAATTGATAAAGAAAAGCTATTCTGATTTACTTCATTTATTCATCCGAGGGTTTTTTTTTACCTTTCTTTTCCTTACCAAAGCATAGGATCCATGAATCACTCTCTTCCTCTTCCCCAAAAGAAGAGGCCCATTGAAATGAAGTTTCAAGAGTAATCCTAATTGGCTATTCAAACCCCAATTCTTATTCTGAGCATTGCAATTCATCCCTTCTCAAAATCAAGCTTTTTTTTTTTTTGATGAATTATCATAGAGATGCAATCTGCACCAATCTTCAAATGTAGCAAAAACTGGGAATTAAGTAGAAGTCCCATTTTCATACCTCAACCGAAACGGACATGGAAGACGAATTGTGAAAAGAACGATCTTGATGATGGCGGGTAACGGCTCGATGATCTTGGAGTCGCAAAAGCAGAAACCAATTAACCAAGAAATACAAAACCACCAACCCAATCATTCCCTTCACCCTCTTTCTTTGATACCACGCCCTCCGTCCTCCTGCTCCTGCTCCTGCTCCTCTTCTCTTCATTCCCATCCTTAGTTGCCTCCATCTCCGATTCCAAAATGAACTCACCAAACTAGACAAGGCGAACGACACGCCGTTTCGGTCGTCCGAATCCCCATATTCACCTAGGAAACGAGAATGACCCATCCGAGGAGATGGGGAGGGCGAGGAGTGCTGCCCAATTGAGGTGGCGGAGTTGGACCGGTCATGGAGAGAGCCGGTAGTCTCGGTCAGATCCGAAATCGAAATGATGCTGGAAACTTGTGTTTGTTGATCTACAGGAATTGGGAGCGAGGCCATAATAATAGGAGTGAATCTCCTTCCTTTCTTACTTCCGGCTAAAGATTTTGTGCTTATAGGAACGGGAGCGGCAGCTTTTCCTTTCGTTGTTTTGCTAAAGACGAAGCTTTTCCTATGTCCTTCGTTTCCTTTTTAAAGTGGGAAGTTGTCTGAATTCCTCTACCAGCCAAGAAGGCAACAACGCGGATTAATGTAATTGGAGGGACGGGTGCGGCCACCCATGCATTGCGCGGGATGGCTGGGTTTTTTTTTTTTTTTTTTTTTTTTTTTTTATGGTGAGGGGTGGGGAGGGGTGGATCCTGCGCATTCCGCTAGTAATAACATCCACCCTCCTTCTAGGAGGCAGGCCGCAGGATCTTGTGCTTTATTTTTTAAGCCTTTCTATTTTTTCTTTCTTTCTTTTTTTTTTTAAATAATGATGAGGAAATTAACAAATGAATAAAAGTGCACAAGACGTGATCAGAACAGCAGCAAATTATGAAAGGCAAAGGCAATTTTACGTGCCAGACGCCTTCTACAAGTTTGGTACTTTATCATACAGGTGTCAAGTCAGTTGCTTGCCTTTTGGTGCACTCAACTCAACGGGCTGGAGTGGACCCAAAAACCAAAAAATAAAAAGACAAAGGATATTAATAATAATAATAGTAAAGTGGGCAGGGAGGGAGGGAAGCTTTTGCTGTTGGATTTGTGCATGATAATAGAAAGGATATTAATCAGTCATATAACTCTTTGATTTTCTGCTGTCCAGACAGACCAACGTTTCTCTACAAGATGATTTTCTTATACACTATCCTGTGAAGACTCGTACTTGCTAGACCCAAATGTGCATCAAAAGATTCCATTACAGGACTGCATACAACAGAGGGTAAATGCATGTGGTAATGCGTGATGTTTGGGACATAATGTCACATCTCTCTGATCCAGTTCCCATAAATGTTTCACATCCGTGATTTTCTGTGTGTGTCTGTGTACAAAATTGGAAGCTTTATTTCCTAGTTCAATAAGGCAGGGACACTCAAAATGACATATCGATTGCCTCATGATCAAGGGTCTTGTATGTGAATCCTGATTCATCGCTGGAATGCCTTTTCAACACACTTGCCCTCTGCACTAGTCGCACCAAAGCTTGTACAACTTCTGACATGGGAGGACGAAACTCTGGCTCCGGCTGGATGAAAATAACAAAGTCTTATATTCCCCATTAAATTACAAAGACAATCTGACTAAACAAATAGAATTTGAAAAAAGAAAAAATTCCAAGTAGGCACCTCTATGCAAAGCGTGAACCACTCACAACCACGCGTGGAAGGGAATGAGAGTTGGATAAAATTTTAGATTTCTCTTATACATGATACGCAATGTGCAGATTATTAGGAGCTCAAAAGTGCATATTGCATAGACTGAGATATTATACTGCTTACAGTGCTGCACCATCCTAAGTTCATTTGCAGGAAGTAAACTGAATAGCCTCTCTTTATTTTCAAATGACAAAGGACAGAGGGTACCATCCCCAACTCTAATGTGTTTGCTCTATAGACAAGCTTCCAAACCCATTAAGCTTGGATTTGTTTTTCCAACCTGCCACGGACTTTGTGCTTATTGCTGTAATGAAAGCCATAATATATAATTTCATCTTAAAATCATTGCTTACCTGAATGCAGAGGGCAATAATATCCGCAAATCGTGAAAGAGATTTTGCAGGATACATCCCATTTAAGGAAGGATCCACCATTTTAGCCAAGGCATCAAGGTCATTTAGCTGGGGAGTAGCCCATTGGACAAGTGATTGCTCTGGTCTTGGCCTTGAACTATGCACCACAAGAAGTCAAATGAAGAAGCTATACATGTAAACCGTGTACAAGATTTAGGACCATTAAACAAGAAGGCATTACCTGTCCAGTGGCTTCCTACCAGTCAACAGCTCCAACATCACCACCCCAAAGCTGTACACATCACTTTTCACAGTATACACTCCTGACAAAGCAAATTCTGGCGCACTATAACCAAACAAACCGACCATCTGTGTTGAAATCTGTCAATATAAATTACTCAGCATGCATAGAGCATTGGTTGTGGCAAAAGTCCAACAAAGCACGAAAATTTGATAAAAAAACCAATCATCACCATGCTGTAGACGACAACCAATCCCTTTCCTTACCTGTCTCTCTGTGTTTGGATTCAGAGCAGCTAAGCCACAGTCGGACAAGTGGGGATTGAACTCTTCATCAAGCAAAATATTTGCTGACTTGAAGTTCCTATGTACAACATAAGGCAAGCACACTTCATGCAGGTATCTGATAGACATACCAAAGTTCAAGTAAGGATGTCAGGCACCACATAATTCTGTGTGTGTGTGTGTGTGTGTGTGTGTGTGTGTGTGTGTGAGAGAGAGAGAGAGAGAGAGAGAGAGAGAGAGAGAGAGAAATGTAGGAATAATATCGTACACATGTAACATACTCTAATGCCCGTGCAGCACTGAGTGCTATCCTAACACGTGCATTCCATGATAGTGTCTGGCTGCCATCATCAGTGAAGTGAAGCATATCATGCAGACTTCCCTTTTCTATATGTTCATATACCAAAAGACGCTGCCCATGCTCTGCACAATATCCTACCAGTGAAACAATATTTGAGTGCCTCAACCGTGACATGTTTGAGACAGCTTCAAGAAAGTTATCCTCTTCCTGTAATGACAGCCCTGAATTATCAATCTTCTTAACTGCCATTCTCTGGATCAACAGAACAGATTTTGGTATCTTCATTATTGCATAATAAGAGGTTAAAATAACCCCCAACGACAAATCCAAAAGGAGAATAAAAATCTCATGAGAATGGGCAGGCTAAAGACCTATGAAAAGTGGCGCGGTGCACTTGAGGATACATGAGCACAAAGTGAGGACATAGAATGCTCAGAAAGAGCAAACTAAAGGCACTTGGTTCCTTCTGTCAACTTGATTTTTATACCCAACAAAAATGGAACATTGTGCCAAGTTTTATAAAATGCAATAAAAAATTTGCTGAAGGAAGAAAAGCAATTGAGGGACAAACGAAGAGGAAAAATGCATAGCTTGGCTGGCAAAATACTACTGTGAACAGACAGATGGAGCCATAGTCAAGGGCAACATTAATTTGTGATCCAACACTGCTTGAAAGCTGGAGTATAATCTCCATTAGTGGATAAGAAAAAACTGGTAACGCCGTGCTGTTAACATGCACTAGCAAACCAGCAATAACTATAAGAACATCTATGAGTTTATATACAATGATGAGGTCACCTTTCCATTGGGAAACTCTGCTTTGTACACACGACCAAGAGAACCTTCACCAATTAGATACTCTTGACTAAAGCTATGTGTTGCCATTTGTAGAGAAGCAAAAGTATGAAGTAGCAGTGATGGGGGACATCATTCTCTTTATGGATCCAGAGTTCCCAGGTAACTTGTTGATCACCAATTTCTCGGCAGATGGGGGCTTCACAGCTGTAACAGCAGCCATATTTTTCACCCTTTGCTCTTGCATCTCTTCATTTACTGCAGGGAAGACCATAATGCAGCATGTTAATAGTTGGAATAACAATATTAGGCCCCCAAGCTTCAAACAAATTAGATAAATCTTACACTACATTTTGAGGAAGGCAAATTAAAAGTAAGTGAACCAGAAAAGGTCGGGAATGCATTATGCATTGCCCCTTGGTAGATGTCTCATTAGTTATGGTAGATTTGCCACGTGACAATCTGAATTCCATTGTAGCATTAACAAGACTAAATAATCTCAAATATTTGAAGAAAGCTATTTTCAGCAAAACAAAGAAATCAGGAAAGAAAGCCTACTATCACTTGTGTCACCAGCGCAACTTCCCCGGGAAGCTATAGAACCAATATCCTTCCCTTTATCCCTTCTATTGCAGAAAATAAGAGCAAGTATTGGAACCAAAATCAGAAAAACAGCACCCGAGGCTATTCCTACAATAGCTCCCACTGTCAGTGTCATGCCTGACTGAGATGATGGACCACTAAATGACAGGTGGGTGTGTGCTCCTGATCCTGAATGACTATGATTGCAAGATCCACTGGAAGGTGGTGGGATATATGGTGGTGGAGGAGGAGCTGGACCATTGTTGAAAGAATTTCCATTATACCTGTCATATTTATGGAGACAATGTTATTACATAATACAAAAAGAAGCAGTGATCTTTGGAAGGAAAGTAGCACCAAGCATAAGAAGTTACATAAAATTTGAGATTGAACTAAGCTCACGAGGTATCTGTCCGCTGAAATGATTGTTGGCAACATTTCTGTTGAGCATAGAAAATGTAGTGAGAACAGTTTTGCACAGAATCTGTACTTTTTCTGACGTACCCAAAAAAAAAATCCATTTGCTACCCCAGCATTTAAGAGAACTTACAGGGTAGTCAAAGGCAATCCCGTAAGAACATTAAGGGAACCACTCAATTGATTGTTCTGAACAAAGCTGCCACATATTAGAATATCCACAGTCAAATTACACAATTTCTGCACTCGTACTCTTAAATTTTCTTTGCTTAATTGTTCAGCAGTCAAGCACTCACAGCGTTGAGAGGTTGGACAATGAACTAAGAGAACTGGGGAGATCTCCGCTGAAGTTGTTGAAAGAAAGATCCCTGCATCAACAAGGAAAGCAACCGTGGATACTGTTAAACAGAAGTCACAAATAAGAAATTTAAGGCACTTGAAACCAAAAAGGGTTGACAAATATGGTTCAAAATCGAAGTAAAGACTCATCACAAGGGAATTTTATTACATGTTCAACAATACAGAAGCACCGGTAAAAATCTAAAAGATCAAAGTTATACTCAGCACAGATGCCACTTCATGGTCAACTGCAAAGTGGCCTAAGTTACTCAAATGGCAAGATGAGAATGAGTCCTGTTCTGTAGTCGCAATGTGGCATAAGTTACTTGGAAGAAAGTGATGTAAGAGATGTGAAATAATCTACAATTATACAAAAATGATAATCATGACACGGTATTCACTCGGCAGAAAAACTTTTGAAGCCCAAAATTCCACAGAAATTTAAGAAGGAAAAATGAAAAGAGGAAACAGATGTTGCAGAGCAAGACATCTTACATGGTGGAAAGGAAAGAAAGATTGGAAAAAATTTCCCCAACAGATTGGGAAAGTGAATTGCCGCTTGTATTCCTAAAATGAAGAATGTTAGAGTTGCAAAATAAAAATTTCGAGAAGACTCCACAGTATTCAAGGTGAATCAGGCCCACTCACAGGTATGCAAGAGAAACCATGCTTGAAACGGAATAAGGAAGATTCCCGCTTAAGTTGTTTCTTGCCAGATTTCTGCATTATGCATTAATAGTGACGTTCACATTACTAAACAATTAACTAAAATAACAGCTCCGTAAAGAATAGAAACAACCAACATGAATGAACATTACAGGCTTGTAAGATTTGGCGGTAACTGGTATGGAATTGAATCGTGAATATTGTTACCACTCAGATCACTAACAAACAGGAAAAAGATGGTAATCAATGATTCAGGAAGGGAAAAAAAGCGTAATCACTTGCACCAAAATAAAATGAAATAAAGCAGCACTCCTCTTACAATGTTCTCAAGGACGAGAGGTTGGACAGCAAGTATCCCATTGTCCCGCTGAGTCCTAATCCAGAAATTTGACTATTGAACAACAGAAAAAAAAAAAAAAAAAAAGGGACAATAGTGAAGAAAAAAATTCAATGGCAGAAAAAAAGCATTAGGTTAATTAAGGCCATGTTAGTGATGAATGCTCATACATTGAAATGACAGCTGATCCCTGACAAGTGATTCCTTTCCATGACTCTCCGCAGGGATCACCGCCGCTAGTTTTCCAATTAGTTAGCCGTGAAGGACTACCTAACGAAGTGTACAAAACCTGTATAGCTTGAACTGCAATAATGGCGAAAATGATCAACCGAAAAAAACCAATTTTAAAGCATAGGGGGGGAAAAAAAGGGCCACGTAAATTCTTCATTAATTTGCAGAAATTAAAGGGAACTAGGAACGAAATTTGATTTTAATGCAGACCCAACAAATCGTGGCCTAATAGAACTATGCACCTTCTTTTGAAGCTAAGGTGAACACATATTTCCTTTGTCTTATTGGTATAAAGAAATTAAAACATTAAAGAGAAAACTGTACGGCTATATTCCACAATTTTCTGCATTTTCCAGGGAAACAAACAGAAATTAAAGAACCAGACGTTCAATAAGAGCAGAAAAATGAAAACCAAAAGAAAAGAAAAAAAAAGTCCCATCTCATCCTATCCAACAGGCATCAACTTTTAAGCTCATCCATCACCGTCAAACTAGCACTCAAGTCAAAACCCATCGATCACAACTCTCATGAAAAATAAAAACTTTTCATTAAAAACCAAAAGAAAAAAAAAGAAGAAGAAAAAGTATACCATCGGAAGAGTCAGTTGTGCAATGAACAAGAAGCGGAAAAGCGGAGAAGAGGGAGATAAGCAACACGAACACATGTACAGACTCAGAGAGTGAGGAAGAAGGAGTAAAATAAAAGGAACAGAAAGAAACGCGCTTCACTGCCATTGTAATATACTTGAGGCGTTTAAAAGACAGTGACGGAAAGGCGACAGCGCATGGTTGAGCACCCTGGACGCGCAAGCCAATGAGAAGAAGAAGAAGAAGAAGAAGAAGAAGAAGAAGAAGAAGTAAGAAGACGAGTAGGAAAAGGGGTTGTTAATGATGAGGTTGACATAGGGGAGTCAGTGGTTAGAGGCATCGCCATTAAAAAGAATGGGACAGGCCTCCCAAGTGACGGAGATAGAATCGAAGCTTAGTGAGTGCTCAGAGCAACCAAGGAAGAGGGCGCTTGTGCGTCTGTTGTACAGTTGTTACCTCGTTCGTGTCATATGTTGGGTGTCGGCTTGCCTCAACCAAAAAAAAAAAAAAAAAAAAAAAAAAAAAAAAAGAGTTGTTTCGGAGAGGGAGAGAGCGAACGAAACACAACGTAAACAGAAGAAACGTAAAAGATGTGATTTTGAAGTTCGGACTTGGGCTTAAACGGGGCCGTTTGGGGTCATTTTTACGCTTATATTCAAATCAATCCATTAATAATTTGTTTGATAATTTTTTACCTAAAATTTATTCCATCATAAATTATATAGTGATAACAATAATAATTTTTTTAAAAAATTTCATGAGCCTCGACTTTAAAAATAAATATTAAAATTCTTAATTAACAAAATTAATCACGGATAGACTTAATTGTCTTTATATATATATATATATATATATATATATATATATATATATATATATATATATATATATATATATATATATATTAAAAAAATGAAAAAGATGTATATCTAATGAAAATTGAGTTAGCCTATTGTAACGACCAACTAAAATAAACATCCAAACGTGAAAATTCTTAATTAACAGCATCATTGTGCAACATCTCTAGTGCTCCACGAAGGACATGTTATGATAAGCATCCAACATCCAGCATTTTGCAATAAGAATTACTTAATCAGCAGATTTACAATCCAAACCACCCCCCAAAAACAAAAAAAAAAAGGTAAACAAATTTTTTTGCTTTTCGTTCATGAGACGGGGACAATTTTTTAGGGGGCCCCGACTCTGACTGAGTCTTTAGCGCCGCACCCAGTGGGCTTACGTGGCAAGACAGAATGGGACCAGCTAAGCTAATGGGGGATTTGTGAAAATGACCATTATGTCCGCTTGTGGGCTCCTTTTGCCCCTTTTGCTGCGGGCACTTAGTCCTCTGCTTTTTTGGTTGGTTGGTGACTCCCCCCCCCCCCTCCTCCTCCTGGGGAGGGAGTGAGTCCAAAATGAAAAGGTTCTTGGGCACGCCCATGGTTCGGATGCTGATGCTGTTCGCCTTGTTTCGTTTGGAATGGTCCTATGCCACACCTTCGGGTTTGGGTCCATCTAAAAACAAATAAGTCACATCTCAATAATATCCCTCCCTGGAAGAGAAAAAAGAATGAAAAAAAGAATGGCTACTTTAGGACTTCTATCGATGCCAACAGCGATCATATATGGCTATGTTTTGTTTCTCAAACTATCTGGAATTTAGAAATCAGTGGCGGGCATGGGGGGGAGAGTCCCCCGTTATCAGCACGATGGTGACGGGACATCATCCGTTTTGCTGCTGAAGTAAAAGCTCATAAATGAATCTATTAAATCTTCTTGATGCTTGAAGCAATAACGAACGTTATCTTTTGACTGGATGGAAGAAGAAGAAGAAGAAGAAGTAGTAGGTTTTGAAAAAAGAAAAAGAAAAAGAAAAAGGTATTCAAAAGCTAGATAATATTGTTTAGTCTATCATCCAAATAATCAAAACTTTTATGTCTTTACTTCTTCCCTTTCCTTCTATAAAAATAAAAAAGTAAAAAAAAAAATGTAATATAGGAACTTTTTCTTTCTTTCTTTCTTTCTTTAAAAAAAAAAAAGTGCACTAGAGCCTATTAAATATGTATCTACCCAAAACCAATCCATTTTCTCTTTCCCTCCGGCTGCCAATGGAAAAGCTTTAGAGTCGTTGACTTAATGATGATGGTTTTAAGACGGAGTCGACGACCAATAAATGCCAAGGGCAAAAACTAGGTGGGCACATGGGCCGGGGGGGGGGGGTGTTGCCCTAGAGTGAGTGAGTTACAGTGACGTTTATTATTATTATTATTATTATTATTATTATTATTATTTATAAAAAATATATATAATGCACTGTATTTTATAAAAACATACGTTGTATTATACAACAAAAAAAAACACATAACATTTTTTTAATTAATTATATAAAAAAATTAGTTTCTATATAGCTGACCGTGCCCTCAACCATTTGGTGAATTGCGTACGTAGCCTTCATAAACACTCATATGTTTTCTAATTGTTTTTTGTTTTTTTTTTTTTTTGGGGGGGGGGGGCGGTGGGGGGAGATAACAAACAACGAACTTGCTCTAAGCAAAGTCTCGGAGTCAGGGGAAAGCGGTCTCAAGAATGATAGTAATAATTGGCATTCCCCCGACGATATGCCTTAGATTCCGTCAAAAGGCATTTTTTAAATCTGAAAATTTACAAGAAGCAAACTCACTCTCGTGCCCACATGCTCTCGAATGAGAGTGATAACGACACCCGACTGCAGCCGCTGTTTTACATGGGAATTTTATTAGATTATTTTGCACGGTCAACGTGTTTTTATCTGCACAATTGGACGTTGAACGGTTTTGATTTGGTACAAATGGATGGAACGTACAAATAATTACAAACCCTAACTCACGCGCACTTGTCAAATTGAATGATCGACTGAGAGTACAAAGATTTTGGATCCACATTTAAAATTTCGCAAATTTGTAATCAACTAATCACGATTGTGTTGGTAAGTGGGCGGTGTGTTCCCTATTTGTTGCAAATCTTACGCTGAAGTTTTTTTTTTTTTTTTTTTTTTTTTTTTATTTAAATAATAAATAAATAAATCCTTTTTCCGACAGCCTAAATTATCACAAATCATTTGTCTCTAATGCACGCTGCTGGGCTGAGCTAGAATTTTGTAGGAAAGAAAACGATCGGCGGTGGAATATTTATAAGTGTATTCAATTCAATTCATATGTGGTCATAAATTCGTCAAACCAAACCAAATTGTGACAAACTTTATTATGAATCTCATAAAATTGATATCTATAGCTTTTTAAGTGCTGGTTCTATGACAAATTAATATTGCTATAGCTATTATTATTATTATTATTATTATTATGATGGTTGGTGGGGTGGGGTGCCAAAATCGCAGTCCAGGGCCGAAGTGGGGTTGGGGGTTGGAGGATAAGAGAGAACGAGAGAGATGCAAAAGGAGAAACAAATCGGGTCCAGAGGAATTATTAATAACCACATTGCAAATCCAAATCATGCAAAAAAAACAAGGAAGCAAAGAATCTATCCAGTTGTCAAGCATCCACTTATTTGTTTATTACCCTTTTTTTTTTTTTTTGTCATTTTCTCTGGGTACAAAAGTAAGAGACCTGCATGTAACAACAGTACAGCAGCACATGAACACCAGAACCCCGAGCTACAGAAAATATGCAGACCACCCTGTCGGTCCTGGAACAACCTTTAAACTAAGATTCTTCGGTGGAAAAAATTATTGTATATCACTTTCTTCTCTCAATATATGAGCCCTGGCGAAAACAACAACAACAACAACAACGTACAATTGATCACATGCACATTTTGACGACGTCTCTGGACCGCTGATTTCAGTATCCGCGTTGCATGTCTCTCATCAGATTTTTATATGGGCGTGTAAGGCTTCAGAGTTGTTTGAATTGAAAGCTTCGCATACATTATAGTAAATAAATTAAGAATACGGAAAACACAATCAACATGGTTTGCAGCACTAGAATTGCTGATTCTAAATTTAAAAAAAAAAAAAACGCAACAAATGTTCTGAAATTTTTATTATCTGGGTATTAGCTAGCTCACTTGGTCTTGCATCAGAATAATGATTGCAGACGATAGTGATGCTTTTGTGCCGATCTCTTGGCAGGCTTCGGCCCAAGAGTTTCTTAACCGAGGCAACTGCTTCAACTCTAAGGCCCGAAGATTTTTCCTGACAAATCAGTGCGAGTAAAAATACTTGCAAATTGCTGCTTCCTACAAGTCAACCAACGATAATTGATTTCCTTTCTTCTTTGTTTATTTTCTGTGTTGAATCTGGTGGGCCTTGCTCTAATTAGCTTGCATCCTCGTTCATCTGCAACGCTGCTACAATTGTCCGTGTGACTCTCCTCTACCACAAACAGCGTCCGTTGGTAGCTAGGAGGATGTAGTCCCTTCGGGGGAGATCCCATGAACTTGAAACAATACAAAATGTAAACGTTGAAAGCCCCAAAATCCAGAGAGTAAAAAAAAATTAAAATTCCGAAATTTTTGTGCAACAATATGACCAACATGCGTAACAAATTGTCAACAAGTGTGAAAATAGTAAAATAATATACACAAAATACGACAGATTAAGTAATACCATGCAGAAAATAAAAATATAATATAATATTTATAACATTAAGTGAATTCGATACGTATGCATATAATTATCAACGTTATTGTACTTTTTTGAATTCTTGCTGCAAATATTTATAATTTTTCTCACGCGTTTTATCACGCTTATTGTATTATAGACATATTTTGACAAAAAATTTTGATTTTTTTATTTTATATAAAATTGTGTGTGGGGTTATATTCTTCGGCCATGAACTCTTACCCCAAAGAGGAATGACGAAGTTCAGGTTTTTGGGTTGGGCTGCCGCCGCTTATTCCGCATTGTCTAACATCTCTTGGTAGGCTAAGGCCCAAAAGGCCGAAAGTTCCTCCAAAACCACATCCAGTCCAGCAGAATCAATCAAACGACGTCGTCAGAGGAACAGACCGAATCCCAAACGAAAATCCAAGACCATCGGACCGGATGACGGAACACTGGGCCCCCAAACTCCGATGGTGCTTCGACTCCGAGGACGACGAAACCCCAAAGGTGTCGTTGGTTGCCTTGTAATTGTAAGAAAAAAAAAAAAAAAAATGAACAAGAAAGGCCTGGCAATCTTGCTCCGGGCAAGAATGAGACCCGCCGATCCAGCCAGAACCAGCTCTATATCCCTCTCCCGCGTCACCGTAAGTGTCAGTTATTCAATTGCCCATTTCAACTTCATTAATTGGAAAGCTGTTTGTGTTTCTCATGTTTCTTCTTCAAGAAAGAAAAAATGGAATTATATTTTAATATGTTGGTAGTTCTGTTATATTCTGTTACGGCAGAACGGGGTCAATCAGATGGTGTCCAATTCTCAAGCGGGCCATGTTTCCGGACACCCTTCATCCGAAGGAAGCAACGACTTCAATGGCTCCACTTTTAAGGAGAGGTTGGCTACATTTCTTTTATACTTATTCCTATGTGTGCCTTCTTGTCTTCTTTTTCATTTTGAAAGCTCTCTCACTTTTTTTTTTTTTTTTCAATTTTCAAATATTTGAACTTTCTAGGGGGGAGGTATAGGTGGAAGCTGGATTCCTAATGTAAATGCTTCTTGGACTAATGTTAGTGCACTGCTGGTCCTCTGGCTAGGCATTGTTCCATCGTTTCTAAAACTAGCCACCATTCCTTATTTGCCTGTTTCATTAGAATAAAGTGCGTCCTAGTGCATGGGGCACCCACACCGTGGGGTCTGAAGCGGAGAGCTCTACCCTTCTTTTTACAAAGATGATGTTTCTGTGACTCAGACTGACCTTTTAGGTCACATTGGAGCTCTACCCTTCTTGTTTGTTTCATTAGAATGATAATTAATAAACACCCCCTTGTAGGGATTTTGATCTTGTCCGGGAATCAATGCATTCCGCTATATCAATGAACAAGACTGAAGTTCTGGATACTGTACTTGACAATTTCTCAAAGGTCAGGGATTTCAGCTAATTTCTTGTCACAATATTCATTTGAAATCTAGTTATTTCTGTCATCTGTGTCCTGATGGTCATCATTTTATTTATCGCAGGGTTATTTTAGCCTTTCTTTGGAGAACCGTAGGAAATTGTTGCTCGTACTTTCGAAAGAGTATGATCTTAATAGGACGCAGGTACATGAACTAATGAAGCAATATCTTGGACTGCAACTTCCAAGTGGTGAGATTTGTAATGACTTGTTTTGCTATCTTTCAATGGCAAGCTACTCTTAATTTATGTTTGTTTTGCATCTTTGAGCTTGAGGTGCCTGAAACTAAAAGTTTTGGGTCTTGGGTGTTGAAGACCAATCAAGTAGCCATGATGAGGAGGGCATGCTTTCTTCTTTCTATCGCATAGAGAGAAACTTGAGACAAGCTCTTAAACCATCACACGGAGTACTTTTTGATCGACTCAACATTCACCCAGGCGGGTTGAAGTTTTTGTCTATTCTTCGAGCTGATATCTTGTCTTTTCTTGAGTAAGACTATGATCTTTCATTCATGTCCGCATTATCTTTTGAATTATTTTCTTCTTTTGAATTGTCCCATGGTCCTGTAGAAGACTTTGTGAACTAGGTGAAGTATCACAGTGCAATATCCTCTCTTTAAGAAATAATTCTTTTAAAAGAAAAAAAGAAAAAGATAAGTATCCCAATGCACAAGGCTCCCACTCTGGAGTTTGGAGAGAGGCTAGATGTACGCAGCCTTAACATTGTATTACAAAGAAGTTATTCTGTGACTTGAACCTCAAAGTCATTATTCTAAATTTAGTTGCAGTAGCTGGCATGTACTAGTAGTTACTCATTGTATTTATTTCTGCCCTGATATTTTTATGCCAATATTATTGAGCACATGTGGCAATGAATTTTGGAATGTTCAAATTTTCTCTTTATTTTATACAGGGAGGAAAATATTCCATCTGTGAGAGCACTAGACTCCTATTTGAAGGAGAAGCTTAGTGCTTGGCTTAGTCCTGCTGCATTGCAGCTTCACCAGATTACATGGGATGATCCTGCTTCTTTGCTGGAAAAAATTGTAGCTTATGAGGTATTTTTTTTTTATACTTTCCAGCACTCATCATGGTGTTATGGTGTGGGCAATGAGTTTTCTGCCAACTGTGTCCTTTATAGGCAGTGCACCCAATCAGCAATCTTTTAGATCTCAAAAGAAGGTTGGGCATCGGACGCCGTTGTTTTGGATATTTGCATCCGGCAATACCTGGTTAGAAATTATTGGAATGCTTCCATCACCACAAAAAATATAAAGCAATATTCCAAATATGTAGGCAAGACTTTCTCATAGAAGAAGGATGAAATCATTTATCAGGAGTAATGCTAATGAAACAAAATATAAATTCATGGGTGAAATTTTTTATCTTTCTAGGTTAACCATTGGCATTAGCTCATCAAAAATTAATCAAACTGTTTACTAATTATTAGATGTTATGTGGTCTTTACCATTCTTTTAGGTGAACCCCTTATTTTCATAGAAGTTGCCCTTCTAAAGAATGTGGCTCAGACAATTCAGGTTATTCCACTTACCCTTTCTCCGAAAAATGTGATATTGAGAATAGTTCTTAATGTGGCATACACGACTGGCTCTTTGAGTGCATCATTAAACTTTTCTTTTTAACCTTGAACAGGAAGTTCTGTGGGATAATCCTCCTATACCTGAACCTGAGGCAACCTGTGCATTGTTTTATTCTATATCATCATCTCAGGCAAGATTAGTTACTGACAGTTACTCTTTTGTTTTGTCTATGCTGTATAACATTTTGCTCTGCCTCCTTTTTGGAATCAAAACTGCTCATTAAATATGGTGTGTTTGACCTCTCTATTGTGCAACATTCTCTGTGTCTCATTACCTGGTGATTTAGACTATTCTTTCTAGAAAAATTATATGCAAAATATCCAGCTTCTTAGCATATGTTTCCCCTTCCCTCACAATCATGAATTTTTGTGATGTGGCCTATGATAATTGCCTTTCTTCATTTTATTTAGGCTTCCTAAGGATGAGAGATTTATGAGCATGGGGGCTTTAATATTTTGATTTAGCTAGTCAATCTTTTAATATGATGCATTGCAGATATGATGGATGCTCCTTGTAATTGTTATTTTTTCTGGGCATGCAAGTTTGTTGGCAACTTCCATTTTTTTCCTAATGTTCAATTGCAATCTTTGTTTATTTCCTTGTACCTTACTGTCAGCTTACAGAAATTTGACAGCCTGGTTTAGCAGGGATCAACCTTGGAAAATTTCTTATTAAACGGGTGATTACCCTAGTGAAAAGAGATATGCCACACGTATCAGTAAGTAGTTTTGTTTCTCTTGTCATAGGTTAATTGTATTACATTAATAAATCATCTCTACAACCAGATCAGTTAATTAACACTGCCCATGCAGTCAAAGAAGAGAGGGAACAGTTTATAAGTTTTGGTCTCATGCTTCTGGGCCTCCTGGCTGTGTTTTCACTGACAGTTTTTTGTTCTCTGCTAAGACATTTGCAACGCTAAGCCCAATCCCTGGATTTATGCAATGGCTACTATCTAAGTTGGCCTCTCAATCAGTCCTTGCTGAAGTAGCGAATGCATCACAATCTTCAACATGTGGATTTGGTTCCACTTTTCAGGAAAACTTACTTGAACCAGATGAAGATGAGATACTCATGAGTTGTAACAAGTAAGTTTCACATTTATGTTGGTATATCTTTGAATTCAGTGGGCTTGCAACTTAGATTGTTCCAGTAAAAATATTTTTCAACCCTAAGATGAAGAGACTCCTAATACCATTTGCACTTGTAGGAGTATTCCTGATGGGAAAAATGGAATGGAAGTAATGCTCAATTTGCTGGCATCACCAAACTTTGAGTGGACCAAATCACCTGAGTTGCTTTCTGCATTAAAACCTTGTCTAATGCGACTATGTGCTAGGTATCCTTACAAACTTTCCATCAAGATCTATAGCAGAAATGGGCAAATTATGCCTCTCAATATGCGTTCATTCCTTTCAGTGAATGAAAAAAGATTGGTCAGCATATGAGTGACACATGGGTGGTCTTATAAATTTGTTAACTTGTAGTTTGAACTTCTAAAATGTTGTGTGAAGCTTTTTAGATTGTTATTGTGGGATACAGTTCGCAGATATTGGTTTTCTAAATTGCAGGTACCTTCTGCAAGAGAAAAAGAGAGGAAGGGCTTTGGATTCTGTTGCAAATTTTCACTTGCAGAATGGCGCGGTTTGTCTTACAATCTTTTAAGTGTGCTAGAAACTTAATTGTTCTTAGCAATCACATTTTGAGGAAAAAATCAGTGTAGTTTCTTAATACATGCTCTCTATCCCACAATGCATCTTTGCAAGGGTTGCTCTTGCAGTCATATGAATCATACGTAATCTGAGTAATGATTGTAGTTTGTGAACTATGGAATTGGGACTCTTGAAAACAGCTTGCTTCTGAGTTAAAAATATGCAAGATTAAATTCAGACATTTTAATGTGAATCAGATGATAGAAAGAATAAATTGGATGGCAGACCAATCAGAAAAAGGCCTCCGCCAGAGTGGAGGTATCATGGTAAATTATGTTTACAGGTAATTCTTGTGACAAAATCAAACATTTACTTTTAGTTTATTTCATAATACAACAATGGGAAAAGCTGTTTTTACATATGGCATCTGTGGATTGAATTTGAAGCCTTCATTTGACTGTCTTTCTCCTGGAAGACAGCCAAACACAGTTGAACTGATAAGAATAGATTGTCTCATTGACATTTCTGCCAATACTTCCTACCTTTGTTAGACCTGCTAAAATTAAGGATGAGTAATACTTGAAATCTATTTCCTTTATTTGCAGCCAGAATATGTGATTACCACAGCAAATTGTTTTCAACTCCGAGTAACAACTATGTATATGCTTGGTGTGCAGGGTGGAGAATATTGAAGAATATGCTCAGTTGTATTTCAGCACTGGGCACATGCATGCTTCATCGGATGTCCAATGCTATCTGATGGTAAGATGCTTGTGAATTTGAATTTCAGTGCATGGGTCAGTGCATGTTTCGCCACATCCTTGTGCACACACCAACATTTTTTTTTTTAAGTTTTACTTTTTCATATCCTAGAAAAGCTTGTGCAATGAATGCCATCTTTATTTACTGGACATGGTTTGGCTTTGTTTTGTGGCCACAGAAGCAACAAGAAATGACTGCAGATTAGGATGTGTGGGATACATGGGAATAGCGATTTTTCTTTTGGCGGACACTTTGCCTATGATAGTTAAGCGGCATATGGAGGATAAGGTATTCGGACTGACAACAAGATGCCTTATTTTCGTTGGGTATTTCATGGAAAACATTGTATGCCTTCTTTCCATTCTATGTACTGTAATGCGTGTCACAGCTCTCTTGTATAGCAGAAAACAATATGGTGAAAAATCACCAAGCAATAGAAAAAGCTACGGCTACCTTGTACTTACAAATAATGCGAGACATGCAATTATTTTTAAAAGGGTTACCATTAAACGAAATCAATGTGCTCCCTTTTAAAGCACGAGGAAGAGTCTCACATTACTTAGAAATACAAGGTAGAGTGTTAGTTTTACCATAACTCATAAGGATTCGATTCTTGTGCTTCGTTGTCATTGTTATAGACTGAATTAGACGTATATGAAGACATTTTAGCTGAACCACTTCAAAACTGCTCTCAACCAATTTCTAACCAATATGTCATCGGAGTTCTTGGTTTTAGTTCGTCGATCAGTACATGCCATTGGAGTTTAGGAAAACCGATATGGGCGGCTTGAATAGAATGCCTTTTAAAATTGACAAATCCGCGAGCTCCCTTAGAAATCGCCTACTCTAGTAAATTTTGAACATTTTTGGGCATCCTGTTGGACTCGCTGGCAATCCGGCGGGTGTAGAAGTTCTTATGCAGCCCGTTCTACGTTACTCATGAATCCAACTCATATTTCTTGGATCGAGCCAGTGCTAGTAAAGGGACAAGTTCATGTTTTCAATTTAGGGTCCGAGGATGGGAGCTGGATCACGATGGGCCTATGTCCTCTAAGTGTTCAGAATACTATCAACAGGCTCCCGTGGGAACGAATCTCGGACTGAGCCAGAGATGACCAAAAGCAAGAGTGGTGTCGATGGTGATGGATGGTACTGTCAATACGAACAAAAGAGAACCACCCCATCTAAAGTGGCCAATGAAACCAACAGCATAACCAACATATTGTCTGTCTAAGCTGGTTCATATTTGTCCCCACCAAACTCTGATGATGATCTCTATGATCCCAAGTCGTTTCTCATGATCATATTCTCCAACAGAAACCGGCCACCAATGTTATTTCGACTCCTACTCCTCCATGCTGCTCTTCTTCTCTTCTTCTCTCCCAAAGCCGCCCGTGCCAGTCTAAAACTGGTTGTAGCCCCGCCTTGATATCTTATTTCGTGTGGAAAGGATCAAACCTTACTTGTATAAGCAACATCTTTGGGCAAAATATCTCCCATATTCTCCTCTATAATCCTGGCATTCCCAACCAAGACTGCATACTTAGTGACACCAGAATCAACGTTCCCTTCTTGTGTAACTGTCTCGTGATAGACTTTTCTAAAATTTCTCTTTATGAAATTCTTATTTCTATAATACAGGATTTTTTTTATGCGAATACTAACAATAAAAACTGTAATTGAAATTAACATACCGTTGTCCATTATGCTGATGTCCCGCAGTGGAGATGAGAATCTTCTTTCTTTTCGTTCCTGAACGCTTCTCTCTTTTCTCCTACTCTTCCCTTTCTTTTCTTTTTTGTTTTCTCTCTCTGATGGTTGAGATTAAGAAAGGTCCATAATAACATATATATATATATACACATATTCCTTTCCTGTAACCGTTAACGACTATTCTTAATAGGGAGAGTGGAGGGATTTTAAACCCGATTACCCAAATTACCGTTATGCCTAAACGACCATCATATTAGGCCTTTTATTTTGAGTCATACTTTAAATGACATGGGCCACTTATGTTAATTTAATAATCTCCCACTTGGTCCATGTCATGACTTGATGAAACAATAACAATTAAGTGCACACAATTCTTAAAGATCATCAAATCACAACACTTAATTGAATTAAGATGATTGGATCATGGCAGTCACACATCTTAGCAATATGATTCCTTCCATGTATCACATAATCATTATAATTCATAATAACTTTACTGAGGAACATTGAAACTTTAAACTGTCATTCTCATATATGCTATTAATTATCTCACAAACCATAATTGTATACATCTAAACAGAGATAACAGAGCACAAGCAAAACCATAACTTTAATTGAATTCACGAGTATCACAATGATATGAGCATCTAAATATTGGCTTTCAAGTGTATGAGGACCGGTCCATAATGCCCATCCGATCAACATGTCCAGTAAATGTTTTCGGTGGTAAACCTTTAGTTAACGGGTCCGCTATCATCAATTCAGTGCCAATATGCTCAATGGACACTCTTTGGTTTTGCACTTCTTCTTTAACAGATAGGTATTTCAAATCCATATGTTTCGCACCTTTAGAATACCTATCATTCTTATAGAAGAAGACTGCTGCGGAATTGTCACAAAAAATTCTTAACGGCTTTTCTATACTGTCGACCAAATCAAGCCTTAAGATAAAATTCCGCAACCATAATACATGAACAGTAGCCTCAAAGCATGCTACAAATTCAGCCTCCATAGTGGAAGTAGCAATGACAGATTGCTTCCCGCTTTTCCAGGAAACTGCTCCTCCAGCCAAGAGAAACATGTAACCAAATGTAGATTTCCTCGAGTCTACACATCCAGCATAATCTGAATCCGAGTAGCCTACTACTTCAAGATGACTTGATCTTTTATAAGTAAGCATGTAATCTTTGGTGCCTTGTAAGTACTTAAGTACTTTTTTTCCGGCTTTCCAATGATCTATTTTAGGATTACTTTGATATCGGCCTAACATTCCAACTGCGAAACTGATGTCTGGCCGAGTACATGTTTGCGCATACATCAGGCTTCCAACCAGTGATGCATATAGAACTGATTCCATCGCTTTCCGTTCCAAATCATTCTTTGGACATTGTAATTTACTAAACTTGTCCCCTTTCTGAATTGGAACTATTCCTGTTGAGCAATTTTCCATTCTAAATCTCTCTAATACTTTATTGATATAGCCTTTCTAAGACAATCCTAACAATCCTTGTGATCTATCACGGAATATTTCTATTCCTATCACATAGGATGCCTCATTCATATCTTTCATTTCAAAAGTCTCAGAAAGAAATTTCTTCACGTTATGTAACAAACCTATGTCATTAGCAGCCAAAAGAATGTCATCGACATATAGGACTAATATAATGAACTTGCTCCCATTGACCTTCATATAGATACACCGATCAACGGTGTTTTCTACATAACCGTATGACGTAATGGTATTATTGAACTTAATATACCATTGTCGGGAGGCTTGTTTCAGTCCATATATCGATTTCTTTAATTTACACACCAAATTTTCTTGCCCCGTGGTGATGAAACCTTCAGGTTGGTCCATATACACTTCCTCTTCCAAGTCACCATTCAGAAAGGCGGTCTTTACATCCATTTGGTGGAGCTCTAGATCATTATGAGCCACCAAAGCCATAATAATTCTTAAGGAGTCTTTCTTAGAAACTGGAGAGAAAGTCTCCTTATAGTCAACACCATCCCTTTGAGTGAAACCTTTGGCTACAAGTCTGGCCTTATACCTTTTGATGTCACCGTTCGAGTTTTGCTTGGTCTTGAAGACCCACTTACAGCCAACTCGTTTTGATCCTTCAGGTAACTCTACTAGCTCCCAGACTTGGTTTACATCCATCGATTTCATCTCTTCTTTCATGGCATTGAACCACCTTTCAGAATCATTACATTTCATGGCTTGTTTAAATGATACTGAATCTTTATCAATGCTTAATTCCGATTCATGCTCAAGTGAGTAAACCACATAATCATTTGAAACTGCTGGCCTCTTCTGTCTTGTAGACCTCCGTAATGCCATTTCTTGTGGTATCACTTGTTCATTTATAAATTGAACATTGTCACTCGATTCATCTCTTATGTGTTCATTTTGCGTGTTTCGAGTATCAATTTGTTGTCCTTGCATGTCACGTGACTGTGATGCAACATAAGGAATAACAATTTGAGTAGAAGCACTGGGTGTGGGAATACAGACATGAGTAAGAGTACTCACTGTGGATCTTTCATTTTGTGATTCTTTAATATCCACCTTTCGTGATTCCCCACTCCTACTGAGCTGACCATTTTCAATGAACCGAGCATTGCCAGACTCAATTATTCTAGTACTATGGTTAGGGCAGTAAAACCTATATCCTTTAGACTTTTCAGGATAGCCAATGAAGTAACCACTAACGGTTCTCGCATCAAGCTTTCCTTCATGTGGATTGTATATCCTTACTTCTACTGGAACCCTAAACATGAAGGTGTCTCAAACTGGGTTTCCTTCCTGTCCATAACTCATAAGGAGTTTTAGGGACAGCCTTACTAGGAACTCTATTCAGCAGATATGCAGCAGTTCTTAATGCATGCATCCACAAGGATAAGGGTACAGTACTGTAATTCAACATGCTCCTAACCATATCTATAAGTGTGCGATTCCGCCTTTCCGCTACACCATTCTGTTGTGGTGTACCAAGCATTGTATATTGTGCACATATGCCTCGACTCTCAAGAAGTTCTGCAAATGGACCAGGACATTGTCCACTTTCATTGAATTTTCCATAATATTCACCACCCCTATCTGACTTAATCACTTTTACTTTTCTATCTAACTGCCTTTCAACTTCATTAATAAACACCTCTAGGATGTTTACTGACTGAGACTTTTCATGCAGTAGATACAAGTAACAATACCGTGAGTAGTCATCTATAAAGGTGATGAAATATTTCTCACCACTGTTGGGATATCAAACGGGCCACAAACATCAGTGTGTATCAATTCTAAAGGCTCATTGTTTCTCATGGCTGGGTTCTTTGATGTATGTTTTGTTTGTTTCCCTTTTATACAATCAACACATACATCCCAATCAGTAAAATCCAATTAAGGTAGGACATCACCTTTCATCAACCTCAATATCCTTTCTTTGGATATATGACCCAATCTTTGATGCCATAAGAAAGCAAAACTTTCATCATGCATATTACATTTGTTACCTATACCATGCTCAATAAGAAATATGGAATCAGCATACATAGCATCAAAATTAAAACGGTACAAATCATCAATTAAAGTACCAGATCCATAATAGTATGAATGTCTATATAATGAAAATGCACCATTTCCAATCTTGAAGTTAAATCCTTCTTTATCCAACTTTGCAACAGAAACTAAATTTCTAACACATTCAGGAACATAGAGACACTTTTCTAGATCCAGATGACACTTGGTGTCCAAGATCAATCTGTACGTCTCAATCCCTTCTATTCGTGCCTTCATTCTGTTTCCCATATAGAGGAACTTCTCAGTTCCTGTTATGGGCTGGATTGAAAGGAATCCCTGCATAATATGTGACACATGAATAGTAGCTCCAGAATCTAACCACCAAGTATTATTGGGCACTTCAATTATATTTGATTCAAAACATACTGATATACAGTATGTACCTTTCTTTTCGAACCAAACCTTTCTTTTTGGGCAATCATTTTTGAAGTGACCCATCTTTTTGCAGAAGAAGCATTTCTGATCCTTCTGGATCTGACCTCCAATAACTTTCATAGAGGCTTTGTCCTTCTTCTTACCTTTCTTATGTGGTTTAGACCTGCTACCACTAGCATCCTTACGAACGATGAGATGAATGGAGTGATCCTTCATCTTCTTTAATCTCCCTTCCTCCTGAACTAACATGGCCTTAATTTCTTGAAAGTTCCATTTCTCTTTAATAGTGTTATAATTCACTTGGAACTGGCCAAATTCAGGAGGCAGTGAGTTTATGATGAATTGAACCAGAAATGATTCACTCACATCCATGCCCATTGTTTTCAACCTTGCTGCTAGATTAGCCATACTGGTCACATGATCATGAATGGGCTGTGACCAATCAAATTTCTTGGTCGTCAACTCACTCATTAGGGTTCCTACGATGGATTTATCAGTTATATCTGACTGAGAGTATTCCTTAATTCTCATCAGAAATTCCCTCGCATTTTCCGTCTTAGGCATCGATGGCTTGACGTTTTCAACTATCGTCATCCGCATCAAATTCAAACTCAGCCTATTGTACCGTACCCAAGCCTCATAAAAAGACTTATCAGATTCTGTACTAGTCCCTGTAATGGTTGCAAGCTTTTCATCCGAAATGACTGCTAAGTCCAAGCCCAATACACCCAAATGAAACTGAATATGCTCAAACCATTCAGCATAGTTCAGTCCATTGAATTTAACCATCGAATTGCCTAAGGCGAATACATTGGTGGAAGCTGCAAACATAATCCAAATTTATACGTTAATGCTTTGAGTAAACTCTAATGGATTCAGATACATTACAAACTTTAATCATGTATTTAAGTTCACCTTTGGGTAATCCTCAAATACATAACTCTAATCAATAATAATGCTAATTTGAATATACTTTAATAGATCAATTAATCATACTAGAATTAACATGAATGTCATCTTTGGATATACAATCATGTTTACCCAGTATATCAATTAATCCCTTTTAGTGTCATTAATTACAAGCAATGATCCATCTTTGGATGATCTCCTAGCTTTTAATTAATAACCACAATTGTTCATTTCAAAACATTTTATTAGCATCCAAAATGAACAATTAAAATTCACAGTCAACTGTTCAAATCCATTCAAAGTTAGGCCACTTTGGTGACTAACAAGCTTTTAATATTTGACTCATGACGTGAATTTAATAATCTTCAATTACGAAGATTAAATTATCTTTTATGTGGGAGTTTCCAATAACCAGTCCCTTTTTTTTTATGTGGTATTCATTCGGACCTTAGCACCACCATACTGCAGGTGGGACCCGCGTACTAGGCAACCCGACGCACTCCGGTCGCACAGTGGCGACACCACCGTCCTGCTGCCTCCGGTCATTCGAAGGGGTCTCCGTCGACAACCGACCCCGTGCGTCGGTTCTCCCCAACGTTGCCTCTAATAGACGAACGTGGGGCGAACCAACGTTCGGGTCGGATCTCCGAAGCGATCTGGGTCCGCAGCAACACCCGTAATCGCGATTCCGGGGAGACCATTCCGTCGCACCTACCCAACCGAACTGGATCTCGTCGCCACCCTGAAGAATGCTCTTCCCCTTTCTGTCGTGCCCAATCCGTTCGGGTCGGCAGTCAACCTGGAAACACGAGGCCGATCCGCCATACCCAGATCCGTTCAGGTCTGGCGGCGTACTGTCCTCGTGCCGGCTTTCCCTTTTCCTTTCGACGTCGGCTGTTTCGCCGGTACTTACTCTCCATGGCCAGCGTTTCCCCTTTCAACGCCGGCCGTTTCGTGCAGTAAAAAGAGACCAAAAAATTATTTTTGCGTGCGTCATCGTTTCGTTTTACATTACACGCAAAAATAAATAAATCAAAATACGACACAAACAGACAAAGGAAAACAAATTACAGTATTCACAGACCCGCTCTGATACCAATTGATAGACTTTTCTAGAATTTCTCTTTATGAAATTCTTATTTCTATAATACAGGATCTTTCTTTATGCGAATACTAGCAATAAAAACTGTAATTGAAATCAACATACCGTTGTCTATTATGCTGATGTCCCGCAGTGGAGATGAGAATCCTCTTTCTTTTCCTTCCTGAACGCTTCTCTCTTTTCTCCTACTCTTCCCTTTCTTTTCTTTTTTTGTTTTCTCTCTATGATGGTTGAGATTAAGAAAGGTCCGTAATAGCATATATATATATATATATATATATATATACATATTCCTTTCCTATAACCGTTACCTTAAATAGGAAGATTCTCCCTTTCTGTAATAATTATCTTAAATGGGAAGATACTCATTTTCCTCTAACGACTATTCTTAATAGGGAGAGTGGAGGGATTTTAAACCCGATGACCCAAATTACTGTTATGCCTAAACAACCATCATATTAGGCCTTTTATTTTGAGTCATACTTTAAATGACATGGGCCACTCATGTTAATTTAACATCACAATGGTGACTTTTCTGGGCCATACCTTCTCTTACATCACTCAGTCAAGTGAGACCTACAGGATTATTGCCAAAATTACCTTTTGCGTAGGGTGAATATCTATGGTAACACCAGGATACCAAATGATGCTCCCTTTAACGTGAACGTGAATTTCTCCTGTGGAGATAAACACGTGTCCAAGGATTACGAGCTGTTCGCTTCGTACCCACTTCGGGCCGGCGACAACCCGTCTTCAGTAGAGGAGGAATCCGGTGTGCCGGCTGACTTGCTGCAGAGGTATAACCCAGGGTCCAATTGAGAAACATTGAGGAATTATGGCGTTTTAGCAGGGGTTTCGGGCAAAAGTCATTGCTGGCGTATTCCTTTTGGCAAATTTTCTTTATTTTGGACTTCTTCGTGGAAAGAAGATGAAAATGAAAGAGGGGGAATCCCTAATCTCAGGAGAAAGCGAAGACCATTAGGCTCAATAGGTGCATGGTAAAATTGCTTCCAGTTGACTTATTCTCAGACCCATAGGATGAGAGTCCGCTGCGCTCAAAGATTCTCTTCTAATCGGCTCTTTAATATTAAAAAATCAAATGCACATTTTTGTTGCAATATGGCGAGCTTTTATTGATGACTACGATGTGCGTGCGCTGTCTCTATCCAACTGGTAGTTGATGTTTCCTTGTCCTTTGGAATCTTAGGTTCTGAGAGTAACTCGGGAAACTTCAGGGATCATCGGTATTACTGTTGATAAATCTGTGGAGTTCTCGTATAGAGAGTGATGTGGACCAGATAGCCGAGGAGTATATGGACAAGCGAGAAAAGGATAAGAAGTTACGAAAAGCTTCAAAACCGAATCCAAGTTGAAGGGCTTTTCATAATTTTAATTAAATTTTATAAAATGGCATTTTCGTAATTTTAGTATAATTGTATGTACTATATATATTTTAGGGTTTCTTAGTGAGAGGCAGAACGTATTATACTTTACCCCAATTAAGAAAACCTTTTTTGAAGGCGGCTTGTGCCTTTTGTTCTTTGGAATTCAATCGTTGTTATTGATTTCCTGTTGTTGATTACGCTTCCTCGCTACGTCAGATTGGTATCAGAGCCTGGCATTTCTTGCGAAGATGTCAATCAATCAAGATGTGGATGGCGGTCGTGTTCTTGATGGTGTTCAGAATACGGGAGTCCATGGAGCCAATCAATGGGTTCCTTGGACAGAGTTCAATGCTTTAGATCAAAGAGTTCAACGCTTAGAGCAGCGTTTTGAAGATTTGATTGAGCGCTTTGACTCTATGAATATTAGCGGTAATATGCCTGGGTCAAGAGACAGGTATGTTAATCCAATTAACAGATCTCGAACTATTAATAGAATTGCGCAAATTTCGGATGATGAATCTGCTGAGGAGGATGAGTTTATATATGGAGTGAGGCAACCACAGAGACGAGGTGGTGATGTAGGGTATCAAAGGAACTACTATGGGTATGATCAAGGAGATAGGGGTGACTACCGTTTAAAGGTTGATATTCCATATTTTAATGGTAGTCTTAATATTGAGGAGTTCTTAGATTGGTTAGCAGATGTTGATAGGTTCTTCGACTACATGGAGATACCAGAAGATCGACGGGTTAGATTGGTGGCCTGCAGATTGAAGGGTGGAGCTTCTGCCTGGTGGGAGAGGCTGCAGACTAGGAGACAGAGAGAAGGGAGACATCCAGTGAGAACGTGGTTCCGTATGAAACAATTACTACAATGCGATTTCTTACCTCCAAACTATGAGCAAATACTGTTCCAGGAGTATCAACGATGTCGCCAAGGGCCAAGATCTGTTCATGAGTACACTGCAGAGTTTATGAGGTGGCGGAACGGAATGACTTGAGAGAGAGTGAGGGTCAACAGGTTGCACGATATGTGGACGGGTTGAAGTTGCAAATTAAGGACAAAATAGGAGTTGTGGTTTTGAGGAATTGGAATGAGGCGAAAAATATGGCTCTCCGAGCCGAGTTAATGTTGCAGGAGCAAAGTACTAGATATACAAGTGGAAGAAGAGGGTTTGTGAGTGATGTTGCCAGTAAAGTGGGTGTTGAGAAGAATAAGAATTTGTCGAGTAAATTTGGTGAAGATAATGCCAAGAGGGATGAAAGGGTTAAAGGGAAGAAGCCTATGGAGTCTAAGGGCATCTAGAAGCAAGATAACCCGTATGCCAGACCAATCTTGGGTAAGTGCTATCGTTGTAATCAGCCTGGTCATAGATTTAATGAGTGTCCTAGTAGGAAGAGTGTTCATATTGTAAATAGGGATGATGAAGGAGATGTGTGTTGTGAGCCTGATGAAGAGGATGAATATGATGAGGAGGAGAATGGTGAAGTGGAACCAGCTTATGTGATTAGACGAATTATGTTACCACCAAAACAGGAGACAAATACCCAACGACACCAGTTGTTCCGTACCAGGTGTACAATTGGGGGCAAGGTGTTTGACTTGATTGTAGATAGTGGGAGTTGTGAAAATATCATCGGGCGAGAAGTTGTTCAACAGTTGCAGTTACCTGTCGAGAAACATCCATACCCATACACTATTGGGTGGATTAAGCGGCCGAAAAGATTGAGGTAAAGGAGAGGTGCAAGGTGCCATTTTCTATAGGGAGGTATCGAGATGAAATCTTCTGTGATATTGTTGACATGGATGCATGTCATCTACTATGCGGGAGACCTTGGCAGTTCGATGTGAATGCCCAACATGCAGGTAAAGAGAATAGAAAAAGAGGGTGTGAAGTATACTCTGTTACCTTTGAAGTTAGAGGGTCGCTCTAGAGTTCGTAAGATAGAGGAACGCTCTTTCTTGACTATTGCCCAGTCAAAAAAGGAGGTGGTTGAGGATTTGAAAGAGTCAAAAGTGGCTCATGCGCTCATTGTTAAGAATATGATAGTTGGGGATGAAGATGCACGTGAAGAGGTCCCTGAAGTAGTTAAAGGAGTATTAAAAGAGTATAAAGATGTGGTTCCTAATGACTTACCTAAGGGACTACCACCCCTGAGGGATATTCAGCATCACATAGACTTGGTACCTGGAGCAAGTCTTCCAAATTTACCACATTATAGGATGAGTCCTAAGGAAACTGAGGTCCTACAGGAGAAGGTCCAAGAGTTGTTGGACAAGGGGTTCATTCGAGACAGCATGAGTCCTTGTGCTGTACCAGCTTTATTGACACCTAAGAAAGATGGGAGCTGGAGAATGTGTGTTGATAGCAGGGCCATCAACAAGATCACCATCGGATATAAATTCCCTATACCACAATTGGATGACATGTTAGACAGATTGAGCGGGGCTAAGGTATTTTCCAAAATTGATTTGAGGAGTGGCTACCATTAAATTAGAGTTCGGCCTGACGATGAGTGGAAGACAGCATTCAAAACTAAGGAGGGGTTGTATGAGTGGCTGGTAATGCCATTTGGCCTCCGTAACGCGCCCAGTACCTTCATGCGTGTGATGAATCAGGTATTAAAACCCTTTAATGGTCGCTTTGTAGTAGTATATTTTGATGATATACTGATATTTAGTAAGTCAGAGGAAGAACATATTGAACACTTGAGGCGTGTTTTGGCTGTATTGAAGGAGAATAAATTATTTGCTAATTTGAAAAAGTGTGTTTTCATGTCAAGGCGATTGTTATTTCTAGGGTTTGTGGTTAACAGTGAGGGTATCATGGTGGATGATGAAAAGGTGAGAGCAATCAGGGAATGGCCTACTCCTAAAGCTGTTACTGAGTTAAGGAGTTTTCTAGGATTGGCTAGTTTTTATAGACGATTTATAAGACATTTCAGTACAATTGCTACTCCATTAACTGAGTGTCTGAAGAAAGGAAAATTTCAATGGGGTGAAGAGGCTGACACAAGCTTTATGAATCTAAAGGAAAGGTTATGTAAGGCCCCTGTATTGGCACTACCTAATTTTGATAAGCTATTTGAGGTTGATTGTGATGCTAGTGGGGTAGGGATCGGTGCGGTGCTATCACAGGAGAAGAGACCAATAGCATTCTATAGTGAGAAGTTATGTGAGGTTAGGAGGAATTGGGCAACTTATGATAAAGAGTCTATGCTGTTGTGAGAGCTTTGAGAGTATGGGAACACTATTTGGTAGGAAAGGAATTCATTCTCTACTCAGACTGTGTCGCATTAAAACATTTGAGTGGTCAGACCAGGATAAGCAAGGATATGCATGCTAGGTGGATTCAATTCTTACAGAGGTTTCCTTTCAGGTTAATGCATAAATTTGGTGTGCAAAACAAAGTGGCTGACGCTTTAAGTAGGAGGGCTGATTTGTTATTCACCTTAAGTGCTGAGGTTGTGGGTTTTGAAAGAATAAAAGAGTTGTATGAAGATGATGGTGATTTTAAGGAGATGTGGAGGAATTGTGCTAGTAAGAAGCCTTGTGATGATTATCATATTCATGAGGGGTACTTAATGAAAGGAAATCAATTGTGCATTCCTGAGTCCTCCTTAAGGGAGAAGTTGATTAGAGACTTTCATGGAGGAGGTTTAGCAGGACATTTGGGTCGAGATAAGACCTTAGCTGCTGTAACAGAAAGGTATTTTTGGCCTCGACTGAGAAGAGATGTTGGTAGGATTGTAGAGAGATGCTACATCTGTCAGACTTCCAAGGGGCAATCTCAAAATGCGGGGTTATACACTCCCTTACCAGTACCTGAGAACATCTGGGAAGACTTGTCGATGGATTTTATCTTGGGTTTACCTCGTACCCAACGAGGTTTTGACTCTGTGTTTGTTGTTGTTGACAGGTTTTCTAAGATGACTCATTTTATTCCATGTAGAAAAACTGCAGATGCCCAATCTATTGCTAGGTTATTTTTCAAAGAAGTGGTGCACTTACATGGTGTTCCAAGGTCCATTACTTCTGATAGAAATAACAAGTTTCTTAGTCACTTCTGGAAGACGTTGTGGTTCCTGTTTGATTCTTCATTAAACTTTAGTAGCACAGCTCACCCACAGACTGATGGGCAGACTGAAGTGACCAACCGAACACTGGGAAATTTGATCAGGAGTATCTGTGGTGAAAAGCCAAGACAATGGGATCAAGCATTGGCCCAAGCTGAATTTGCTTATAATAGTTCTGTTCATAGAACTATTGGGAAATCACCCTTTTCAGTGGTTTACACCAAAACGCCACAACATGCCCTGGATTTGTTGAAGTTACCTAAGGGGGTAGAAGTTAGCATAGCAGCTAAAAACATGGCAGAACAGTATCAAACTATCGCTGAAGAGGTAAGAAGGAAAATTGAGAGGGCAAATGCGACATACAAGGCAGCTGCTAATAAACACAGGAAGGAGAAACTATTTGAGGTTGGTGATCAAGTGATGGTGTACCTGAGGAAGGAACACTTTCCTGTGGGCAAGTATAGCAAATTACAACCAAAGAAGTATGGTCCTTATGAAGTTGTGCGCAAAATCAACGACAATGCTTATATGGTCGAGCTTCCTGATGATATGAACATTTCCAAGACATTCAATGTAGCTGATTTATCTCTTTTCCATCCAGATGATACGCCTTTATATCCTGAAAAGAACTCGAGGTCAAGTTCTTCTCTGGTGAGAGAGAATGATGTGGACCAGATAGCCGAGGAGTATATGGACAAGCGAGAAAAGGATAAGAAGTTGCGAAAAGTTTCAAAACCGAATCCAAGTTGAAGGGCTTTTCTTAATTTTAATTAAATTTTATAAAATGACATTTTCGTAATTTTAGTATAATTGTATATACTATATATATTTAAGGGTTTCTTAGTGAGAGGCAGAACCTATTATACTTTACCCCAATTGAGAAAACATTTTTTGAAAGCGATTTGTGCCTTTTGTTCTTTGGAATTCAATCGTTGTTATTGATTTTTTGTTATTGATTACGCTTACTCGCTGCGTCAGAGAGCATGCTAAGGCTACATATAACTTCGGCATTGCTAACAAGATTGGCTTTGCATCGGTGTACTGTGCGGAACTAGGAGGCGAGGTTAGTGGCCAAGCTGTGTTCCATTTCCTCCGTAGCCCAAAAAAAAGAAGAGAAAAAAACAGAGAGAGAGAGAGAGAGAGAGAAGATAAGAACATTTTTATTCAGGCCTTGAGCATTCCTCTTGACCAAATTAAAAAAATAAAAATAAAAAACAAGGGACATTTTCCCCGTCAATCAATAGACATTTCCTCTTGCTGAATTGAACATTTTAACGCACGTTCATCACTTGAACTTGGTATGATGCTCCCTGCTCGGACTTTTGTAGAAACAGAAATACATTTACAATGTAGCAGATCCAATTTGCAAAGTCCTTTATTGATTTCTTTTTAATTTCCTATGAGATATTCACTATGCTTGCCATCCCTTGATGCTCCTTCATGTTTCAATGTTTTATTCTGTAGAAAAAATTTGTGGCAGGTGCGCTCGATAGGATATTGTGTCGAAGGTTCCCTGTTCTTGGTCTATGAGCTCGCTGAGAACGGTAATCTTAGTCTGCATATGCGCGGCTCAGCTGAGATTTAAAAAAATGCATTAGCACATTGAAAATGGTACTGCTCGGTGTGGAATATGTATATTTAGATATCGCTAATTGTGATTTTACTTTCAGGAAAGGATCCATTGCCATCGTCAACCAGGGGGCAAATTGCTTTAGATTTAACCAGAGGACTTGAATATATCCACGAGCACACTGTTCCCGTGTATATCCACTGTGATATCAAATCGGCAAACATCTTGATTGACAACAACTTCCGCGGAAAGGTTGTCCACGACCCTCTAACTTTTTGGCTGAGCACACTGTTTGCTCATTCTTCTTCTGCACAGGTTGCAGATTTTGGCTGAACGAAGCTGACAGAATATGGAAGTGCTTCATTGCACACACGTCTTGTTGGTACTTTTGGATACATGCCTCCAGAGTAAGTTGTGTATTCATGTCTTTTTTTGGCCCTGATATGATCTGACAGAAGTTGTTAATATACTTATTGTGAATCATTCTGGAATGTTTGAAGCACAAAGAACCTGGATTGAATTATTCATCAATCGATCTTGTTCACGCCCTTGTACACTTTGAATCATGAAATGGGTCAGTTAATCTTGGCATTGTTGTTCAGATATGCTCAATATGGTCATGTATCCCCCAAAGTAGATGTATATGCTTTTGGAGTTGTGCTCTATGAACTGATATCTGCCATAGAAGCTGTGGTCAAGACAAACGAAACCATCGCCAAATCAAAGGGACTCGTTTCTTTTAGTTGTCTTTCTTGTCAAACTGCTTGCTGCTATACATGATACATGATACATTACATGTATTGCTTTAACATTGGCAGTAAGTTATATTCATCAATCTTATGCATGCAGTTTGAGGAGGTCCTCCATCAGCCTGATCCAAGAGAAGATCTTCGATAAGTTGTTGATCCTAGGCTCTGGAGAAAAGTGCCCACTTGACTTGGTCCTTAAGGTTGAAATTCAATTCAACTCATGCTGGAATAGTGTCCATCTTTCTTTAGAGGCTAGTCCCCGGTCCAAATACCTGTTTTTAACTTTTCTTGGTTTGCTATGTTAAACAGATGGCCCAGCTTGCCAAAGCTTGCACAGGGGAAAATCCTCAACTAAGGCCAAACATGAGGCCAATTGTGGTAGCCCTCATGACACTTTCCTCCTCCACTGAGGACTGGGACAAGAGACTATTGTACCAAAACCAAGCTCTTTTTAATCTAATGTCAGGAACATAGCTTTGAGGATTGCAGCTATGCTTGTTCATCTGACCTATCAACTTCAACCCCATATCCGTATGCCTGTAAAATTTGTAGGGCAGCTTATGATCACTGTAGTTTTTATTTCCCTTTCTGATTCTTCGCTCTTTGTGGGAGGATTTGTTGGTCTGTTGGATAGCTAGATGCTTGTTGTGAGGTGGTGGGGTCTTGCTGCTTACGAGAAAAGGCAAATACTGTACGGACAAAAATACATTCTGCTGTGGAAATTTTCATTATAAACGAGTGCGTGTGATTTTCTTCTCTATGAGCCAGTGGGTAGCTCTCAGCTTGAACTTTTGTTTTTGTTTTTGTTTTTTGGTACATTACATTATTCAAATGAAAAACTTAAGCTATAGGTTAGAAAAAATGCATAGACAATTTAAGTCAAGTTAGATTCTTATAATTAGCCAACGAAGCCAAGTCTCCAATTGCATTGTGGCTTATACACTTAACAATTTCATTCTACTTGAACGGCAAATCCCCAGGAGAAAAATGTTCTGCATGAGGCGAACAGGTTAAAGCCTGCAACTTTCAGGGCAGTAGATGACTCAGCTTGTCAAAGCGCTCATGAAAATCCACAGCAAACTCTTTGCATTGGGGCTTTACATGAGATTGACAAAGCTTCTGCGGCTGATGATCCGTGCACAATAGCCAGGTTCTTGACATTCTATGGATAAACTAAAGTTGCCCATCTGGAATTTGGAGCGTTGGTACGTTACTGGTTCCTTGAGCGTTTGGCAGAGAGGTGAAAGATGACTCATATTAGGTATAGGTTTTTGAATTGTGGACTGTGGATAACACGACAGTTAATTGGGATCAATTATGGTTATTACAGCTATATGGGTGCAATATTAGACCACATATTATCTTACTAGCAACTGTCAGTCATGGTCCTCCTCGATCATAGGCTACAATTTAAAACCTCGATCAGCTACCTTTCAGAAAAGAGTGTACCTTTAACATTTCTGCTTCTTCGTTTTAGAATACAGCATCGACGACGACAATCAAACTAATAAGCTCAATGTTTGACATTGTGAATATAATTCATATACATACATACATACATACATACATACATATGGTTCGTATATGCAAAGAAATACATGTAATGATCGGAATTAGCCTTGTCCCTCTAATTTCATAGGGATGCATAAAATAAAATATATCCGAGCAAATTTGTCACTCTTTGATGCAAAATGACCTAAGCAGTTGGTGATCAAACTGTAAATGTAGTAGTTGAACTAAATAATTGATGCATGGGGTACAATGTCATGGGTCCTTCCTTCGATGTCAAAGATGGTGGCCTGAGGCCAAACTACGATCCTCCACAATTTCCCCCGTTAAACAAACCTGTTATCACAATACTGTTGGCGTGCTGGGTCCCATATATTGTCAACCAACCCCAATATCAAAGTCATTTTCACACTCAGTTTTGTCCTTAAGAACACTCCAATGGACAAAATGTTGGGCATCTATTATGAAGTCCTTGAACTGATATTACTCGATTAAAAATGAGAATTTTATGTCAAATTGAGTGATTTTCGGGTTAATTAGTCCATCAACCAACCAATGTACCTCTTACTTTTTTGTAGACCCAAAACAGAAAGAATTATTCCATGATTTTCTAATTAATTTTATATTTTGACCATTCTCTAGAAACAAACAAACAACCCCCATTTTCTAATTGAAATCTATACGAGAGAGAGCGAGAGAGGCTATGATGCAAAATATGATAGTCGACTAGTTTTCTTTCTGCCCACATTTTTGAATGGTCAATTCTTTTGATCAGCAAAGTGACAAATTTTTAGGTAAGACAATTTTTTTTCAATAATAATCAGTTTGTTTTTTTTTTTTTTTTTTTGGGTAACTTTTCGTTGGTTTAATGGTCAATTGGTTGATTAAGCCAATCGCCTCCAAAGCCAAAAAAAAATAAAGTCCAAAGTCTCCAAGACCCACTTGCCATTTCGCTCTGCCGACTTCGGCGGAATCTTAAAAAAGAAAAACAATCCTGAAGCCGTCCCTGTCCACTTGGCTGATTAAGGACATTGTTGGGTTTTCTGCCTATCCAACGGTAGATAAGACAATGAACTGATGTGACGTTGCACAGCTCGAGCACACGGTACGCACTCGGATACCGCTAAGCAGTACCTTTTCGAGTTTGTTAATTATTATTTTTAATTGCTATCCTTTCTTCAACAAGGAGAAGAAGAAGAAGGAAAAATAGTCAAAAGATGAAATCCAGCTGATGTGACACACACAGAACAACTTCCTTTTTTTCTATTGCCTTAAAATAAATCTCTTTTCTGTTTTTTGTTTTGATTTTTGTTTTTTTGGTAAGTAGTAAGGAGGCTGAAGGGACTCCAAATTTCTCAAGATCCAATTTTTTCCTCTCAGTTATTATCATGAATTTATTATTAGTTATTATCCTCATGGACTGAATTTATTATTATTGTTACTGAGTGCATGGTGGCGTGCAACCCACCTCTCCCCGGAAAGGGTGTGGAATAATGTGGTTACTTTGATTGGTAACGAAAGCAATCCAAACAGCCCCCCTTTGGTCCACTTCGATATTTACAAGCCCTCTCGGCTTCCTCCTCACCTTCTTTGTGTTTTTTTTTTTTATTGTTTTTTTAACGATCTCTAGGTAGGCCTTCTTGGTTTGTGAGGAATAACGTAGCAGGAGGGTTGGTAGGTTGAAGGAATCCTTCGTAAATACTAAGCAAAGTTTGAAGCTTTTGTCTTTTCTTCCTTTCCAGGACTTTCTCTTTCTTATATGTCCTGGTTAATTAGGGTGCTATTTTGGACTTTAAGGCTTCTTGTACTTTGCAAATCTAAACCGTGGGTTTCAGCAAGTGTAGTTGCTTTTCTTCTTGTTGTTGCTGTTGTTTTTGCTAATCTGTGTTATTTTTCCAAGTCAAAGAGTGTATTGAGAAATTTTCCCTTAAAAGTTCAAACTTTTGATGTATAATTTACCTTCTTTTTTTTTTTTTTTTTTTGTCGCTTCTTGATTTGTCGTTAAGGGATTACAGAATTCTGCTTGATAATTAATAACAAGTAAACGATCTTCTGAATCCCTCTCTCTCGCTCGCTCTCTCTATTTCAAATTTTCAATAACAACTGTGGCTGTGCAGCAGCACTTGTGAAATTGTTCAGTTTTTACCCTTGCTGGGTGAATGTGGAAGTGACTTAATGGATAATTCAGCTATCTTCTTAGCATCTGATGGAGAGATTTCCAGCTTTTGTAGTTGAGCCGGATTTCTTGCATTTTTGTGTCAAGATAGTTCCTTACTATAGTTTCATATCGAATAGGTCGCAGCTTTTATTGTTAACTCAGCTTTTAAGATGTTAATATTATCTTTTGTTATAGTTGTTTTCTTTTCTCTGAAACTTGTATATCTGTCATGCAGAACCTATTCCTTGGGATGCAATTTTAGGATCACTAATACAAGCATTCTTATTTTTTGATAGGAGCAAGCTTCATTTTTCAATATATAAATAATGGCAACGCTTGGAGATATTGGAGTTTCAGCTGCCATTAATCTTCTCAGCGCACTCATTTTCCTTCTTGCATTTGCAATTTTGAGGCTTCAACCTTTCAATGACAGGGTTTACTTCTCAAAATGGTATCTTAAAGGCATAAGAAGCAGTCCGACATGCTCTGGGGCCTTTATACGTAGGTTTGTCAATTTAGACTTCAGGTCGTATCTGAGATTTTTGAATTGGATGCCAGAAGCACTAAAAATGCCAGAACCTGAGCTTATTGAACATGCTGGGTTGGATTCTGCAGTTTACTTGCGCATTTATCTGCTTGGGTATGTGGTGGTTTGTCTATAACGTTTGCCTTTTGCTTTCTTAATGCCAATCTGCTTGCTTGCTGAACAAACGTATCCTTTTATAGTTCCGGTATTATATCTGCTTCCAAATTCTCATTTTCTATTTATTCTCCAAATATGTGTTTTACTTCCTGTGTGTCACGAAGTGATACCATTATCTTGTTGTCAATTTTATGCTTTGCTTTATTGGTGAATTGTCTCTGAGCTTCTGAGTTTCCAATGTATAGAAACTAGTTGGGCCATGAAACATGAAATGTGAGGGCTTAATATCGGCATATTTGAATACAACAAAGAAGGCTTACTTCTAAGAATTTTTTTTTTCTTTTTGGTTTTCAAAATCCATAATCCTTTTGAATTTTTAATTTTTGTGTGCTTCACTTAACATTCCATGATGAAATACCAGCCTCAACAGTTTTTTTTTTTTTTTTTTGGTGATTTCAAAAAATGTTGATTCTACTGGATGTTTCTGAAAATGAACCATGTAAATTATTATGACCTGAGCTCATTGTTTTCACTTATGCAGGCTTAAGATCTTTGTTCCCATTGCACTCCTTGCATGGGCTATCCTGGTACCAGTTAACTGGACAAATAGCACTCTAGAGCTAGCCAAGCTAAACAACGTGACATCCAGTGACATTGATAAGCTTTCAATCTCAAATATCCCACTTAAATCTCGAAGGTATGAAAATGTACCTGTAAGATTGCTGCTTTATCATCTCTGATGATTGCTGACCCATTTATTAATAGATACCTGGCAACAAGATACGTACTTTATCTTGTTAAGATGTCTATTTTGAAACTGTACATAATTTGGTGATCATTATGAACTCTTAATTGCAGATTTTGGACTCATATTGTGATGGCTTATGCCTTCACCTTTTGGACGCTCTATATCTTGCTGAGGGAGTACGAGAAAGTTGCTTCAATGCGCTTGCAATTTCTTGCCTCAGAGAAACGCCGTCCAGATCAATTTACTGTGAGATTTTTTTTCCAATTATTGAGTTAATTAAATGCTTACTTTTCTGAATCTTCAATTTGTTCTAATTGTTCCTCTTTGAAGAAGAAGGGCATGCTGTGCAACAATTTGTCTCCTTGATAAAATTATTTTATTGATATATAACTTTTCCAAAATCTAAGAGTTTTAGGTTATTTCACAAAAACAATCATATGCATTGCAACTTTAGCCATGTTAGGAAAGCAATAGGCCACAGTATTAGATTAAATGGAGCAGAAGTCCCCCAATGCAATTAATTTTATTATCTAGGCTTTATTATTCTAATGGATGGAAATAGAGAGAAGGGTACTCTTTACAGGACAAGGGTTGGATGACTAGAGTTTTGTGTGTCTGCAGAATTTGCGAAATTTTCATTACATTGAAGGGTTAATTCTATTAATAATCCAGCAATGTTGTACAATAGCGAGTGTTGAGCTGTCTATAAACAATTTGTCCAAAAAATGAGTGTAGCATAAGAAAATGTTTAGATGGATTTGTAGCTATTCTAGGAATGACCAAAGAGAAATAAGGATATTCGTTGCATGGTAGGTGTAGCATTGATGGAGGGGTTATCTGAGGCTGTGAAGTAAGTGTTGGTTTGAATATGTCTAATATAAACCTACAAATGCTGCAATTAGGAGGAGTAGCTAAATCCAGTTGGACTACGAGAAGAAAAGGAGAGAATGACCTAAGTTGACTTGGTGATCTTTGTTTAGGAAGAATTTAGAACAATTACATTTCACACCAAACTTATTTTATAATAAAATGAAATGCAAGAATGGAATAGGATCTATGTAGCAAACCTCAATTAATTAAATTTTGGACTAAGCCTTTTTTTTGGTGGTTGTATAAATTTCCAAAATTTACAAGTAATTTTCTGTCACTGCTATTTAGTGCTGTGGCCTTCCTTAAAAAATTGTGCTATAAAATTTATTTTCACAGGTTCTTGTTAGAAATGTACCACCAGATCCTGATGAATCTGTTAGTGAGCTTGTGGAACATTTTTTTCTGGTCAATCATCCAGATCACTATCTTACACATAAGGTACATTGCCATACCAATTATTTCTCTGAACAATTTTTAGGTGAATAGATAATGAATGTTGATTGATGATTGCATGGCATTATTTGTAGGGAAATATAATTCTGAGAATGCAAAGTAGGTGAAATATGGATCAATTATTTCGATGCTGCTGTCTGTTATAACAACTTTTCCATCTTACTCTCTTTTCTTTCTTAGGTTAGGAAAGTGTGTCATTACACTTTTCTTTGAAATATTATTTCTTTGGTGATTTCAATCAGTTTAGAGAATCTTTGACAGACATTGAACTGCCTATGTGTGATTAGTGATTCTGTGTGCTTATAAATGTCAAATTTTGGTATGAAAAAAACTAGTTTTTCCTTTTTTAACTTTATAGTTGAATGCAATTTCTACTTGACATTTCTGATAAGCCATGCATTCCTTAGTCACTCTAAATCATGCATTCCTTAGTCTTTTGCTAAAATAGGGCATTAAAATTGTGGAACTTTTTAATGTAGCTCATCCAATTGTTCATACTTTGGATTAAATTGCAAGTAGGGATATAGCAATTAGCACATCAAATATACATTTCTAGTTATCAATTTTATGAGCAAGAGTTTTTGAGCGAGATTCTACAATTTTTATGTCCATCATATCGAATGGCATTCTTTTTTTTTTTTATTTATAAATCTCGGAACCATGCCTGTTCAGGTGGTGTGCAATGCCAACAAACTAGCCGACTTGGTCAAGAAGATGAAAAGTTTGCAGAATTGGCTTGACTACTACCAGCTTAAGTATTCTAGAAACCTGTCACAGAGACCTGTGATGAAGGTAATCATGAATCTACATGATATGCTTATCCCTTGTTGAAATCTATCAACAATTTACCCTCGTTATTCTCTTTCTTTAGTAAATAATATTTTCGAACCTAACTTTTACAAAGTTTACTCTTTCAGACTGGTTTTCTTGGGCTTTGGGGAGATAAAGTAGATGCAATAGATCATCACATTTCAGAGATTGAGAAGCTATCAAATGAGGTAAGTTCCTATATTATATTCTTACCCGAATGATTGAACTATTTTTTAAAAAACTTGAACTGATCTTTATATTAGTTTCTTTTGAGCTTGCACTTCTAGAATCTGCTTGTACAGGGCAGTCATATCCTTTTATAGTTGTCTTTTGCAATAATTGTTGTGAAATATATTGAAACACCTGCACAGCTGTATTTGCACAGGGCCCCATGGGAAAATTTTATCTCTTTTTCCAGGGCTTGGTCTTAAATAGATAAGCGATTTAAATGTGCTTGTGAGCATTGGTATATAAACAAGCAGTTTATAAAGTCCCTTTTCCACTTGAGTGAAGTTATAGGAACAAAGGCATTGCTAAATGGTACATTATTGCTATGTCATTAAGTTATTATGCAAGGGGAATCTTAAGTTCCCAAAACTTACAACGTTCTCAGCGTGTCATTTGCAGTTGAAAGGTGCAAAACAATAGTAATGTTTATGATAAATGCTGATCTCATTACTGCCAGTTACGTGCTTTTATTTCTTAAATTCATGTTGTATTTTGTCACTGTGCATGTTCTGCTTTTCTGTCAAATCTTTCAATTACCACTGTAGTTTGGTCTATGGATGGTTCCTTTGTTATTTAGATAGCAGCAGAAAGAGAGAGGGTTTTAAAGGATCCGAGCTCTAACATGCCTGCGGCGTTTGTTTCCTTCAAAACTCGATGGGGTGCAGCAGTTTGTGCACAAACTCAGCAGTCAAGAAATCCTACCTTGTGGTTGACAGAGTGGGCGGCAGAGCCTCGTGATGTATATTGGCAAAACCTAGCGATCCCTTATGTGTCACTCTCAATTAGGAGGTTGATAATGGGAGTAGCATTCTTCTTTCTCACCTTCTTTTTCATGATCCCTATTGCCTTTGTGCAATCTCTTGCGAGTATTGAGGGAATTGAGAAAAGAGCCTCCTTTCTGAAGCCTGTAATTGAAAAGTTAGTACTTTTTCATCACAAGGCTTCTGCTTTTAGAAAGATTCCATTGTCTGAAATTAATGACATTTTTCCCATTTTTGCTTTTTGTGTAGAAAGTTTATTAAATCACTCATACAAGGTTTTCTACCTGGGATTGCCTTGAAGCTTTTTCTGATCTTCCTGCCAACAATTTTGATGATCATGTCAAAATTTGAAGGCTTCATATCTTTATCATCTCTTGAAAGAAGATCAGCAACAAGATATTACCTTTTCAACATTGTGAATGTGTTCCTGGGGAACGTTATTGCTGGAAGTGCATTTGAGCAACTTAATTCTTTTATTAAGCAGTCTGTTAATGAGTATGTCTTTTTTACTACTATTTGGTCTTTAGTTTTTTGAAGTACACTATTTTATTATTATTATTTGTGCATATTGAACTTCTAACCTCGATTCCATTAAGTTCCCTAAAGTTTAATTATCCTGGCTTTATGTTAGATGACCTGATTTTGAGTAGTGCACATCATTTTAGCTGAGAATTTTGAAAATTTTGCAGCAGTTGTTGAACCCCATGTATCTTGCACTTATCGTGATTATGCAATCTAACTTATGTAATTGCATATATATATATTTTGCCTTGTTGCAGATTTCCAAAACAATTGGTGTGGCTATTCCAATGAAAGCAACTTTCTTCATAACTTACATAATGGTTGATGGATGGGCTGGAATAGCTGGAGAAATCTTATTGTTGAAAACTCTAATAGTTTATCACTTAAAGAATTTCTTTTTGGTGAAGACTGAAAAAGACAGAGAAGAGGCAATGGATCCAGGGAGTATTGGTTTCAACACCGGAGAACCTCGTATACAATTCTATTTTCTCTTGGGTCTTGTATATGCTACAGTGACACCCGTCCTCCTTCCGTTTATAATAGTTTTCTTTGGCTTTGCCTACCTTGTATTTCGTCATCAGGTAGAGACTTCGTATTTGATTACAAGGTCTTTGGGATGCTGTTATCTTGCATAAGTTTGGCTGCTGGGGATGTTTTGTTCCATGCATGCCAATTTTTCATTATTTGTGATTTCTGCTGTAGCCGTAGTTACAAGGTTATTGTTGGCATACTGTTCATCTTGCTAATCTTTTTCCCTAAATTGCAGATCATTAACGTTTACAACCAAGAGTATGAAAGTGCTGCGGCATTTTGGCCTGATGTCCATGGGCGTGTTGTTATTGCGTTGGTAATCTCACAGGTGATTATGGTGGGGCTCATGAGTACAAAAGAAGCTGCTCAGTCTACACCATTTCTCCTCGTCCTTCCTGTACTCACGATATGGTTCTATAAGTACTGCAAAGGCCGTTATGAGCCTGCATTCGTGCGATATCCTTTGCAGGTCTGTATAACTTTTCGATAGTTTGATGGTATAAACTTATTGTTTATTCTTTCGTGATAACGTTCAAGTGGGAGAAACCTTTTTCCACTTGCTTTTTATTTTTGCTGGTGAACTAAGAAAGTAATTCACCCGAAAAAAAAAAAAAAAGAGAAAAAAAAAAAAAAACAGTATCATTGCTGCGCGAAACACTAGCGGTGGATATATTAACACGAAGTTTGGCACAGGGTAATGTTGCTTGGTAATCATCTCTACGTGTGATTTTCCAGGAAGCAATGATGAAGGATACCTTGGAACGGGCAAGGGAGCCACACTTCAACCTGAGAGCCTACCTTCAGAATGCATATGTGCACCCAGTTTTCAAGGGCGACGAGGAAGATGATGAAGACGGAGATATAAGCGAAAAGCTAGAAACCGAGAGTGTGCTAGTCCCTACAAAACGACAGTCACGGAGAAACACGCCAGTGCCCAGTAGATTCAGCGGTGCATCCTCTCCATCCTTGCCAGAGGCTGTGGAGGAATAAGTAAGACTTTGATTGCGGCTCACTGCACACCTGGGGGGCACAGTCCATTTGCTAAGGGGATTTTGGGGGGGGGGGGGGGGGGGGGGGGAGTTAAAAAAAAAAAAAAAAGAAAAAGGCGGCAGAGAATTAGTTTTGGATGCACATTAAATGAGTGGAATATAGAGCCTGTTTCAATATTTTGTATAGAAGAGGTGGATACGAAAATCGATCGGTTAATGTAGTGTTCAAATTTGTAAACAAGAAAACAGTTTCTGGGGTTTGCAGCAATTTGATTGATTGAATTTTAAGTTGGGAGATGAGATGGATGCAAAATTAATGGCCATAACTTTAACGGTCAAATATTTATTGGTGCTTATTTTATTTTTATTTTTTATTTAAATTCTTTCTTTCTTCTTTGGAGTTAATTGGAAACCTTTAATCTTAAAAATAACTGCACTATCATGGATGCATGTATTCATGTTTATGAGAAATTGGATGGTTTCTCATCGTAGGGGTGACTGATATTTAGGATGATTGTTAGAGCCATTTATTTTAAATTTAATGGTTGAGATTTGGGCTTTTATTAAATATATAAAATAAAAAAAAATCCAAAACGATAACTATGAAATCTACTCTATTTTTTTTTCATTGAAAGAAAAGAAAGAAAATAAAATATTTATTGATAGTGAATTATATATAACAGAAACAAATATCTTTATTTGGATGTTTAAGATTTCAAAATTAGAATCTTAAGATCTTAAATGTAGACATTAACTTATCTAATGACCGGTTGAACAAGGCGGAGGATGGTCAAAATAACGTGTGAATAAAGCCTAATGGTGCCTGCAAAAATTATCGCTGGAAGCACTCACTTCCACACACACACGGCGATTCGGTGGGGAGAAAAAGGAAGGGGGAGGAGAGGGAAAGACGAGAGAGAGAGAGAGAGAGAGAGAGGAAAGAAAGAAAAAGAAAAAGTCCCAAAATTAACTTAATTTTTATAAAGTAGGAGGCGTCATGCAGGGCTTCAAATTGGTGGCACATTCTTTTAAAGGGTTTAACAGATTATGGGTTGCTTTCAGGGCGTTGGGGGGTCGGCGGGGGAGAAACTGCAAAATTTGATCGCGACGCATCTCAAATATGCCTAAAATAGAAGAAGAAAACAACAAGCCTTATTCTTATGATTATTCCAATCCAAATCCACGTTTACCTGTTAAAAATAAAAATAAAGGCATTCATTTAATTACATATTTTAATAAATAAATAAATAAATAACCCACTGAAAACATTGTTAAACAAGCAGACGAGCCCCTCCCATGGTTTGTTTAATGCTCTCTCTCTCTCTCTCTCTCTCTCTCTCTCTCTCTCCTTTTAAAGCAAATGGCAGATTTCTCCTTCTTAAGAAAACCCTTTTCTTCTTCTTCTCCTTCTTCTTCGCCCAATTCATATACTCTCAAAACTTCAATCACAAAAAAAAAAAAAAAAAAGAAGCCTTTTTCTTTTATGTTTTCTCTTATTTGGGTGGTTTCCTTTTGTTGTGTCTCTCAATTACTACTTTGACCGACCTCTGCCTTTTCCCTTATTGGAATCCTCCTTTTCTTATTATAAACGCATAAACAAAAAATCTTCCCTTCCAAAATATACCCAGTGATCGGCCTTTCGACTACTGTTTCAATCTCAACGGTCCCTTTTTCTTTTTTTTTTCTTTTTCTTTTTTAAATTCTTTTTGTTGGGGGTAACTTCTTACAATCTCCATTGAAATGGGTTCGTGTGAATTTTTTTTTTTTTTGTATTCATATTGTATTGCTTTCTGTTTTCTCTCTGTTTTTTTTTTAATTGTTTTAAAAAATCTTTTTTGGTTTTGGTTATTTATGGAATTTGATTGTGATGGGATTGATTTTTAGCTGAGTTTGGCTCGAACCTTTGGTCGTTCTTTATAATATTTCTGGAACTTGGGTGGTTGCCAGCTCCCCTCATCAGTTTTGCAATTCTAAGTCTAATAGGCATGCAGATTGAAATCCACAATGCTTTCCTTTTAGCCCCTTCTATGATATTTGTAGTCACTATTAGTGTTTTAGAGTTGGCAAGGCTAGTTCTTTATCCTTATATCCTGGCACCTCTTGCAGGGAGAATGGCTGCCATGATTGCTAGGCAGGGCCAACGGCTCAACAATGGGAATGCTTGTGATATGATGAGGACAATGAGAGACCGCTCAGGGACTTCCCGGCTGCCAACAAAGAAGAGAGTTCAGAGGAGTGCGAAAGCAAGAGTTTTCTATAAAGAAATATTGAAGGAAGAAAGAGAAGAATCAGATGATGAGTGGGCACCCCCGTCAGGGGACAAAAACTTGCCTAAGAAAATGAAGTCGACCCCAGAAGTTGGCAACGAATTTGAATTGCGGGATCATGAGTGTTTGCCTGCAAAAAGAACTAGAACTTCTTGTAAGAAGATGAAAATGACTCCAGAGGGCACTGGAATTCCTAAGAATAGACCAAATTGCTTGCATGGCAATGAAGTTGAATTTTCAGATGATGAGTGGAAAAACCTGCCCAGAGCAAAAACTTTGTCTAAGGCGATGACATTATCACCACAGAGTAATAGAAACAGAAAGAATAGATTGAATGGCTTGCATAAGAAACGTAGGTTTGTAGATATATATTCAGAGGATGATTCAGAAGACGGTAGATTAGAAGAATTGTGTCTAATGAAAATGAAAGGGCGCAAGCGAGCCAGAAATTTAGACGGTAAGGCAAACCAAAGAAGTCCAAAGTGTGGAAATGAGAACAAAGACATGGATTCTGCAAGTGGAGCTTTGAATAGTCATGTAAACCTAAGTTCAAATACAGGCAAAGAGGAAGAAATAGCATCCGGAAGCGTGAACTTGGATTGTGAGGTTAGCCAAAGAAGGTCAAAGAGCTTAAGAGAGAAAGATGTGGGTTTGTCTAGTGCTTCATTTTGTACTTCATCTTCATTTTCTTCTGGCTTATCAAATCCAGCTTTGAAAAGAAAAGAAAACAGCAATGGCAGCGATGGATCACAAACTCTGAAGGTATATTTCATTCTCCTTGTTATTTTCTCAACAATTAAAATAGCCTATTCCTTCAATCAAAGTGAGAAGCGTCTTCTGTTCCCCCGTCTATGTTGACCTTTTAAGTGAAGGATGTTAGTTTTTCATCACTGAATCAGGCTAAAGGTGACCTGCTGTTGAAGTGTCATCAGTGCATGAAAAATGGAAGGAGGATTGTTGTTCCTTGCCAGAACTGTAAAAGCAGAATGTATTGCATCCAGTGTATCAAGAAGTGGTAATTTTCTACCCAATATGCTCTATTCTATGACCCTTTGTTGTTTATTTATAACTTGGTGGCTTCTTCATATCAAAATTTTCACGTTTGCCTAGGTATCCCGATATGACAGAAGAAGAAGCTGCAGAACTATGTCCATTCTGCCGTAAAATTGCAATTGCAATGTCTGTCTGCACATGGGTGGATTAATTAAGGTTTGTTTTTATCTATTTCTCTGCTTTGGTTGTCAGCATTTTCACAGAGAAGTAAAGGTTGCAGTCAAGTAGTTACTCCAGTTGTTTAATCCGCATGTTGGCCTACTATGCATAGTTCTAGCATTAATATCCAAAATAAATAAAAGCTTGATTTTCGCACTACAATCTGAACAAAGTTACCCCTCCTTGATAGGTTGTTTGTTACACAAGAACCCTTTTTGTCTCCTCCATGGATCCTCACCTGCTACTTTTGTTTTTTAGCACTTCTTCCTTGGCCTGACTGGGTAAACTTTTCTTTAGCTTCCGTGTTTAAAGATTCCAGACTTTCAACTAGATCACAACTTGCTCTGGATAACTGGATTTTCTGCATAGAGTGGACAAGGTTGCAGAACCAACTAGCACCACTGTCATCCAAAGTTTTGAACTCTTTCGTTTGCAGTTTTCTGATTTTAAAGGATAATTTTTCACCAAAATAAAATTAGAGGCTCTGTGATTGAGGAACAAGAAGAAGATTCCCCATCCTACATCACTCTGTGCTACAATAGCTTTAAAAATTTTCTTATAATTGTTATTTTTCTGGCATTCAGACATCAAATAAGGATATTAAGAATGGTGAAAAGGTTCGTCATCTGCACTATTTGATTAAGTCACTGCTTCCCATTCTTCGGCAAATCCATGAAGAACAAATTCAAGAGATGCTGATTGAGGCCAACATTCAAGGTACCACCTGTTTGCTTTTGCTCATTCAAGTATATGTTCTTTTGTTTTAAGTTTGATGCCACTTTGACATGACTGTCATGTGTGTGGAAACCAGAATCCCAACATGAGGTGGCGGAGAATTTTTGTAATAATGATGAGCGTGTCTATTGGTAAGCATCTGAGTATCTGCTGAAACAGTCAAAAGCACAAGTTGAACATGAAGCACATTTACAGCCTTTTGTGGATGTTGTGCAGCAACTACTGTGCCACTTCAATAATGGACTTCCATCGCAGCTGCCCAAGATGTCATTATGAACTGTGCCTGCATTGTTGTCAAGAAATACGCAAGGGGAGCCTCTCTAGTCGTGCTGAAGTGAAATTTCAGTATCAAAATAGAGGCTCCAACTATATGCATGGGGGAGAGCCACTACCCTCTGATCCCGAGGTTACTAAGGATCATGACGAACCATTAGTTGTGCAATGGAATGCCAATGATGATGGGAGCATTTCTTGTGCTCCACCAGAGTTGGGTGGCTGTGGGGATTGTATGTTGGAGCTAAAGCGTATCCTTCCAATCGGATGGATTTCAGAACTGATACGCAAGGCACAAAATTTGCAGTCTACTCAAGAACCTGATCAGAAAATTTTTGCATGCAAATGTGCTACAACAGGTGGAGAGATGTTACAGAGGGCAGCTTTTAGAGAAGGATCTCATGACAATTACTTGTATTGTCCTGCCTTAAAGGACACTCTAGATGACGATGAACTTTTTCACTTTCAAAAACACTGGATTAATGGTGAACCCATTATTGTACGCAATGTTCTTGAATCAACAACTCATTTGAGCTGGGAGCCAATGGTGATGTGGCGTGCATTGTGTGAAAATGTGGATTCAGAAATCAGTTCTAAGATGTCTGAAGTGAAAGCTATCGATTGCCTGGCTTGTTGTGAGGTTAGCCCTGCTAAGAGATCAAAACTAAGTTATGATTACAAGAGCAAAATGATCTATTTTCTTTATTAAATAATTTTCACTAAATGTCATGCTTTCTGAATTGTGTTGTAATAACATTGTTCATGATCTGGTCTGCTGTAACTTATGATAACACTGGTTTTATGGAATGTTCAGGTTGAAATTAATACCCGCCAGTTTTTCAGAGGCTATTCTGAAGGGAGAACATATGGGAACTTTTGGCCTGAAATGCTGAAGCTGAAAGACTGGCCCCCATCTGATAGGTTTGAAGATCTTTTACCCCGCCACTGCAATGAGTTTATTACTGCATTGCCATTTCAAGAATACAGCGACCCGAAGGCAGGAATTCTTAACATTGCTGTGAAGTTTCCACCCAATCTCTTGAAACCAGACTTGGGTCCAAAAACTTACATTGCTTATGGCACCAGAGATGAGCTTGGAAGAGGTGATTCTGTGACAAAACTCCATTGTGATATGTCCGATGCAGTGAACATTTTGATGCATACTGTAGATGTAAGGTTAAGTGAAGAACAGCGATCTGCCATTGGACAGCTGAAAAGGGAACACAAGGCACAGGACCAAAAAGAACGTCTGTTACGAGATCCTGCCAAACCCAACAAAATAATTCAAGGACTAGATAGTGCTGAAGAGGATATGAGAGAGGAAGAAACAAAGGAGGGCACAGGAGGTGCGTTATGGGATATTTTCAGGAGGGAGGATGTTCCCAATTTAGAGGTGTATCTTAGAAAGCACTCCGCAAAGTTCAGACACACTTACTGTTCTCCAGTACAATGGGTATTTTGCCATTCTGTTACTCCTTTTTTTTTTTAAATCTTAAGCCTCGTCATTTTGATTGAATGGCTAATCTTGGTTATGAGTAGGTCACCCACCCAATCCATGACCAATGCTTTTATTTAACAGTGGGGCATAAAAAGGAGTTGAAGGAAGAATTTGGTTAGTATTATGACTCTGCCTGCGTGTTTCCCCGTTCATTCATTATGGGAACGCCGCCGATTATTCCCCAGCTCTTCGTTAAACATGTGTATTGTTACACTGCTAGGAGTTGAACCTTGGACATTTGAACAAAGAGTCGGAGAGGCAGTTTTCATCCCTGCTGGATGCCCACACCAAGTCAGAAACCTGAAGGTAATTTTCCAACTCCTCCACTCATATCTTTCATTATTGTCTTTGTTCAGTCCTTCAACGAACAAGGAAATCATGGAGAAGTGCGTAAAGCGGTCTATTTTTCGTCTAAGCAGTCATGCACAAAAGTTGCTGTTGATTTTGTCTCCCCTGAAAACGCGATTGAGTGCCTTCGGTTAACAGAGGAGTTCCGGCAACTTCCTCGAGGTCATAAGGCTAGAGAAGACAAACTTGAGGTAACCTCATTTCTGCCATGTTTTAGTTTCTCTTCTCATTTTTTCGGTTTGCGTAATTTGTGCCTGCTCGATGAACAGATAAAGAAAATGGTAATCTATGCGGTTGACCATGCCATCAAAGACTTACAAGATCTGACGTCTTTAGGTGCTACTGCAACCAACAGCTAGAGGATGTAGGTAGCTGCTGCCACTGGCATTTTTATTGGCAAGCCTGCTGCAAACAAAGATAATGCCGTTGCCAAAAAAACAAAAGAAGCAAGTTTTGATGGTGAAGCATCCGTTGGGGGCAGTCATATGATAATTGGATAAGACCTGACCAACCCATTGGCTCGTTTCTACATTTATTTATTCATGTATTATTTATTTTGGACGAAGGAGCTGCTAAAGCCATTACAGAACAAACATCTTTTTTGCTTCTGTACCTGGGGAAAAAACCAAATCTCCTAGTTATCCTTTTAAACAACTTTTCTTTTCTTTTCTTTTCTTTTTCTTTTTCAAAAAAAAAAAAAAAAAAAAAAAAAAACTTCAAAACGAAAGAGAGTATTGAAATAAATGTAAAGATTGTTTCATTGTTGCTAAACTCATGACTTTTGAGCGTTAGAAGTAAGTCTCTGGGTAGAAATAAGTGTAGAGGGAGGATTTCATATTCGATGACTATTGTCGACGAAAAACTCGTAATTGGTTCCGAAGCTCGAAACATGAAATAAATAATGTGGTATGCGTTTGCAGAGAACGGTGCCTCGCGATGGTCCAATCCAAAGAGTAATGTTACCGGACAAAATTCCTTATCAAAGGGTTGCCACAAAACAAATTTATGATACAAAATTGAGTTTCATTAGTCCAAGCCATACATCATCATAAAGCAACAACAAAATTTTAATATCAAATTTAATTTGTGTCGAGTTGCATAAATGTTCCTCTTCTTACTTTAATTTTATTATAATTTCAATTGAGACTGAATTGTTCCACCCCATTTTTAATTAAGATTACCAAACTCTTTACTTAAATTAGAATATTTTTTCAGGTGGACGAAGTTTTAATCTACTAGATTCTTAATTCTAATCACAAGACCCCGACAAACCAAACCAGTCATAAAATAACCAGCACATTGAAAATCACTCTGCTCTCTTTTCACAAAAGCACGAAACGGAATTCAATCCCCGTATACTTCGAGAGCTGCGTATCCTTAGTAATCGAGATCTTCAACCACGAATGAAGTTCATCGAAAGCCCTTTGCCCTCGGTGTAACATACCCATCAAGCTTCTCTCTCTCTCTCTCTCTTAAAAACCCCTCATAGATATTGTGAGATCTGATAATAATCTGAGCTTCGCTGAGTGGCCTCTCTTCATCTTTCATTATTGTACCAAAGGGTGAGTGAGCTCCGCAAGCCATAAAAAAAAAAAAAAAAAAAAAAAAAACACACAGAGACTAAAAAAGCTGCCCACTTTTACACTAGAAATAATGCATGAAGAAGTGGAAGGGTTTCAATTTGCATAGAGTGAAATGACAACAATAGCCTTCCTATTTGGAATTCCTTTTTGAGCACGTCGGGGTGAGCGAGGGATGGGACGGGATCGGATAGACATGGAAAAAACCAGCCAGATTTAGTTCAACTTCAACTCCCCTCAGTCAGTCAAGGGATCTATTACGAACGAGAATGCTGCTTCTCCTTTTTGTTTTGTTTAGGTATTTTTGGGGTTTGGGGGGGGGGGGGGGGGTATCTTCATTCTCATACATCGCCATAACCATAACCTTTCATTCTATTCTCCTTATTCTTTTAATCTCCATAACCATATGCATTTCACCCAGTTGATAAAAAATGATTACTACAAGTAAGTAGTAAATATTTATTGGGGCTCATTTAAGTAAGAAGGGGACGATAAGTATATATATATTTTATTTATAATTTCATTTATTTGTAGTAATAAAGAAAATATAATTAGTTTATATATATATATATATATGTATAATGTGTTTTTTTTTTTAATGTATTTTTGTAAGTGTTGTCATTTTTTTTTTTTAATTTTTGGGGTGGGGATTGGGGGAGTGTTATGGCTAAATCCATAACATCGTCGAGGGACATAAAAATTTAGATGATTCCACATTCAATAAAAAAAAAAAAAAAAAAAAGTGCAAAACAAAACTTCACAAAGAAAATTGTTGTGGAATTTATGGCTTTAGTGGGACAAGGGTTTTCATGAATATAATATAATATATATATATATATATATATATATATATATATATATATATAGCTTGGGACATTGGATTCTCAAACTTCCGAGAGAAAAAATGGGGGAAAGCTGATTGGGAAACACTGATCTTTTTACCTCCCCCATTTTTCTTTCTTTCTTTCTTTCTTTTGAGAAAAACAGAAGAAGATCTTTACACTGAGTTTGCCGTGGCGCTTTTTTTTGGTTGGTGGACGTTGCAGATATTTCAAACTGGACGGCACCGTTTCATGATTCACTTTGAGTTTAATAAATTAATTAATCGTAAGCTCCGACCATTCACACACTCTCTGTCTCTGTTTTTTTTTTTTTTTTTTTTTTTTGCCGTTTTCGGACACATCACGAAGCATCTTAGCATCACCAGCCTCCCCTCCATTCAATGTACTCTCTCTCTCTCTCTCTCTCTCTCTCTCTCTCTCTCTCTCTCTCTCGCTAGCTTTGAATTACCTTTGCCTTTTGACCATTCTGGTTGGTTCTGAAAGTAGGTAAGCTTAGAAAGGCAAAAGAGTTTCTGAACTTTGGAGGGGTTTTTTGAGATTTGGATTGTGAGTGATTTGACGGTGTTTGTCCTTCATTTTCACCCAATTGACATTCAAAAGGATCGTCTCTCTCTCTCTCTCTCTCTCTCTCTGTTTTTTTTTTTTTTTGCAGGAAAGGCCGTCATCGTCATCATCATGACCAAGAAAGCCCCACCGACGGTAGCGGCGCGCCGCCGCCCCGTCTGGTCGGGTTGGAAGTTCCCGATGCTCCTCTCTTTCGCCTTCTGCATCCTCGCTTTTCTCGGACTGCACTCCCACTACAATCTCTCCTCTTCGCCTTCCGACTCTTTGACCCGCACGAGACACCGAGTTTTAATTCCTCGCGACGGTTTCGCCGGCCCTCCCAAAATCGCATTCCTTTTTCTCGTCCGCCTATACCTGCCCCTCGATTTCATTTGGGACACCTTCTTCGAGGCGCTGCTCTCTCTCTCTCTCTCTCCCTCTCTATTTTCTGCCTTGCTTTTGGATTTTTCTGTCACTTTCTCGGGAAAAAAAGAATTGAAGGAGCATTGCAATTTTGCAGAATGCTGACACGCAAAAAATTTCCATATTTGTTCACTCGAAACCGGGGCTTGAGTTGGACCAGTCAACCACAAGGTCGCATTTCTTTTACGGCAGGCAAATAAAGAACAGCATGCCGGTATGATTATTCTTTTATTATTATTATTATTATTATTACTTTAATCTTCTTGGCGAGTAGGCTAAGCAGAACGACATTTCAATTCAGGTTTCTTTCGTTACAAAATTGCCCATGTGCCCAAGTTTATTATTATTATTATTTTAATATAAATATCCGGTTTCTTTCGTTGTTAAATTGCCCATATGCGAAGGTTCATTGGTTATTTTTCTTTTTTTCTTCCTCCTCCTTTTCGTTTAATTTATTGTTATTACTTTTTTTTTTTTTTTTTTTTTGTGTGATGGCTTAATTTAGTTGAAGCTCTCTCTCCGTATCTATCCATCTATCTATCTACATAACATTTATTTATCGCAGAGAACCGAATTGATGGGTAAAGTATGGGGTGGATGTTATGCAGGTGGAATGGGGTAAAGCAAGTATGATTAAAGCAGAGAGGTTGCTACTTTCTGCTGCCTTAGAGGATGCTGCAAATCAAAGATTTGTACTTCTCTCTGACAGGTAGGTTTCCTAGTTTCTCTCTCTCTCTCCCTTTGTTTTCTTTTTTTTCTTTTCCTTTCTTGATGGGTTGGGCCTCCTCATGGGGGTAATTCAATGGGAATAGTTGATGCCTAATTCGTCTTCTATTGCAGTTGTGTGCCTTTGTACAATTTTAGCTACATATACAGCTACTTGATGGCTTCTCCAAGGAGTTTCGTGGACAGGTAGATGGACTTTCATTTTTTGAGATGCACAGTATGGTTTATATTAGCATTGTGCCCTTTCATCTTGTTTCTGCTATTTATTTGGAGAATATGCAATACCCAAAATATATGCATTTTCTTGCTTTGCAGCTTTCTTGATGGAAAAGAAGGCCGCTACCATCCAAAGATGTCACCTGTTATATCTAAGGTCAAATGGCGGAAAGGATCCCAGGTACTACTAAATTTTATCATGCATGAAATTCAGATCACCAAGAGAAATACATTAAGAGAATTTTTAGAGGCACTTAGTTCAAGTCTAACTTGTTTACTGGGAGAAGAAACTCAATTTAACACTGGAAGAAGAGAGGTTATATGTTCTGGGCTTTCTGGGAAATTGAATGGAGTGAAAAGTTGGCTGGCATTGTGTGAGTCAAACGTTGACTATTGATCCAGAATTAAGTGGTACATTGTCAGTAATGTTGAATCATGGATATCTATTTGGCTTCAGATTTTGAATTTAATTGCTTCTATCTGAAGCTGACTATAGTTTTGCAAATGCCTACTGGCATATGGTCACTGATTTACTTTCTGGGTTGCTTTTGCAATAATCTCTCATTTAGTAGCATGATAGACTTTTGGCACTTGGCAGCAAACTTATTTCTCCTTTTTTTTTATTCATTTTACTACTGGTTATGTGATTAACATATCAGACTTGACTTTGTTACTCCCACATTTAATCTGTTTAGTGAAGTGAATTTTGATTTTTGTAATTTCAGTGGATTTCTTTAATAAGAAGCCATGCAGAAGTGATTGTAAATGATGAAGTTGTATTCTCAGTCTTTGAGAAACTTTGCAAGGTAATTAGTCAAGCTATTGCAACTAGAGCTGAAATCCTAGTTTAAAATATTAGCAGCATCTGTTTTCAAGTGGGCTTTCCAGCAGTTAGTCTGTTTATTTTTTTATTTATTTATTTTTTTGGGTTGTCTTCTAGTTGGGGGTGGAAAGAGCAGGATGTTTGCTGTGAGGAGTCTCATTCTGTTCAATTTTGTTTCCATGCCTTTTGTCGACATGGCTCACCCAATGTGGTTGAAGACTGTTGGATATAATTTAGTTGGTGCCTATCTCTACTACATTAGATCCATTTGATGGAACCACAATAGAAAGTTTGTATTCTAAAGTTTTCTTTATCATGTGATGACTTAATCATCTTTATGATTGCAGCGACGCCCACCTGTTGATGCCAGTAAGGGGAGGCTGAATATTGTAAGTAATCTTATGTTTGACAACAAATATTACTTAACGATCTTAGTTTATGCCGTCTGTTGGTAGTTTTTGGGGGTTATTGGTGCACTTTCTCTCTTGAAGTCCCTCTAGTTTAGTTAGACATCGTTATTAATGTAGCTATCAGATGCCAAGTGCTTCTTTCCTATGTACTCACCTTCCTCAAGACTATCATGGTTGCTTGTATGAAATAAAGCAATAACATAAGTAGGAGCAAAAAGATACCCACACTGTATCGTGGAATGGAGTCATGGTTTGTTGTATTACAATGATTGGTTTTCTTTTCAAGGAATTTTATATTGTTTGTGATACCATACAGAAACTCCAGAAGCAGCATAACTGTATTCCTGACGAGCACTATGTTCAGACATTGCTTTCAGTGAGTAATATTCTGGTTCTTAAGCTATAGATATTCTTCTTTGGTTATTTGAGAATGTGTTCCTAACAGGGACTCACCTTTTCCTCCAATATCCCCTTTTTAGATGAGTGGACTGGAAAGTGAACTTGAAAGGAGAACATTGACCTATACTGAATGGAACCTTTCCGTAACAAAAATGGAAAACAGAGGTTGGCATCCTATCACATTCTCCTATGCAGATGCAGGCACTAAAAAGATCAAGGAAATAAAGGTTATTACACTGCTTCAAATTTTCTCTTAGCTGCTTGAAGTTTAACAGCCATGATATGCTCACAATCTGTTCCTCTTGCGAAAATGTGAGAGAATTTAAACCCTTCTGTTGGTTCATCCATGGTCTTTGAGTGCTCTAATTTGTGTGCATGAGAAGGTTGTTCTGTCACAAAAGAGCTTCCCATGTTGGGACTTCTGTTGGAAATTGTTCCTGTTCTTCATTATTGTGGGAAAAAATTCCGGTTGTGGCACTTGGCTTTTATGTACTTTTTTAGCTGCTAGGCATAGTGTGCCATAGTTTTCAGCTTTCTAATCTACCAACTGGTCAACTCTTCTGCTGCTCAATTCCACAGGAGATCAACCGTGTGTACTATGAGACTGAGCATCGGAAAGAGCGGTGTTGTACTAATTCCACATCCGTTCCCTGTTTTTTGTTTGCAAGGAAGTTCTCCCAGGGAGCTGCCATGCGCCTTTTAAGTGAGGGCGTTGTGGGTCCTTTCGATGCCTCTGCATTATTAGCCACACCCCCCTGATGTGCAACAGTGACATGTAATGACTCGGTACTCTGAAGTAGCCGGTTGACCCAAGTTAATTCGGGAAGCAATTGGAGCAGACATTGAACATTATTATCATACACAACTAAATAGAAGATCAGAGAGAGAAAAAAGGACGTAAAATATAGTGCCTGCAGTAGCTGCAACATTTAAATTTTGATGAAAAGAGGCGAAGATCGGGCTCCAATTCTGCCAAATGTAAGCTATAGTTCTTCCCCATTTCGAAGTGTCCGGATGAATAAACGACTGGTAGTCTTATTCTATTATTCCATAAAAAGCCGTAAATACATTCCCTGTTCAATGTTCAAGGTGATATGAACATTCTTTCGGTGGTCCCATCTATTTTGGGAGTTGTATACCCCTCACCGGCAAGCATATTCACTTTCTGTCGGCCCAAACGTGATATTTTTACGTTTGACGATGATGCATATGAGGATGAGCTATATTGTTTTCAATAATAACATTCTATTCTAGCATGTATTTGAGACATATTGTCGGCAGTATACGGAATGAGAAAGCAGTGACGGGGTTTGAAGGCCGCCGGAGGGTGCCAAACGCTTGGTCGCTTTATAGGGTGTAGATGTATGCATAGCACATGCGCATGGGCAGCGAGGTTCTTGCCACTTAGATTTGCTGCAATGAATTGAACCTAGCCTCTCCTCTGGCTCTGGTAAGTACGTTGGGTGAAGATAGTGTTGGGAATGTTAGAAGAGAAGACCTACTGAAAGAATCGCTGGCTAGCAGCGGACTGTCTGGCGATAGGTTCGGTACGAGGATCTCTAGAAATGATCTCTTGTGGGGCATTTGGGGGGCTCTGTGACGGTTTCAAAGGCGCCGTCCATTTTGATGTCAGGTGGGTGTAATGTCCGGAACATAATGGACGACCAGCTGCCAACGCCCAGCTGCGGTTCCTGGAAAGACTTCCATTCTGAAGATCGATAGCCCCCAAAACAAAAATGTATTTATTTATTATATGGAATGAGGAAAAGGTCATTTGAATGTGATTTAAAAATCACAAATCCAAGTCGTGATAATAATTTATATTTAAAAATAAGATGAAGTAATGCACATTCTTTTTTTTTTTATTATTATTATTAGATGGAGTCTGCGCCTAAAAATGCGTGTGACCTTATACACCATTTGGTTAAGTAAAAGGTAATGGCTAACGTTGTCAGAAGAAAAGGAGCGCCACTAACTTGAATATACAGGTTAATTTGTGGTTTGATGAGGGAGGTATTGTAGAAAGAATGAGAGAGTTTAGAGTTGAGAAGGTTTCCTATTGCTTGCTGAACTTGCTTGATCAAGTAAACAATTTTTTTTTCTCTTTTACAGACAGAATTTTCTGATCTAGTTCTAAAAAAATTTTCTAGGTTATTCTATTATTTATTTATTTGACTCAATCTCTTGTTCATTTTTTTTAGTCAACCTTATGTCTTGTCATTCGTATGAAAACACACTAATGCTCCCCATATATATATATATTTCTCATTCAACAAAGCTATTAAACTCACTTTTCCAATCAACAAGTTAATGCTTTAATTTTAATTGGCAATGAGACGACTGCCAATTGTCATGTTAATATCATCCTATATAGCTAGAAAGAAAAATGAGAACGATTTTATGTGAAAAATTACTGCATTTATTGTTGGGTGATAGACTTAGATAAATTTTTCCTAAAAAAAATATTCATGGTGTAAGAAGAAAGATGATCATCATTGGGACACAATTACTAATAGACAATTTTATATGCTAGTTGCAGTTATCAGTTCAAACTAAACAATATCTAGAATGCTGTGATTGTTGGACAGCATTTCGTTAGGAGCTTAAATTCAGTGCATGGCAGCCGAACTCTGGCTAAATGTTTTGAATTCTACGGTGATGAATAGTCAAAAGTCAAAAAAAAGAGGCACGGGACGTGAGTTTATTTCTGAAAAAATTCCTTCAAAAGAATTATTGTTCATGTATAACGTGCATCTGTAACTGAATTGAAATTAGAAGTCAAAACAAAATCTCATCTTACATCTATGGGCTTTAGCGTGGCATGGAAAGGGTTTTTGTTTTTTTTGTTTTTTTTTTCTGAACTGATATTAGAGTATGAACAAAGACTCAACATGGGAGCACACTCATACGCATCCATCTTTGGCGACGTTTTTATCAAGATTTTACTGTGTCTGACTTTAGACAAATCTGTATTATCATTAATTTCCATTGTTGGTGGTACTGCTGATAGATTCAGTGCGCTACTTTCAGGCTAAAATTGCTTGATCAATCTAAGCTATAAACCCTTGTCTGGGCATTGTGATGTCAGTGAGGCCCATAACCTATGAGAGTAAAAACAAGTGGTCCCTCAAAGGCTATATTGAAGTTTGAAGTCATTTGACTTCCATCGATCTTGTTGCTTTATTCTCGTGTCCAAAAGTTTGATCACCCAGCTGGATTTTGTTTCTCTCTATCAGCCACGTGAGATTTGTTGAAACACCTACATATCGCATTGGTTCTTGACTTAAAAAATGTATGGACAATTTCTTCACTTTTCAACGGATGTATGAAAGCAATGGATTATCTCATATTTGGTCTCTTTAAATGTCATTTCTAAAATGGAATGCGAATGGTTCGGCGAAAGGAAAATCAACTCCTGCTGGTATTAGAGCCGTTCTTAGGAATTCAAATGGACATTTCCTCTTGCTCAGTTGGAGAAGCAGACTCAAACTATATTAAATTATTTGCACCATCTTACAAGCCATATAATTGGCAGCTCCTAATAATGCTTTTAAGAATAGACAAATCATTTTAGAAGTTAATTTTAATATTGTATTGACTTGGTTGAAGCAGAAGGGGCAAGGCCCTTAGGGGTTGAGAGGAGCTTTTACTATAACTTCTGAATTTCTTTGCATTAGTATCATTGGTATTTTAAGTATATTAGCAAGAATTCTAATTTTGACATAAACGATTTAGTAAAGTAAAGAACTATTAAATAATCTGATCTCATTATTTGGCTTTAGTTTTTGGTTTTGTTTCAATAATTTTTCTGTATTTTATTGTAAGATGCAGTTTGGAGGGAATCCAGGACAAAAGGCAACGATTATGTAAGGCGGCCCCTTATATTTGAAAGTCCAACCATACAGCAGATACGTACTGTGGAATGAAAGTGCTCCTATAACGGTATTGCACTATTGAAGCCCTGATTACGGCCGTTCCATTTCCTTCAAATTTCAAACTACAAGGCCTTCCTGTTCATAATTAGGTAACTACAACTTTGTTTTGTTTTGTTAGGATTTAAGATAAGTTTAGGCAACTCTACTACCAAATTTTTTTATTTTTTTATAATTGCATGTCCGTATCCTAAAAGGGTATAGATTATCGTAATTAAGTCCCATTAAAGGAAAAAAATGAAAAAAAAAAAAAAAAACAAAAGGATGGAGAAAGCATAATTTATCAGCTTGTCGTCTGGCAAATTGCACCAAATTAGTGGAACAAAACATATCCCGATCGGATCTAACTCGGTCTACTTGAATCTCGGGAGACCATCGAATTAGACTTCTGTTATACTAGATACAAAGCCCATAGCATGAAAGCAACCATGTACTCGTCAATTAATTCTGAGTTCAGCTTGTCTAGCCATGGTCATTGTCAGCATTAATTAGTCTGTTTCTATAAATACCAACCCTTCCCCCCCCCCCCTCTCCCCCCAACAATCCTCAGCTCCTTCTCCATATCCAAAAGCATTCCTACTTCTCTAGCATATTGAATTGATCACACACACACAAGTGCAACAACAAATGAAGCCTCTCAACAACTAATGCTCATGGCATTAGCCAATATCGCACTATCCGCTACACCATTTGGTTTCGACAACATGGATTGGCCTGATCAAAGCCAAGAAACAACTTCTTTGCGAGGGACAAGTCGGTTTCTAGCTCAAAAACTGACCCGACACGCCATGACATGTAACAAATTCCCGAGGGTTTGTCTCGCCAAGGACAGCCCGGGGCCGGATTGCTGCAAGAAGAGATGTGTGAACGTGATGACAGACAATCTGAACTGTTGGATGTGTGGCAACAAGTGCGAGTACCCCAAAATTTGCTGCGAAGGGAGGTGCGTGAACCCCAGGTCCAACAACGACCATTGTGGGGTTTGCAACAAGTGCGAGAAGGACACTGCATGTGTGTTTGGGATGTGCGGTTATGCATAGATGGCTTACATTGATGCGTTCAAGTTGACTTAATGTTGAAATTGGATTTATTTATATTGAATTCGAGGTACAGGGTAGCCATACATTTAGAATTTGTGTCTCCAATAAGAGAAGCTGCTTTAGGTCTGGCGTCTTTTGGTTTTATTTGGAAAAATGCATTTTGAGGCTTTTTTTTTTTTTTTTTTTTTGGGCATAGCTCGAGTAAAGCTATTATGAATGAATTAAGTCTGGATTTTCTGGATGAGATAGATTCCTTTGGTTATAGAACACTTACTCTGGTATGAGCTTTACTAAGATACTAAAACTCATACTAAAATTCTCTTTTAACTAAATGATATATCACATTTTATATTTGACACGCATCATACTATGATTTTATCTATGAGTCAGCCCCACAAAATAAATTAAGATATTGATCTTACATAATACGTCGCGTACATGGTTTAGTACAAGTTTAACCACTCTTAGTATTGCTCATTCCATATTTTATGGTCTGGAATTGAATAAATTAAAATATTTATTAATTTTAAATTCTTTAGCCCATTGATTTTAAGGAATTGTCTGAAAAATTAATTAATTTATTAACTCCAATTAAGTTTCGAACTTGAGGGGGGGAAAAAAGCACTATTAAATGAAAGAATTCCCCTTTTTCCTTTTTTGTTCATTTTTTTTTTTTGTGTGGTGGTGGTCGGGGGGGGGGGGTGTGTGTTGTCCTATGGTGGCCTATACACAGATCGACACTAAGGAGGTTTCAAATGGGCCGTTATTTCAACTTTGGATCAGGATTAGATTGAATTGTTCTGGGTTTTATTATTGGCCCATGTTTGCCTGGAGAGCCAGTCGAGTGGTTTTTAGCCGGTCAATATTCATAGCCGTGGGCTCTTCTTGTGACTCCCGAATGCGTCCCTGGAGTTTGAATTGACGCGTGCATGATGGTTCATTTTTTCAATCACATCCAGGGCTGCAAACCTAGAACGGCAGATGGAGACTCCGAGGTATTTCCTTTATTGAAGACAAACTCTTTGAAAGAGTGCGAAGAGCCATCAATCAGAGTCACATCCACACAGCAGCAAACGCGTCGGCCATTAATCATTACTTAATAATTAGTCAAACCAGGCAACGCCTGTTTTCCGGTTTTCCTTTTCACCGGGGGGGGGGAGATGGGATCTATATAGGTCCTCAAATGGTCAAATAATGTGGACGTAATAGTTGAAGAAATCGTAAATTTTCAAATGAAGCAACGTGTCACGGAGTTAGGCTTGGACGTGTTTCAGACGTGCTAACCCATGCGGCACTTAGTCAATCTTGTAAGAGAAGATGTTAAGTAAGCCTTTAAGAGTTTGAACGAAACAGCGGAAGACTTGTGGGAGGCAAGTAACCGAACAAGAAGAACTTGAGAGAGTTAGAGAGAGAGAGCAGAACTTGAGAGAGCTAGAGAGAGAGAGAGCACAAGAACTTTGCAAGTGAACTTGTATTGAATGAATGAAGAGGTGATTTACAAATGAGAGGAGTGGGGGTATTTATAGTAGTTCAACCTCCTTGATGTGTGACTATAATTTCTCTAGATCTAAAATATCTAAGATATTTACAAAAGAGAATACCTAAGCGCTTACCTAAGCGGGGCGCTTACCTAAGCGCTTGCATAATGGAAGCGCTTACCTAAGCGCTTACATAAGTGAAGCGCTTACCTAAGCGCTTATGCAGAAGGTGATAAGTGGGCTAGCTTCTGGGCCATCATTTGGGCTAGCTCTTGGGCCATTATTTGGGCTAGGCACTCATCAATTGGACGGGCCGTGACATCCTCCCCCACTTAATCCTGCGACGTCCTCGTCGCATTTTCAGCCTTAAATTGCCGGATGTGATCGGCAAATTGCCAAAGCTGGTCTTCTCGTTCCCAACTAGCCTCGTGGTCTGGCAGAGCCTTCCATTTGACTAAGTACTCGATATAGTTGGGAACTCCCCTTCTCCGGATCACTCGATCAGCAAGGATGCATTCCACTTCCTTATTGAATTCGGTGACCACAGCAGTTGGTGCGCGCTTTGACTCATTTCGGCTTTGATCCTCTTCTTCTCCATGGAAAGGCTTTAGAAGACTTACATGAAAAACGTTATGGATCTTTAACTTTGGAGGGAGTTGGACTTGATAGGCAGCCTTTCCCACACGCTTGATGATGGGGAATGGTCCTTCGTACTTCCGTACCAAGCCCTTATGTACCTTGCGTAGAGACTTGAATTGGTTGGGCAGCAACTTTACCATCACCATGTCTCCCGCAGTGTAGTCTTTTGGGCGTCGCTTCACATCAGCCCATCTCTTCATCTTTGGCCGCTTTGTCGAGGCAAGCCCTCGTTATATCCGCTTCCTCGTGCCATTCCTTTGCAAACTTAAAGGCAGACGGGTTGTTGCCAGTGTAGGGAGAGGAAATAGCACTTGGTGTGAGCGGTTGTTGTCCCATGACAATCTCGAACGGGCTCTTGGTTGTGGTCTCGCTCCTCTGAAAGTTATATGAGAATTGGGCAGCATCGAGTAGCTTTGCCCAATCTCGTTGGTGAGCACTGACATAGTGCCTCAAATATTGCTCGAGCAAGGCATTGATTCGCTCAGTTTGCCCATCGGTTTGAGGATGGAAGCTTGTCGAAAAGTTTAGCTCGGTTCCCAACAACTTAAATAGCTCGCGCCAGAATTTACCTGTAAAGCGGGGGTCTCTGTCACTGATGATGCTCTTTGGCACTCCCCATAGCTTTACCACGTTCTTAAAGAACAAGCGAGCAGCTTCGTCCACCTTGCAATCAGCAGGAGCTGGAATGAAGGTGCCATATTTGCTAAACCGATCAACTACCACCATGATGCTTCCGCACCCTTCAGACTTTGGTAGAGCCACAATAAAATCCATCGAGACACTTTCCCAAGGCTTTTCGGGAGTGGATAGTGGCTCAAGTAGACCGGCTGGTGACTGCTGTTCTACCTTATCTTGTTGGCAAACCAAGCAAGTTCGCACATAGGCCTCAACATCTGCATGCATATGCGGCCAAAAGTAATGTTGTTGGACAAAAGCAAGGGTTCGTGTCATACCTGGGTGACCAGCCTATAGTGAATCGTGGCATTCCTTGAGGATCTCCTTCCGCAAGTTGCCCCACTTTGGCACGAAGACGCGGTTCCCTACCGTTGTCAAGACTCCATTGTTCACCCAAAATCGACGAGTCTTCCCCTCACTAGCCAACCTTAGCAGATTGTTGGCCAGTTTGTCTTGTCCAGTGCCTTCCTTGATCCGTTCAAGGAGGTTGCTTGTAGGAGTACTAGTAGCAAGAGCTGCTAGTTCTGCCTTACGACTCAACGCATCAGCAACTACGTTGGCTTGGCCCGGCTTGTATTGCAGTGTGTAGTTGAATTCCGCTAGGAAGTCTTGCCAACGAGCTTGCTTGGGGCTGAATTTCCTCTGTGTCTGAAAGTAGCTTGTAGCAACATTGTCAGTCATAATTACAAACTTACTTCCAAGGAGATAGTGTCTCCAGGTGCGCAAGCAGTGGATGACGGCAGTCATCTCCTTATCTTGGATGGTATACCGTCTCTCCGTGTCGTTGAGCTTGCGGCTTTCATAGGCAATGGGATGCCTATCTTGCATCAAGACTCCTCCAATGGCGAAGTCGGATGCGTCAGTGTGGACTTCGAACGGCTTTTCGTAGTCTGGTAACGCCATAACGGGTTCTTCGGAAATTGCTTGCTTCAATCTCTCGAAGGGAGCTTGGCATTCTTCCGTCCAATGTCAAGTGCAGTTTTTCTTCAGCAAGTCGGTCAAGGGAGCAGCTACGGCAGAGTATCCCTTGATGAACCGACGATAGTAGTTGACAAGTCCTAGGAAAGATCGCAATTCTGGGACCTTGGTTGGTGGCTCCCATTGTTGGATGGCTTGCACCTTTGCTGGATCCATCAACAATCTACCATCCTTGATTCGATGACCAAGGAAGTCCACCTCTTGCTTGGCGAATGAGCACTTCTCCTTCTTAACGAACAATTCGTTTACCCGTAGAGCTTGGAAGACTTGCTTGAGGTGCTCTACATGCTCCTCAAGTGTTTTACTGTATACAACAATGTCATCCAAATAAACTACCACGAATTTGTCCAGGAAAGGATGTAGTACCTGGTTCATGAGTGTGCAAAAGGTGGCTGGTGCGTTGGTGAGACCAAAGGGCATGACCAAGAACTCAAACGCTCCGTAGCGTGTTACACAGGTCGTCTTTGGTTCATCACCTTGTGCTATGCGAACCCGGTAGTATCCCGATCACAAATCCTGCTTGGTGAAGTATCTCGCCTTTCCGAGTTGGTCGAAAAGATCAGCTATCAAGGGTATGGGATACTTGTTCTTGATAGTAACCTTGTTCAATGCTCGGTAGTCAATACACATCCGTAGGGATCCGTCCTTCTTTTTCTGGAAGAGGACTGGGGCACCGAATGGGGCTTTCGATGGTCGAATGTAGCCCGAATCGATCAAGTCGTGGAGCTGCTTCCTCAATTCATCGAGCTCCGGAGGTGCCATACGGTAAGGAGCCATGGCAGGGGGTTTGGCACCGACTTCTAGCTCAATGTGGTGATCCACATCTCGCTTTGGTGGAAGCTTCTTAGGCAGCTCGGAAGGCATGACGTCCTTGAACTTGTTGAGGACGGCCTGAACTGGTTGCGGCAAGATAGGAGTTGGTGTTGCTACGTCTTCCCCATCGTTTAGTTCTCTTATGGTAGCAACATAGCCAGGACCCGACTTGAGACCCCACTTGAATTGCAAGGACGAGATCATCGATGGTTGAGATCTCTCCTTATGCTTCAAGGGGACTACGCGGATCTTATGGTTGTCGATAACCACAAGAGAACGTATAGCAGGAACAGGGAAAGCCAATGTTCCGCAAAAGAATGCAAGACCTAGCACCACTTTAAAATCATCCATGGGAACAACGGTAAAGTCTAACTTACCCGTCCATTCGCCGATTTGGACAGCAACTCCGTGTGTCATGCCTTGGATAGGCTTTGCTCCCGAGTTTACCGATTTGATGGTGCCGCTTCCCTTCGTCAGTTTGAGGCCTAGACGTTTGGCCTCTTCAACATCCATGAAATTGTGCGTTGCCCCCGTATCCAGCATCGCACTAGCTGATTTGCCCTCGATGGCAAGGTCAGTATACAACAGTCCCTTCTCCTTCGCGACTGTTGGGGAGGAACGCTTTGAGAGATTACCCAATTGTTGGATAGATCCCATGTCCGCTTGGGTTTCTTCGTCGGCCTTTTTTGGATCGAGTGCCGCCATCATCGCATTCATGGCTTTGCGTTTGGGGCAGTCCTTCACCCAGTGTGGTCCATCACAAATAAAACAAGGTTTAGGAGGGTTAGTCGAGTTGTGTTTACCTCCAGACTTCTTCTCATGCTTGGGACGGTCATTTGAGGGCCTTTGTTGTCCACCCTCGTGGCGACCAGAATCCTGCCTCTTTTGCCCGACCTTCTCTCCCCCACTTTTGCCAGAGTTCGGCTTCTTACTCTTGGAGTGACCAAAGTAGTCGACGAAGGTTTCCGCAGCTGCAATGGCAGCATCTAGGGTCTGCACATTACGCCTCTCCAACTCGACTCTTGCCCAGTCCTTCAAGCCGTCTTTAAAGTAGAAGAGTAGTTTCCTATCGGACATTTCGATTTCAAGCATGAGGGTAGTAAATTCTTTGATGTAGTCAGAAATACTACCTGTCTGACAAAGGTGACGCAACTTCCTTCTCGCCTCACCGTCTGCATTGTGAGGGACGAAGTACCTATGTACTTCAGCTTTGAATTGTTCCCAAGTGTCGATGCTGCATAAGCCTTTCTCCCGTTCAGAGTGCTTCCTTCTCCACCAGAGTTGGGCGGTATCTCTTAGAAAGATTGGGGCGTTGCCTATCCTGGCCAGATCGTCGACAACCCCCACGGCCTCGAAGTATTGCTCCAGGCTGAACAAGAAGTTCTCCACGGTAGTGGCGTTCCTTGTGCCTTTGTACATGGCAGGTTTTTTGGGACCTTCAAGCCATGTACCGCAGTGGAAGTGCTAGCAGTGGCAGCCGTACTAGCAAGTGAGCTGTTTCGACGAAAAGACTCCATCTCCCTACGAAGGGCATGAATCTCTCCTTCAACAAACTCACGAAGTTTAGACATACCTTGATTGATCATGAGTTTGGCAGCCTGAGTGACCTCCGCATTATCATGGACCAAGTTATCAACTTGATCACTGAGATCCCCCACAAGAGAGTTTATGTCGAGGACACTCCTCTCTAGGGTACCAACACGTGAGTCTAAGGTCTCCTTGGCTGGAACCTTGGACTTGCCACGTTTGGCTGGAGCACGTTGCTCCTCACGTCCACGAGCTTCTTGCTCCATTGGTTGCTCCTCAAAAACAGTCTCAACAAATCCTTCTTCACCTGCCATATTCGCAACTCAAACAAGAACAGAGTAGGGACTAGGATAACCAGGCTCTGATACCACCTGTCACGGAGTTAGGCTTGGACGTGCTTCGGACGTGCTAACCCGTGCGGCACTTAGTCGATCTTGCGAGAAAAGATGCTAAGTAAGCCTTGAAGAGTTCGAACGAAACAGCGGAAGACTTGTGGGAGGCAAGTAACCGAACAAGAAGAATTTGAGAGAGCTAGAGAGAGAGAGAGCACAAGAACTTTGCAAGTGAACTTGTATTGAATGAATGAAGAGGTGATTTACAAATGAGAGGAGTGGGGGTATTTATAGTAGTTCCACCTCCTTGATGTATGGCTATAATTTCTTTAGATCTAAAATATCTAAGATATTTACAAAAGAGAATACCTAAGCGCTTACCTAAGCGGGGCGCTTACCTAAGCGCTTGCATAATGGAGGCGCTTACCTAAGCGCTTACATAAGTGAAACGCTTACCTAAGCGCTTATGCAGAAGGTGATAAGTGGGCTAGCTTATGGGCCATCATTTGGGCTAATTCTTGGGCCATTATTTGGGCTAGGCACTCATCAATTGGACGGGCCGTGACAAATGGCAGCCATAATACCGACTGAGTTGTGATCTTAAATGATTTCTTACACCCCAGCAAAAACTCTCTGTTTTTGGTATCTCATACTAAAGACATAAAGATCCGACTCCAAAAATAGACCAAGGCCGATGAGTGGCCAAGCTTTGCATCAAAAATTGATTCGCTAAAACAATGTGAAACGTGATAGCCTAAACTCTCTCTCTCTCTGTTTTTTTTTTTTTATAGGGGGAGAGGAGGGTGCATTAAAGCTCCAATTCCGTTGCAACGAAACTTCTTTCAAGTAGATCACTCAGGTGACTTCATTTCATGCAAATAAATAAATAAATAAATAATAAATAAAAGGTGGATTTAAAGGATTGAAAAATGCACGCATACTAATTGTGGGGCATCGGCAAGAGCAAGGAGAGAGCAGGCGTCGACAAGGAGTGATTGGCTGCGTTCTATATTTGTGAGTCGCGGAGGCCATAGTCAACGGGACATAGCTGTGATTGGGCAGCCTGCGAACGTGCACTGACACGTAAAAAATGGGAAAAAAAAAATACAGAGAGAGACAGAGAGAGAGAGAGAGATGGATCTCATTAGTATATATACGAACCATATATCGTTAGAAACCATAAAGTCGATTTCCCACCACGAAAATAATGACAGGAAATAGAAGAATCAACGAAAGTCCGACTAACGTTAGTGGACCCAAGACGTTGTTTCCTTGCAATTTGTGGTACTTTGGAAAACAAAGGAAGCCAAAGGTCTTGAATCTCACGCAAATCTAAATTAATTGCATTTTTTCTTTTTAATTTTTTTTTTTTTATGAAAGGTATCAATTATTTCCCTTTCTCTATTTTTTATGCGTGTCCCTGGAATTTGCCAAAACAATGCACCGAGAATTTTGCCCAGTTTGTCGACGAAAAGTCTAGTCTGGGGGGCTGTCCTTTAATGTTTGAGGGTCCAACCTGAAGTGCAACAGATCCCGCCGCCTTCCAAATTTCAACTCTCTTTGGTTCTAATTTCTACGTCTGGCCGGCAACAGGAGACTTGTAAAAATAATGTGTACACACGCCGCTGTGCATCTTATGAAAGCCTTGTTTGGGTCTACTTCTACTTCTGGTTTAAAATAACTTCAAAAAAAAAAACAAAAAAAAAAAAGAAAAGAAAGAAAGTAGCAGGGCCTCACATATTAATAAATGATACTAGAATTTAATATACAATACATTTAATTGCATAACTTTCTGCTTTAACACATTGAAATGTCTTTTTTAAAAAAAAAAAAAAAATTGGACACAAAATACTGAAAAAAAAGAGAGTTAAATTTCAAATACACTTTTTATTATGTTTTGATATACGAAAAAAATACATCTATACTTATAAAAATATAGAAATCTCAATATTTAATATAGAAAATGTTGTTTAGCTCGGATCTATAATAAAAATCTCAAAATTATATTTGGATACTCCGAGAAAGTTCAATAATGATGTTTTTTTTTTAATCCTTTTGGACTTTTAATGATATTTAGCTAATCCTTGAAGCCAAATATATAATTAATTATATATCTAAACATCTTGGCTCAATTTGACTTTCAAGTGAAAATCGCAAGTAGTTGAAAAATCAACATTCTAATCGCGAAGTTCTTGCTAGGCGACTTTAGACCCGATATACTCCCGACAAATTATGAACACTGTACAAAATGTTTCTACTTTAATTGTCCAAGTATCTTATCTGTCAGCCACCCCAGAAAAAAAAAAAAAAAAACAGAGAGAGAGAGAGAGAGAGAGAGAGAGAGAGAGAGAGAGAGAGAGAGTTGGCCAAGCCTAACATGCGAATATCATATCATTTTAATTGACTCAATTTGGATACCCTCGTCCTTATCTTGTTTCTACTACCAGTAGAATTATAATAAATTAAGCAACATTATTTCCTTGTTAGTCAACTACCCGTTACAGAAAGCAATCAATAACCTGAAAGCAGAAGACGAATCACAAGGCGTCACACCGTCTCATCAACACAAGTACGAAGGGGGTGGGGCATCAAATCTTGTTGGGTTTTAGCTAATCAACTTTGTTATTTATATTTTAATTCTTCTAGGTCACATCACGATGCGGAGACTCATCGTTTCTCATGTAAAATTTACTGACGTCGACATATAGTCGAGATTATATGTACAAACAAGTAAAAGATTAAAAGTTACAAAAAATTTTAAAACAGTACAAGTTCAAATGTTTTTTTCATAATTTTAATTAAATTTTATGAAATAAAATTTTTTATAATTTTAGTATAATTTTATACATTATATATATTTTAAAATTTTTTAATAAGAGATAGAACGTATTATATTTTACCCTAATTAAGAGAACTTTTCTCTAAAGCAGTTTGTATTTTTTGTTCCTTTAAATTCAATTGTTGTTATTGATTCCTATTGTTAATTACGCTTTCTCGCTACGTCAGATTGGTATCAGAGTTAGGTAATTTCCTACAAAGATGTCAGTCAATCCAGGTGTTGATGGCGGTCGTGTTCTTGACGATGTTCAGGATGCGGGAGTCCAAGAGGCCAATTAATGGTTCCTATGGCAAAATTTAATACTTTAAATCAAAGAGTCCAACACTTAGAATAATGTTTTAAAAATTTGATTGAATGTTTTGACTCGATAAATATTAGTAGTAATAGGTCTGGGGCAAGAAATGGGTATGCCAATCCAATTAACAGACCCAAAACTGTTAATAGGATCGGACAAATCTCAGACGATGAATCTACTGAAGAGGATAAATTTATGTATGGAACAAGGCAACCACAGAGACGAGGTGGTAATGTAGGGTATCGAAAGAATTATTATGGGTATAATCAAGAAGATGGGGGTGATTACCATTTGAAGGTTGATATTCCATATTTTAATGGTAGTCTTAACATTGAAGAGTTCTTAAATTGGTTAGCAGACATTAATAGGTTCTTCGACTACATGGAGATACCAGAAGATCGTCGGGTTAGATTGGTAGCCTGCAGATTGAAGGATAAAGCTTCTGCCTAGTGGGAGAGGCAACAGACGTGGAGACAGAAAGAAGGAAGACATTCGGTGAGAACGTGGTTCCATATAAAACAACTATCACAACACGATTTCTTACCTCCAGATTATAAGTAAATACTATTCCAGAAGTATTAACGATGTCGCCAAGGGTCAAGATCTGTTCATGAGTACACTGCAGAATTTATGAGGTTAGCGGAACGGAATGACTTGAGAGAGAGTGAAGGTCAACAAGTTGCACTATATATGAACGGGTTGAAATTGCAAATTAAGGATAAAATAGGAGTTGCGATCCTGAGAAATTCGAATGAAGCGAAAAATATGGCTCTTCAAGCAGAATTATTGTTGTAAAAGCAGAGCATTAGATATGGAAGAAGAGGGTTTGTGAATGATGCTGTTAGTGTCAATAAGGTGGGGGTTGAGAAGAATAAAAATGTGTTGAGTAAATTTGGTGAAAATAATGTCAAAAGGGATGAAAGGGTTGATTTATTGGCCCAAGCTAAATTTTTCTATAATAGTTATGTTCATAGAACTATTGGAATATCTCCATTTTTAGTGGTTACATCAAAACGTCACAACATGCCTTGGATTTGTTGAAGTTACCCAACGGGGTAGAGGTTAGCATAACAATTAAGAACATGGCAGAGCAGTGCAAACTATCACTGAAGAGGTAAAAAGGAAAATTGAGAGGGCGAATACAAAATACAAGACGACTGTTGATAGACATAAGAAGGAGAAACTGTTTGAAGTTGGTGATCAGGTGATGGTGCACCTGAAGAAAGAACACTTTCCTGTAGGCAAGTATAGTAAATTACAGCTAAAGAAGTATGATTTTTATGAAGTTGTGCGCAAAATCAACGACAATACTTATATTGTCGATTTTCTTAATGATATGAACATCTTCAAGACTTTTAATATAGCTGATTTATTTCTTTTCCATCCAGATGATACGCCTTTATATCCTAAAGAGAACTTGAAATCGAGTTCTTTTCTAGTAGGAGAGAATGATATGGATCAGATAGCCAATGAGTACATGAATAAGTGAGGAAAAGATAAGAAGTTGCAAAAAATTTCAAAGTCGAATTTAAACTGAAAGATTTTTTCATAATTTTAATTAAATTTTATGAAATTAAATTTTTCATAATTTTAACATAATTTTATACACTATATATATTTTAAATTTTTTTATAAAAAATAGGATGTATTATACTTTATCTTAATTAAAAAAATTTAAATTAATTTTTACCTTTTATTTTTTAAAATTTAATCTTTACGATTTCTTGTTGGCACATTTACCAAAAAAAAAAACAAAGGAAATCTCTTTGGTCTTAAAATCGTAAAGAACTTCTTAATGTTTTAAGGTAGCAATTTCTTTCTCCGCGTCCATTTCCCTCAATTACCTTTTCACTTGCAATCTCTGAGTTTCAAAGTGTTAATGCTTGACCTCAACCTGTCACTTCTTGTCTCTCTGTCTTGCACGTAGGTGTTCAGTTTGCTCAGCTCTAACCCGTAAAAGGGCATGACGGAGGAGTGGAAGGAAGTGGTTGCTACGAGGAACCTCTTATTAGAAGGATATGGCCCGCAGGTAGCAATGGTCTTTTACTTGACAGCTGGCAATGGAAGACCAGGAGTTTTCCTCGTAACAAAAGAACGAAAGAATAAATAAATAAATAAATAAATAAAACTACATAGTTTCTCCTATATTTTCATCTCGTTTTTTCTTATTTTACGACCTAGAAAAGTGCCGAAGTATAAGCAAGTAGTGATCAATTCAAATAATGAGTCGTTCGCATTCATAATTCTAGGATTTGAATTTTAGACGTGTGGGTATCGATTAGCTTTGATCCTCATTTTCCCTAGCATTAATACAAAAATGTTCTAAGTTTGGTCATAATGTCATGTCTAGTTGCGCAGAGAGAGAGAGAGAGAGAGAGAGAGATAAAGTCTGGCTGTGTCTTGAAGCACAGTTGACAAATTTAATTGAAGAAAAATGAAAAGTCTGAGGTTAGGTACATAGTTTTCGTTTTCCTTTTTCCTTTTTCCTTTTTTTTTTCCAATATTCATGCGTGTGGAAGGAGGCTGCGCATACTTTTGAGTACAGGTTTACATCAATAGGAGCCATTGGCCAACTTCTTTAGTCTTTGTTTGCACACAATTCCACCTTTTGGATCAAAGTTTCTTAGTTGCACGAAAGAACCAAACAAATATTGGTAGATAATGAAGCAACGTTCAAAGCAGGTTGTTTATGCCTACACGAATTGTTGTGTTCGTGAAACCAATTCTTTCACCCGAACAAGATCCTCCTTCTTTAGACATCAAGTAATTGCATGCATCCTCATTACTAAAATACATCGGAATGGTGAAAAATGATTCGAGTTACTCACTTCAGTTAAATACCGAATTTGTTATTGCATTAAATGATATATATATGACAGATATCATTATCTGGGCATTCGCTTGAACCTTCATTTAATAACCAGTCATGAAGCACCTTATTGTTCAATGAATATAATTATTTGTTCGATCCAACGATCGGTGCAATTCTCTTGTGAAGAACAGCGAGCACCACCTCTGATTTTCCAATTTTACGGACTTAAAATAATAATTATTATTCTTGGTTCCGTACACATGTGAACATCACCGCAGGAAACGATGAATAATCCACCCACCGAAAAGCGGGCCGATGGCCGAAAATCTCGAACTTTTTTTGTTTTCTTTTTTTTCTGTGCATCTATTGAAAATGGGTTGTTTATTTATGGAAACTCGGCCTGCCTGTTGTAGGTTGACAAATGTTACGTCTTTAGGCGCCTAATGTCTGAACATAGACGCGGGTTTCTGCAAAAGACAACGCCCATGCAAAGAGAATATTTTACACGTTTTGATGGGATGGATGATTCTGGTTAAGCCCAGTGAGACTTCGGTTGTCATCAAAACATTATCTAGTCAATTCATCTAGGCGCATCCCAACAAGATAACCACATATATGAAGAAGCTCCGTAGGGTATGCATTCCAGTAAAAGCACCAAATGGGGGTCAGCTTATAGCCGACATTAATCCTTCCCTTTCTAATTAATTAACCCGCGTTTCAAAGGAATGATCGATGTTGAAGTTTCTTCAAAAGAAAACTCTGGCTATCTGTCTATCTATCTATATATATATATGTGGTCAAGGTAAACAGAAGGAGGCTAAGCTGGTTGCCTCTTTTTCCATGTTTAGGACACTCCATGTAAAGCTAGCAGTCTGGGCCATGGCCTGACTTTTGTCTCATAGCTGACCAGTATTTCAAAAGATAAACTCCAACTTCAAAATATAACCCATGGAATCAACCTCCATAAATTTATAGTTTCAAGTAAAATACTTGGATGTCTTTAAGTTCGAATTCTATTATTACCATGTATTAAGGATTTTCGCCTTAGTTCCTTTGAGAGAGAGAGAGAGAGAAAAAAGATTTTCACTTCAGGATTCATTCCTTCGGCTCGATCGATGTACCAAATATATGAATGTTATTTTCCGGAAGTTTTGTTAGGCTTTTTAAGTCTCGATACTTACATTAGCAAATTAAAATTAGAAAGATATTGGAATAGAGAGAAATAATTGAACAAATTGAACGTGTGAAATTGGAGTTAAAGAAATGAAGATTTGGATTAATTTCTAAAACGTCCAACGATTAGTAATTTGAATGAGATTGTTGTTGTTGAAAGCCAAATGACACCTTGCATACCCCCACCTAATTTGTCATGCCAATTTGGTTAATTATTATTTACGTTATAGTCCTTGCAGCCTGACGTTTTGGTCTTAGGACACGTGCTTGTCTTCATTACGTAGTCCCTTGTTCGGCGCAAAAAGAAGAAAAAAAAAAAAACTCGAGAAGAAACTTGAAAACTAAAAATAGAGAAGTGCTTTTCTAACAAGGGCCTCCAAGATACTTGAAATTGTAATAAGAAGAAGCTCTAGTCCAGCTAATTAATTAAAATTGAAACAAAAATTATCGAGGTGGTCCCAAGATACTATGGCCCCTATTTCATCCAGGTAGTACGCACATACATACATACATACACACACACACAGAGATATATATATAGGCAACAAATCCCCAAAGAAAACCAGAAAATAAGTGAACAAAAAGTAGGAGAAGACAAAATAGAAATGGGGGAGAGAGAGAGAGCCCACAGAAGTCAAAAGAGAAAAACAGAAACCCGCGACCATGCGGTGAGAAGAGAGACGTGAGCGCCTCGTCTCATTGTCATGCCAACGTGGGCCCATTCGACGGACTTAGAGCCAACTGGCCCCCCCCCCCCCCCCACAAACCCACCTTCTTCCTCCGTCCTTCGAGTCTCGAGAAGAGCCCTGCCGTCAAACTCGTTGACTAGGCATGAGACGGTGGGCTCCATGGCAATCTCTCTCTCTAATAAATAATTTTCTTTTTCGTATTTCCTCACGTGGGACGCTTCGTACCATTCGGAGCGGTGGATCCATTTCTTTACGACCGAAGACAAAAAGTCTCTTTCTTTGGGCGAAACCCCCTCAGTTCGCATTCAACTTTAAATGCAAACACGACTATTATTAATGTGGATCAGGTTTTTACATAACTGGCGAGTTGTGCTAAAATTTTACCCTTTTTATATCACAGATATACAGGAAATAAATATTAATTTATAATAATTTTTTAGATATAATAACGTATTGATTTCAATTGTGTATCTATTTTACGCATTCATTTTAATTCTTCTTTATTATTATTATTATTATTATTGTTACAATTTGCAATGCACGAGGGGTCTAATTCAGTTTCCAAAACATTCAAAATTGGGCAATAGCATTACGTTGTTTTGCCTACACGTGTATTAATCTAATGCAGCCATTATTATTCTTCATTTTTACGACCTACAATTACAAGACAAAGCATCACAATGACCTACTAATTCCGAGAAATGAAAATTTTCAAGCAAGCGTGTCCGAGTCCCACACGTATAAGGTTATAGTGAGAGTAGGAATTAGCTAGCGTAAGTAACAGCGTTCCTATTAATTAACAACAAATCCTTTTTTTTTTTTTTTTTTTTTCCCTAGATGGATTTAGGAGGTGAAAAGTCTAAAGCTTTGCTAGGAAATGGTGGGACCCAGATTCCCTACGCACCATCTGATGCAACAAAACAGAAAAAAAAAAAAAAAGTAAAAGTAAACCCCAAAAAAATCCATCTCAACTATAGTTCAATTTGGTCTACGTCCGAGCCCTTTTTATAGGCGACTCCAATGCAACCGTAAAAGACCTCACAGACTTCTCACACCTCGACATATACCGACACCTCCTCCTCCTCCTCCCCACCCCCCCGCTCTCTCTCTCTCTCTCTCTCTCTGAATTGCCTTCTCTAATCTCTGCCACCACCTCATCAGTATTATACATAGAGACACATCTTTTATTCACCAAGTCTCAATCTTTTCTCAAATTTATGGACAAAGGATGGGGTCTCACCCTTAACTCAGATCCTGCTTTCACTTTCTTCTCAAACGTCAAGCCTCCTCCCGCTGCTGCTGTTGCAAGGATCAAGGAAGAATTCGGGGGTGACATGGTTGGTTCTGGTACTGGGACGATGTTTCAGTTCCCGGTCCATCTTTCCTCCGGCAGGGAGGAGCAGTTGGGTGCTCCTTCCCCGGTCGTTGTGAGCGAGGTCGACTTCTTTTCCGACAAGAAAATGAGAGTTCACGGCCATGATGATCATGAGTCTAAATCCACCGGTGTCAGCAGTTCTAAGAAGGAGTACGGCTCTGATCAGGCCAAAGCCACTCTTCCAAAGTCCAATCTTGATGTTAACGTAAGGATAATATATAAATACATGTACACACGCATATATAATTATATAACTACTCCTCTAAATTATAACTCTCTTTCCTTTGAATTATTGCTGTTTCATGTATTTTTGGCTATAGAACTTTAAGTTTATTAATTTAGTCTTATATTTATGTCTAGTTGTCAGCTACTGCCTCTTTATTTATGCTATATCTAATTATCTGGAAATGAAATTATTCATTCTCATTTTCTTTCTTTCTTTTTTTTTCCTTCTGTTTTACGTTTGATCCCTCTAAATGTAGACTGGGTTGCACCTCCTTATTGCTAATACTGAAAGTGATCAATCAAGAGTTGAGGATGGTGTGTCATCGGATGTTGAAAATAAGAGATCCAATGATGAGGTATAGTAAAAGTTGAAGAAAAATAAAAAAATAAACCCTTTCTGAATTTTATGATTTTCTTTTTAACATCTATCAGTGTGTTTTTATCAAAATTTTGTGAAAATTGTCTACCGATGAGTTTTGCATGCTGTAGTTGGCTCATTTGCGAGTGGAGCTCCAAAGGATGAATGCAGAAAACCAAAGGCTAAGAGATATGCTTGGTCAAGTATGCAAGAACCATGGTGCGTTACAGATGCAACTTGTCGCAGTAATGCAGCAACAATATCTACAACACCAGCAAAGCCGCGGAATCGAAAGCACCCAAGAACATCATCAGGTAATCATTAACGTTCATTTATATTATGACATTTTCCATCGCAAGAAATGTTGAAACCAGATGCTAACTTGGTAATGCTCGGTTGTACTTTTAGCTTGTTCTACCAAAGTCTCAGGAAAAGAAACCTCATGAGGTGGTGCCAAGACAATTCATGGATCTAGGCCCTTCGGCTGAGGCTGATGATCAAGAGGGGTCTCACTCTCGCACGTCTTCAGATGAGAGGACCCATTCAGGTTCACTTCAAACCAATGGCAAGCTTACGTTGGTTTCACATGATCCAGACGGGAAAGAAATTGGTAGGGAAAGAGAAGAGAGCCCCGAGTCAGAATCACATGGTTGGAATCCTAACAAGGTCCCAAAATTGAATTCTGCTGACAACGGTATTGATCAATCCACCGAGGCCACCATGAGGAGAGCCCGGGTCTCAGTTCGAGCCCGATCTGAAGCTCCCATGGTATGCAACTAGCTAGTGTTGCCTTGTCGAAATTATATGATTGCGGACCAAGTTTTTGTTATAACTGTTAATTTAGAACGAATTAATTTGTGGCTTGGTTGATTAATTCCAGATCACTGACGGATGCCAATGGAGAAAATATGGACAAAAGATGGCCAAAGGGAACCCATGCCCCAGAGCTTACTATAGGTGCACCATGGCTGTCGGTTGTCCGGTTCGCAAACAAGTACGTTTTGCATATCGTTTCTGTTCTTGTTTCTAGTCATTTCCAATCAGAAATTCCAACAGTTAAGCCGACAAAATGGCTACTTTTGGTGATTTTCAGGTTCAACGATTTGCAGAGGACAAGTCAATTTTGATAACAACGTATGAAGGCAATCACAACCACCCTTTACCTCCGGCTGCAATGGCCATGGCATCAACAACAGCAGCTGCTGCAAGTATGTTACTTTCAGGATCAATGTCAAGTGCAGATGGGATAATGAACTCAAATTTACTTGCAAGAGCAATCCTTCCTTGCTCGTCAAGTATGGCAACCATTTCCGCTTCAGCTCCATTCCCAACTATAACTTTGGACCTCACTCACAGCCCAAACCCACTTCATCAATACCAAAGGCGTCCTCCCCAATTCCAAGTTCCTTTCCCTGGCCAACCGCAGAACATAGCGTCAATGGCAGCAGCCCCACAAATGTCTCATCCTTTTGGACAAGCCCCTTATAACCAATCCATGTTCTCTGGCCTCCAGATGTCTCAAGAAGTAGGGTCTTCACAATTAGCCCATCGAGCTCCACCAGCAGCTGTACTTCATCCAGCACAGCAGCCTCCTCTAGTCAACTCGATCAATGCTGCCATGGCCGCCATCACTACTGACCCGAGCTTTACCGCAGCACTCGCAGCTGCCGTCACCTCCATTGTCAGTGGTGCTAATGGGAAAAACACACCCTCAGCCAACAGCAACGGCAGCGATAATGTAAACAGAAGTTAGAGATTGGCTTCAATTTGTTTTGTTTTGTATTTCTTATTTCTTTCTGAATAGTTTTTAATTGGGGGTGTTGGTTTCTTTTGTTTTTTTTTTTTCTTAATTAATCACCCTTTAACTTCTTTTTGGGATGAGAGTGAGATCGCATGTCCATATTATTTTTGTTCTTGCTAAGGGAAGAAAAGGGGTTTAGAACTTAGAAAACAGAATTACAGTTCTTTTATTATTTCTTGTTCAATCACGCTATGTAGTTGTTCAGTGAATGAAAGCAACAAACAGGAGTACATTTTACTTTTACAATTTTGAAAGTCCCTTGAACCCCGTATCATGTACTATGCATCTTATAGCCTAGAATTAGCCAGTCAGGTTTTAATTCAAGTAACATTATTACGTACATATGACCCTCTTCTCCTCTTTGAAGGAAATTAATGAAGAGAACGGAAAACGATGGGTTAGGACTGGTTAAGGAGGAAAGGATGTGCTTGATTTGAGCAGTCAAGAAAATACGGCTATTACTATTTGACACGTAAATGAAAGTGAAAGAAGGAGGTGATGAGAAAGTTGGACTTGAATTGAAGGGGGCTTGGAGGAGGCAAGTACGCGTACGCGTTCGTGTGTCGTAAAATGAAAATGAATCAAATTGGATTGTGTCATGTGCCATTATGATTGATTATGCGGGGTCAAATTTTGTTCAATCAAAAAGGCATGAAGAAAAAAGAAAGAAAATGTCGCTAGTTTCGTTCGCGGGAGAGTAGTGGTGGCAAAATGGGGATCCGTTTGTTGTCTTTCCGGGGCAGCTTTGATTGACTTTGACATTATGCCATGGGGCATCCTCATATTATTTCAATCGATCATGTTATTGACTGTTCACACACATATAGCCATGTTAATATCAGTTGTTTTTGCTTTCTGCTGAAAAAATGGAACTTGACGGAACCCTGTGGGGCACTCCTATCCCCATCTATCTGCCCGACGTAGGATCTTTAAACCAAAAATGCTAAGCTAACTCCCTCTCTCTCTCTCTCTCTCTCTCCCCCCCCCCCCCCCCCTCTTTCTTCTTTTCACTTTACCAAGCATTTTAGGCACATTCTCCCATGTGATTGGAGACTTTTACTTGAAATTGCCCTCTCATCCACGCTTCCTTGGAAAATGGTTCTCACAATTCCTCCTTTTGCTTTTCTTGATTATTGAGTTCTTCCTATTCCCTCACTCTCTTGGTATTTGAGTTTTATTACTTCCTTGAAGTTTTTTTCAAACATGTTGATGAAATTTTTTCTTTGAAATGTAGTAATGTCACATCATAAAATTATGATAATTTTATAATATAGAGATTAAATTAAAATTTCAAATCTGAAATTCAAATGAATATGCTTAGATTATTATTATTTTTTTTTTACTTTTAGTGCATAAGGATATCTTATGAGAATCCTAAATGTTTCTGATTTATATAGACGTAGTCAATTTATGAACTAGTTAAATTGTTTTTTTTTTTTTTCCTTTTTGTTTCATCTTCCCCCTCTATATGGCTACCTTATTTTCTGATTTAGAAAGAGACCAAATATAACCAATCGAAACACCATTTAGTTTCTCCGTCTGAGAAGTCTATATTAGTGGGCTTTGAGTCCAAATGAAATAATTTTATTATTATTTATTATTGTTTTGTTTTATTTTATGGTGGCTCCTTTACTATTTGAGAGGTCATTAGGTAATAATTGCTCTACACCTCATCATCAGAACCAGATGGGCATTCGTTTAACCTTTCTTAAATCAATGCAAGCTCCCCGACGCCTGTCTGGTAATCCAGCCAGTGGGCCACAGAGCCTAATAATAGATGGTGGGGCTCATGGTGCAAGGGCTTCCTTAAATGACTATGGCCCAAACTAAAGTTACAGAGTTCATCTCCATTTCGACTGAACTTCCTCGAGCTTGGACTCTCGACATGAAGCAGGCCCAGAAGGTAAGAGGCTACGTTAAATCATTCAATGGGTTTGTCCCTTGGGGCTCTTCAAGTTTTTTTTTTTTTTTTTTAGTGCAAAGTCACTTATTTCTCATGTTCAAAAGGATCGGAATTGATACCAAGTTTAGTTATTTATGTGTATTAATTAACTAGAAATCTATATTATTCTGATTAGACTCTAGTTCCTCCGTCTCACATTTGGTATATATAATATGGGTAATATTCAAATCTGGCAGAGTTGGAAGCATATGGGGGGGGGGGGGGGGGGCGCAATATCTGGGTGGGCAGAAATGGTAGAGGCCGCAGGCCATGGTTTATCTGTGGAGAGTGATTCAAGCGTGGCTGTTGCATGGATGAATAACCTAAAAGAAAGGCTAAGGGAGCATGTGCATCCAATCACATTAGTAACAAAACAAAGGGAAATATTGTTTTTGGACATAGGCTCGGAGATGCAAACAGTGTTGCATATGGCCGCCATCACTTTTTTCTTTTCTTTTTTCTTCTTATCTGGGTGGACCAAGACCAATCCGTGAACTGACTATGGATTAAGTTATGGCGGCTCGTATTTAGTATGGGTTGGTGAGATAAGAAAAGGGGGAAGGCCACCCAATTAATGGCTAGAGCATGCAACTGATATGCGTTCCCACATGTTTTCACATCTAGATTATCTAGAAAGGACACAACCAATGGGGAAAAAAAGTAAAAAAATAAAAAATAAAAAATGGTGCAACTCTGAAATGACGCCCACTTGTCTCATATGTATTCATCATCAAGTTGTGCAAAATTGACCAGAGTGGCACTCAGTTAGTGAATTGCATGCATTATAATACCCAAAAAGAAGACCAAAAAAAAAAAAAAAAAAAACAATCTCATGGGAGGAACAATTACACTGTAAATCTAGAAAAGTTCCACCTGAACCACAATATAATCGAAAGGTTCAATGAATGGGATCGAATGGCAATGAATAATTGCATTATTCACGTGGGACCGCCATTTCAATAATTTCACATTTTTCCTCTGGGAATATGACCTCTGTCGGAGGATCGTACATTTAGGAAAAGACACAGGTCGAAAAGACAAAAAAGCTCCATATTCCATCTCTCCCGGGAAAACCACGTTTTCAATAATAAAAATAATGAAGAAAAATATCGTTTCCACTGGCGTCCGTTCCCCCTCTACAAATACAGCGAACAAGATTTCTTGAGTTTCAAGCCCTCGAACACCAAGGCCTTCATCTTCTTTAAACGTGCAAAAATAATGGCCGATGAAACTCCAGCACAAAAAGCTGAAGTCCGCCGCACAGCAAAATTCCCTCCTTCTGTGTGGGGGGACTTCTTCACCAAGCAAGTGTCCCATGATAATGATGAAGTAAATCAATTTTCGATTTTCCTTTCTTTTTTTTTTTTTTTGGTCATTTTTTCCCCTCTAAATGTAACATATTTTTTGAGTAAATTGAAGTGACCCTGAACAATCCACGGGCATATCTGCATGATTTAGTGTTGAAGTATGCGCAAAAGGTAGAATATATGGAACCGTAACGTTACATGCCGATTAATTCTTTGAACAGATCATTGGCGCTTGGACAGAGGAGGCTGAAGCCCTCCAAGAAGATGTAAGGAGGATGCTTGCAGCTGCTACTGATAAGCGTTCAGACAAGTTAAACTTGATTGATGCTATCCAAAGACTAGGCATTGCTTACCATTTCGAAAGAGAAATTGAAGAAGCCTTGCGACAAGTTTACAATACTTTCCAAGGTTTTGAAAATGGCGATGACGAGGAAGAGGAGGAGAAGCTCTTCACCTTTGCTCTTAGATTTCGACTGCTGAGACAACACGGCTACAACGTTTCTAGCGGTGAGTTTCACATCACTTACAGCATTTATCCTACTCGTACTTGTTAAAAACATAAATATATTTTAAAATATTTGTATCTCACTTTAAAATATGAAACTTTATTTATTTATTTATAAAATGATATTTGTTCTATATTTTACAAAATAAAAGAATTTTTAAAAAAATGTATATATAAAAAAATAATATAAAATTTAGATCTTATCACAGTAATATATAAAAAAAAATTATTAATTTTTATTCCTTGTAAGCTAATCAATTTAACTAGATTAATAATATTTTTTTTGTTTTATTATTTGAGATACAAATTAATAAAAAGTTATGTTGTGTATTAAAAAAAATAATCATTGTAACATATTACACTAAGATACTATCTATGTCAAATTAATAAAAAATTCTGTTGTATTTTAGAATGATAGTCACTATAATTTATTGTATTAATAACTTATTGTATTGAAATACTATTTATAAAAATCAGAATTATCTTTAAAAATAACACTAAATACACTTTAAATATTATATCTTTTTTTTTTATCCGATTCAATTTCGTTGCGTTTATATTCTTTATACTTTTTTTTTTTTTTTAACATTACTGACCAACATGGTGCCTCACCGATACTAATAACAATAACAATATTTAACCGATGAAATCTCATGGTCATTAGTTGATGTGTTTTGCGGTGCAGAGACATTTAAGATATTCAAGGACGAGGATAGGAACTTCAAGAAACGCCTAATCGATGACGTTCGTGGCTTGTTGAGTTTGCACGAGGCTTCGTACTACAGTGTCCCTGGAGAAGATATACTGGATGAGGCTCTTGAATTCAGCGAAACACGCTTGAAGTCCCTGATGACAAAACTGGATTCCCCTCTTGCAGAACACGTTGCTCATACCTTGAGGTGGCCTATACTCAAGGGCCTGCCAAGAAAAGATACATTGCATTATATTTCTTTCTACCAACAAGAAGAGGCACATAATGGAACTTTGCTAAAGCTTGCAAAGCTGGATTTTAATATTTTGCAAAAATTGCACCAGAAAGAGCTCAAGTCTATCTCAGAGTATGCTACTTTAAGTAAAAATTTATGATAAGAATTCATCAAATTGTCTTTCATCAAATTGTCTTTATGTGATCGTATACTTATCAAAAATAATGTACTCTAGGTGGTGGGTAGACTTGGACGTCCCGGCCAAGCTATCTTTTGCTCGAGACAGGGTGGCTGAGGCCTTCTTTTGGGTTTCAGGAGCATTCTATGAGCCTATGTACATCCTTTCCAGGAGGCTGTTATCCAAGACCTTTGCTCTTATGACAATCGTTGATGACGTGTATGACGTTCATGGTACGATTGATGAACTCGAACTACTCACCGCTGCAATTGAAAGGTGCGTCAAAGCATAAATATTCTTTTATTTTCATGGGTGAAAAAAAAAAAAAAAGGAAAGAAAAGAAGGAAAGGAGAAGAAGAACAACAGGGAGAGCTCCCTTAAAACCAGGGTCTAATTTCCGTACAGATAAAAATGTAGTCCTAGTAGTGGAACCGTTTTCACAGAAAAAGAATGCGATTGCATATATTTAACAAAAGATCCTCGGAAGCTCCGTACGGGGTCTTTTTTTTATGCGGCCGCAAAGGGTAAACGAAATATCATATCGATCGTGTTGACCGGAGTTAGCGTAGCCGCCAATAGACACTAACTTGATTACACTGTATTCATAAGTGCTGAAGACAAAAAAAAAAAAACAAAACAAAACAAAAAAACAAAAAACAAAAAACAAAAAAAAAACAAGAAAAACAAAAAACGAGAGAAAGAGGAGGAGGATAACATATTTGAGATATTGAAGATGTAAAGAAACATGATTTTGAGAATTTGCATTTACATTTGCCTTAGTTTATATATATATATATAAAAGAAAAAAAGTATAAGAAATAATTACATAAAATCGCACTTATTGAATACACACACACACACACACATATATATATATAAGATAGCTTGTGATAACGTAATTTTGATATTGAAGATGTTAAGAAATATGATTTTGAAACACAAAAATCTTGGTGAAATGGTAGAGAATTTGTACTTTACAGTTGTCTTAGTTATATATGTGTGTGTAAAAGAAAAAAAATTATAAAAAATGATTATATGAAATCATACTTAATTTAATGCATGTAAAATAGCTTGTGATAGTAAACAAGCTTCTTGCATCTTTCAAGATAAATTCTTAAACTGCTAAAATATAAGCCAAGTCTCATTTACCAACAATTCCAATTTAAGGCCATGCCAGTATGGATCAAACGTTGAAATTTGACTTATTGTTGAGAGCAAAATTCGTGTGACTTTCAGGTGGGATGTTGGCTTGAAAGATGGACTTCCGGATGTCATGAAGTTAATCTTTCAGTTAACAATGGACTTGTATGCTGAAATTGAAGAGGAAGTAACCAAGCAAGGGAGGTCTTTCTGTGCTTACTATGCAAAGGAAGCGGTAAACCTTCTTTATCTTCCAATTTACCCTTGTTTATTCCCGTTTGATTCCAAACTACTATTCCAATCTTAGAAGAAAAATAGTTTTTGCTTCATTGCCATGTTTTGTTGGAATCACAGATAAAGCAACAAGCGAGAGCGTACATGGCCGAAGCAAGATGGTTTAACAAAGATCATGTGCCAACACTTGAAGAATACTTGTCCATTTCTACAGACAGCTCAGTTTACCCCTTGGCCTATGTCATATTTTATTGCGGGATGGATGAAATTCCTTCGGAGGAGGTTTTTGAGTGGCTGCTCTCTAAACCCAAGATTTGGTATGCTACTGTTATTGCTAGGCTGAAAGATGATATCGCATCTCATGAGGTACCATAAATATTTAATCATTTTTTCCAATAGTCTAATCTGTCTATCGTAAAATTAAAACATAGGCCTAGACTTCAATCATTTTCTTTAGTGATCTCATTCATCAATCTGTAGTTTGAGCAATCGAGGGGACACGTTGCTTCTGCTGTCGAATGCTATATGAAGCAACATAGTGTTTCGAGGGAGCAAGCAAAGATTGAGTTAAGGAAACTGTGTGGAGATTTATGGAAAGAGCTAAACAAGGAGCTTCTCAAGCCCACTAACATTCCAAGGGTTTTTCTCGCTATTCTTCTCAACTTTGTACGTGTGCTCGAGCTCATATACGAGTATGAAGATGGTTTTACATACGCTGAGCTTGTGCTGAAAGATATCATCAAGGCCTCGCTCGTCGATCCCATTGCTATCTAATTGGCATATGATGCTTGGTCCCTCACTGCTCTTGTTGCCAGTAACAAGGATAAATGATCAAGAATTATGGGATGATCCGCAGGTCCAAGTCAATAAGTAGCATATGATGCTTGGTCCCTCACTGTTGTTGATAAAAAATAAGCGGTTGGTTCTACTGCTTTGAATAATTTTCGGGTGATATTATATAGGACAACTTGTGATGATTATTGTACACGACTGTTTCGGATGCGCTCAAAGAATCTCCGAGAGCGTCACTCCTTATGCTCCAACTAAGTGAATGAAATACTGGAATTACATTCCAAAATGATTTGCATATACTTTTAGCCATCGTTGGAAGCCGTTACCATACTTGGTCAACGCAGTTTAGCAAAAGATAGCAATCAAGGTAGCATTTAGCAAACATGAAAACAAAATTTTTCAAAGATAAAAAGATATAGAGCAAGACCCTTAAGTTTATACGCATATTTATAATTAAAAATATTTAATTAATTAAAAGATATTTTAATAAAAATAAAAAAAGATTGAAAAAAAATATTCCAAAACACCTATTGATAAATAAAAAAAATTCTTGAATAATGCACATATCTCCTAAATAATTTACATAATATCTGAATAGTAGAATTACACTTAAAATTAGACATTCTTTTAAATTTTTCTAATTATTTTAATTCATAAAATTCTAAACCACCTATTTTATTTTTATTTTTATTTTTTGGAAAAACCATTAAAAGCACATTTGACAAATAAATCGTGGCTGTGGAATTTTAGTCAAATTTAAGATAATTCATTCATCAAATTGTTAACCCTTAAAAAGGGAATATATTAGCTTTATTCAATGAAATTACTTAATCCTAACTTCAAATAATAATAACAAATAACTAATAATAAATAACTTAACAAATAATATAAATAACTTAAAGTAATGAGATAAAAGAAGAAAATAAGTGTGTGTATAATAATTTATAATGGTATACCTTAAACTTAAAGTTTACATATACCCTTTAAGGTTTATTCTTTGAAAGTTTCATTTAACTAACTCTTTCTTCTTTTTTAAGTAAAGACAACTATTTATATTAGTTCACTTGAATCTTAATTGCAATAAAATTTGTGCAAAATTTTTACAACGGTTCTTCATAACTTAGAGATTTACATTTTATCGTAAATTTCTAAATTATTCTATCTCTTTCATAATCTCAACTTTTTTACTCTTAAAGCTTTGACTTTTTCTTCTTGATTTATCACTTAACTTAACTCAATACAAAGTCTTTATTATCTTTCTTTATACTCTAAAAAAGAGTTTTATAACCCTTTTATAAACAAAGACAAAAACTTCTTGTTGGAAATTATTTTTTTTATAAAGAATTAATTTTTAAAATAAAAAACTTCATCTTTCAAATATTAATCAATTATAGTGCTTGAACTAATTGATCGACCTAAAATCTTAGTAATAATTTCAACTTTTACACTTTTAAGATCTTTAACTTATTAATCAATTGTAGAGATTAGTTAGGTTGACAAATCTAAATTCCTTGTAAATTTTACAACATTAAAATTTTTAATTCTTAGTTATGTTTAGTCACTTGTAATCATTGGTCAAGTCAATCGATTTAAAATATTTATAACTTTTCTCTTTATAGTTTAAAATCTTTTCCAGTGTTCAGTCAATTACAAATATTAATTTGATCAATTAACTTAAAATTTTCTATTTCTTTTCTCTTTACAACTTTTTTAGTTTCATATCAATTATAGCCATAAGTTTGGTTAACTGATCCAAATTCTTTATATCAATTATCAATTTGATTAACTTGTTGATACTATAAGTTAATTGATCTAAATTTTTTGTTTCATTTTTTATTCTCTTTTATTTTTTCTCAAGTTATCTAATTGATAATATAGGTTGACTAATCACAAATTTCTACTAATTGTGAATCTTCATGATTCTCTTTATCTTTCATTAACATCATTTACAATTTTACTTAATACTTCTTTGTAAACAAATATTTGTTATAAAATACAATTTTTGTATTATTGTTAACTTAAATCAAGTTTGACATCCAAAGATCTTTCTATAGTAAGGCTAAATCAAATAAAGAGTATCTTAACAGAGATAATGATTATCTCATTGGTTAGTCAAGATTTTATCAACTCATTTAAACTTAAAGAGTTTATGTTTTTAAATTCAATAATTATGATTACCTTAAAATTCCAGGATTTTGAAAATGACGTTTAATATTTTTTTTCATAAAATCACTTGTCATGATCTCCTTCTTAAGGTTATTAAATGGATTAATGATATTGGTATACCCTTTGCAGCTTTTATTTTTTTTTGACATAAAAGTCCCATCCTTCCAGTCACAACTTGTCTTCTTCTAATAATTGTTCTGGAGGCCGTATACTGTCCTGTTCTATCCTAAGTCATAAATGATAGATACCATCATTTCTCTGTCTTCTAAACATGGCCAAAACTTAGGGTCTACAATTCTATCTTTTATTTCATAAGTTATCAGAACTAAAACAAAGCATAATTTCTATTGTCTTCTTGTAATAATTTATGATTAAAAAACACCATGAACATGACATTTTCTTTTATAATTTTCTACATATATTAAAATGTTCATTATTATGTCAGTAGACTGTAAAGTCACAGAGCTCCCATTTACATGGTGCCACAACTCTTCCACTTGAATTTAGGTCTGAGACTCCTTAAATAAATTTCTACGTTTTTTTAACTTGGAAAATAAAATGACAATGTTCTTGCTTTCTCTCTCTCCTTTACATCCCTGGACCTCATACTAGTTCTTCTTAGTTCTTCGTAATTTGCATTTGATGAAAACGATTACTTATGCTTGGAGGTTCAATTTGGCATCCTTGTTGACTTGGCTGGCTTATACTTTTATGGGATTATTTTATTGATTTGGCTAGGCTGCGTTAGAGAATCAATCGACAACTTCTGAATTCCCGTCCTTTCATAATAAAATTTTTGGTGGAAAATATTACAATTTACTAATTGATATTTCATTGTGATAACAAAAAATGTGTAGCTTTCAATTAAGTTTATATTTAAGGAAGAGATTCCAAGAAGACATTCTATTAGTTAAAAATTGACATTTATCTCAAAAGAAAAAAGAGAACTACATCTATTGTCAAACTCATGACCCTAAAAGAAAAAGGAAGTGATTATAAAAATTCTATGAAATAACAAAATAGCATGCAACCTGATTTCATTCAACAATAATGGCTATTGCAACGTAGGGCATATAACTACCATCGCACGCATAGAGATAATAAGAAAGTTACTAGCATAATACTAAAACTACATAAACAAAAAGATGATTAGAAATGACTAAAAGTATGCAAACAACTAATAAGCTTGCCTAATTGGAGAAATAAACCTCCTATTAAGAGACCCTTTTCTTCCTTCTTTCTTCACAAAGTTTTCTTGTTCCAAACAAGCTATTAGAAAAGTTGTAATCCTCCTAACATTCCTCTATTCCTTTTTTGCCAACTCCACGGTAACTAAAAGGGTAGTATGACCAATAGGCGTCAATACAAAAAAAAAAAAAAAGAGAGAGATTTAGTTATATTTGAACGTGTTACGTTATTAGATAATACCATTAAAAATCGTAAATAGTAGCATGAAAATATAATTAACAAGAACGTGATAAATAATATCAATTTCAATAATTATAACAAGAGTATATATATTGACAAACCATTATTTTAACATTTTTCAACATTAAAAAAACACCAAGAGTCTTGCCACTAAAAGCTTTCACAAAAAAAAAAAAAAGGGTCCTGTTGAAGAGTGTCCTGTGCAATAGTGCACAAATTATTCGCACAATACTAGAAATCCTTGCTAGGTTTGTTTTTTCATCATAATTTAAACGTCACGTTTTCTGAGAGTTTTAGGAAGGTGAGATTCCAACATACAAACTCTCTCTAAGAGCTCTACTCTTGAAGACAACCAAGTCAAGTATAGTTAGTTTTTTCATACAACTTTGAAGCCAGAGTTTACGACAACAATTGATCCAAGGCAATCAGAAAGTATCCAATTCTGGGATGGTACTTGAATCACAGTAGAAACAATAATAGCAGCCAAAAGCCAAAGAGGTGGTTTAACAAGGAAAACAGTCTGGTTTCTCCTAACGAACCCGCGATTATTAGTGGAATAAACAAATGCATCACTAAGATTATTGGTGGGTTTTTTGTCAGCAGCATTAGGCATATAATACAACAATTGATGCTTTGTGAACGTACGAGGGACGCTTTGGGTGGCAATTTATATTTTGAAAAAGGATAACCCTGTTTTCTCTTCTATATTGCGATTGGCACATAAGTTGTCCTACGGTTTTGGTAGAATGGCCACTAATAATCCACTTCTTTTTCATGTTAAAAGCAATCCACTTCTTTAAGGAAACATGTTCATAATTGTTTACTCCAAAGAAATTTACCCTAATTGCTTGCTGCTTCAAGAACCGTACGACCACTAAGATTGGTAGTCTTGATTAGTGTGGCTTTTCGGGCTTGGACTTCGAAAGCAAGCCATAACTTTGAAACGCTATCCCGCTGCCGAGTGACGTCTTTCATTAAAGAATATCAATGAGATAAAGGCAAAAATCTTTCGTGACGTTACTATATCCATTGCTTCCAACGATTAGGATGTAGATTGCTAATTTATTGGGGCATATTTTTGCCCCGCAACCTAATACCTAATTCTTGCTTCATAACCACTAAAACGCCTCCTTTTATCCCAACTTTGTCAAAAGCATCTGTTGGAGATCATTTGAGAGAGTGCGTTGATTTCACAAGTATAAATACAAATGCTCTAATTAAGAAGGGTGATCAAATCCAAGTCGATCGTGAAAGGAGAGTGAGAAGAAGACTTAAATTAACTTGAGAATTTTTAATTATGAATGATCTAAAATAATTATATTTTATCTCAAACTTAGTTTATAATAATAAAACATAATGATGAATGTGGTCGATGTCGATTAAATTTGGGATTAATGTTTGGTTATTATATACTAAAAAGCATCCATCACCTTTTATCCCGGCAGAATTATTTCTCGCTTAAGTTAACCTCTATTTTTTTTGGGGGGGGGGGGGTGGGCAAGCCACATGCTTTGGTAGTAACTAATGATTAGTTTGGGAGGGGGGGGGGGGGATCTTCAAACCCAATACAGGAGATTTTTCAGCTCATGTGGAATGACCCCAACCAAATTTCTTACATTTTGCGAGATGCTAAGAGTCCCTATTCCAAGCTCTTTAGGCTTGGAGGTGGCTATCATGCCAAAAGGCATAGTGGTTAAATTTTTCTGTCTCATATAGTTCTCTTAGTTTGAAGTTTTGGGAGCCAATTATACCATCTTCATCTTGTCCTAATAATTTGAGTTAAACCCAACTTTTCAATCTGAAGGGGCTTTTATTGGCCGATAACTCTCCATCGGTCCGGGCCTCAATGTTAATTAGTCAGCCCATGCCATGTGGTCATTGTGGACCATACTGCATCCCTTGTTGCAAATTTTCAGGACTACACATTTTTTAATATGGGTAGACCGTAAAAGTCAAATAACTACCTTGGCAGTTTTCCAAATGCATAGCAGTAAAAAGTCATTGTAATTTGTAATTGAGATTTCGAGTGTGAGAGTTATAGTCAAAGAATCCCAGGAAACAATGAAAAAAAGTAAATTATTTATAAGTGAAAAAAATTTATAAATTTAACCTCTTAAAATTTTTAGTTGAATTACAATATTATTTAAAGTCGCTCAAATTTTGCATCCACTACACACTTACGTATCCTTCTATATAAGCATCCTTACAGGATAGACCTGATATGCAGACCATCTTGTAATTCAAGACACTTGCCAGTAATTGCATGCCAATGGCAACTGTGGATTTTAAACCAACAGTTCATGTCACAATCGATGCTTGTGTAGACAACAGTCAGTTTCAGACTAGCCAGCACAAACCATCCCAAGTTCCCATCTTAACAAGGCTTCATGCAGGCTATTTCACAATAAGCCTTTCCCTTAGCAGCCAAGCTTTGTTATGGAGGATCCTTAGCGAGCTTAACGTCAATGACTCAAAAGAAGTTTGGCACGTATTTCGCCTGTTTCCTTCCACTGCTCTCTATATTCTTTGGTGTCTTGCACTTTTAGTGCAAATTTCCCTGTGTATTCTGTATCTCATTAAATGTTCCTTTCACTTTGACTTGGTGAAGGCAGAGTTCTTGCACTACATAGGGGTGAACTCCCTTTACGCCCCATGGATTTCATGGCTTCTCTTGCTTCAATCATCACCTATACATGTGTCCAGGACTATTTACCATGTTATTCTTTACTGGGGTTTTGTTATTCCTGTTATGGTGCTTGATGTGAAACTTTATGGACAGTGGCTTACAACAGAGAGAAAGTTTCTGTCCAAGCTTGGAAACCCAAGTAGCCACTTATCAGTGATAGGGAACTTGACTGCTGCTACAGCAGCAGCCCAGATGGGGTGGAAAGAAAGTGCGGTTTGCACGTTCGCTCTTGGCATAATTCATTACTTAGTGCTCTTTGTTACACTTTACCAGCGTCTATCTGGCGGCAATAGCTTCCCTTCGTTGCTGAGGCCTACGTTCTTCTTGTTCTTTGCCACGCCAAGCATGGCCAGTTTAGCTTGGAATTCCATCTCAGGATCCTTTGATACCTCATCAAAGATGCTGTTCTTTCTCTCTTTGTTCCTCTTCATGTCTCTGGTAAGTTACTAGGGGAGTATATATACTAGTAACATAAGGTGTGCTCCTTACGCCTGCCATAACGAAATTTGGTAGCATTCGGCTACCGGGCATATTTTGCTACTTGCTTTCAGATTTACAATAGCATATCAATTTCACATTTTCGTCTTTCATTTAATAGTAATTTGACCATAGAACAAAGCTGAAAATGTACTAGCCGGATTCTTTGCCCCATGACAGGCTTGCAGACCAGCTCTTTTCAAGAAATCTCTGAAAAAGTTCAATGTTGCATGGTGGGCTTACTCCTTCACTCTAACGTTCCTGGCTCTTGCCTCTATTGAATATGCAAAAGAAGTTAATGACCGTGCAGCTTCCAACTTGATGCTGGTGTTATCTGCACTATCAGTTATTATTTTCCTTGGCTTGATGGTGCTGACTGCGCTAAAGTTTGACAGGCTTCCGTGTGACGGTGGTCAACTACAGACTCTTGGTATTAATCTAAGAACAAGGACCTGACCAACACATTATGTAGAAGATGAATGTAAAATGTCATTCTTCCTCAATATGTATCAATCTTCCTATAGGTGTGGAAGGCACGAAAAGATGGCCCAACCAGTCTAAAGACATTGTTTCCATTGCTTTATTACATGCACTGCCGATGTTATCCTCAATGTTAACATATACGTGGATAAAGTAGTAAAGTAAATTTGATGCCATTTTACTCCGTTTAACACCACACAAAATTGATCCATTCTACTCGGGCATTAGGCTTTACTTGAGTTAAAACAGCGAATGATAGAAACCTCTTTTTTTTTTTTTCCTTTTTGACCATTTCCATGTCAGTGATTTTCTACAAACAGGAAAGCATATACAATAGTGAAACTTGAACCAACATACCCATTATGAAAATCCTCAATGAGTACCATGTTTAACAGAAAAGAAAGCGGAAAACCTATTAGCTGAGTTCCTTAGGTATTCTTCTTGCTAGTAGAATGCAACAATCTTGAGTCCAGTGATTGCAATTGGATCCGTAGGTTTTGGTTCTCCTGGAGTAAACGGTCATACTCAAGCAGGAATCCTTCAGATTTCTTCCTTTGAGCAACTGCATTGGCTTCTGAAGCACTAGCCTCTTGCGTCTTCTCTTGCAGTTCAGATTCCAGCTGCTTGAGTTTTGCTTGCAGTGTGGTCATCTCTCCTTCCAAGGCTTTGTTCTCCTCCACTTTTCCATCATCAAAAACTCCATTTTGTTTCTTCACAGCCTCCATACTCTTCCTTCGAATACGGAGTTCTCTTATATAATGGTGCAGTCTGTCTATCATTAGTGCAAGGAAGAGGGAGCACCCTGCAAGAAATTACCTCAAGGTCACTGAGGTCCTGGGTCAATATGGCCACTATGAAACGGGAAACTAAGTAACACCAAAAAGTAAAGGCCAAATTTTGTAAAAACCCAAAAGTAACAGGATCAAAGACGAAACAGGACAGGAATTTAATTAGAATAGAGGACACTTGTGTATGTGTCCGTAGAAAAATGATTTAGTGTCATAAAAGAAAGCAATTAGTCACACAACCCTCTATATACAATACTAAAGCCAATAAAAGAGAACACGACTGAATTCCAAGGTGTCAAGTAGCTGGGACATCTTTAGCATAGAACAATTCCGAGGCATGAGTAGTGTTATGACAATTGTTAAAGAAATTTTGAAGAACGGTAAATGTAAATGTGATAGACAATGGGAGGAAACAAATAGAAGATCTATCCATTAGACATATCATGATGTCAAATAAGATTTTTTTTTTTTTTCATTTGATGCACATTTGTCAATTGTAGATTACAGGAAATCCCAAAAGTAAGAATGACTTTCCTAAATGTTTTCGTCCCAACTAATATAACCTTCTAAATTATGGAAATCCATACTAGAAATCAAAAGCAGATATTTTTAAGTCACAGAATTACAGCAGCATTTCTGTTCATTGTCCAATCACCTATCTGACCTTGCTTTTACTCAACTTGATAATGGAACCAAATCCAAAATATGACAGAAGAAAATGTTGAGCTTTGGGAAGAAAAGAAAAGCTTGGTGCAAAGAAATATCCATTTGCTTTAGATGAATTACAACCAGGGCATTGAAGCATAGCAAAGAGAATGAGAACCATTTTCATCTCAACAGTAAAAACTTCACCCATGCCTTCAAACTAGGAAGATCATTGACTTTGGAATCTTTAATTAGGAAGGATTTAAAAGAATTAGACCTCGCCCCAAAATTAGTTCATAATAGAACAGTTCATGTTGCGGATCCCAATTGGGATTAATGCTTTAAAGTTGACATTGTTGTCGTTGATTAAAAGCTTCACACAAGCCTTCAGATACGGTGATGGATCCTCCAATATAACGATTTCTACTTCCAAAAGGCCGGTTATCTGATAAAATGCTTCTAGCAAACACCTCATTTTCCATAACAAATTGCACTTTTAGAGTTTTAATTCACAGACTGACATCAAGTTCCAAGTAACACATCTCACTCACAGAGTGACATCAAAGAGAATACCTTTTGGATAACCTATGTGAACAAAAGAAAGAAAAAAAAAAAAACATTAACAAACATGTATATAATAATTCGAGTACTTACAAAATTCAACATTCAAACAAAGCTAGTGGATCCAAATAATCTTGAATGATTAGTAATCAAATATGAAATAAAACAGTGAGATTGTTAAACCACTCATCAAAATCTCACATTTGCTATTGACATGAAAAAAAAAAAAAGAAGAGTCAAAAACACTATATCAGTCACTTCCCATCTTCTACCCAACACCCTATCAAGGTGAACCCAGAAATTATGAATCAAACAAGAAGAAATAGGATCAAATATGAACATTAAACCGAGAAAAAAAAGAATTACCCATGAGAGTGGCCTCAAGGAGGTGCTTGGCCATGAGGACCTGGTCCGTGGGATTGACGGCGCCGCCCTCATCGATCCAACGCTTCTGGATCTTCATCATGCTATACACGCTCGACAACAACACCACAAACACCGTTCCCGCAACCGTCTTGACCATGAGTGGGCCTCTGCCCCGCTTGACCCGATCCAGTTCCATTATCACCAGCTTCCTTAAAGGGGTATTGAAGAGAAGCACCATTATCAATGCCATCTCTGAGAATATCACTGTATACAATAGCTGAATCATTTTTTTTTTCCTTTTTTTCTTCTTCTTCTGTGTGTGTGTTCTTGTTCTTGTTCTTGTTCTTGTTCTGTTTTTCTTGGGCAACGAAGGAGAGAGAGAAGAAGAAGAGTTGAATGTTAAAAATTGCAAAGATCAAGACTTTTTTGAGGGCTTCAACAAAAGTGAATTTGATCAAAACTTGTTCTTTGCTACTCATCTTCATTACTTCTTTGGCTCTTAAATGTATACAACTCTGCCTTTCAAAAATTCTCCAATTTCCAGCAATTCCTTCACGGGTCCTTCACTTTTGCTTATTAGCAGTTTTGGGCCAGGCAACCACCTTTTCATGTTCAAGTTCATCTCAGACAGTAGTCCCTCGTAGCCTGGGGGGAATTTTATCATCAACTATAATCATAAAAATAAAAATAAAAATAAAGTATAGTTTTTGATAGTTTTGAGCGAACCATGAGGTTCTTCGGTATTTCATGCAAATAAAACTGCACGACAATTGAAAATGATTCCAAAAACAAATAGTTAAAGAAAACAAGGAATGACAGCAAAAGGAGAGAGAAATTTTAAGTTAACAAAAAAAAAAAAAAAAAAAGAGGAAGAGAGACATACATATATATAAATACTATACATGGAAATGAATTCTGTAAAATTGGAGATTATTGTTTCGTATTAATTTGTTAACAGTCATTTAAAAAAAAAAAAAAAAAAACGGGGGGTGGGTGGTGGGGGGGGGGGGGGGGGGAATAAAAGTTTTTCAATGGGTGCATATGTTGCATTTATGTGGCAAATAGCCTAATGCGATACTTAAAATTGGCATCATAATTGGACGAGCAAATTGTTTCTTTTGGGCCCCCCCCCCCCCCTGAATCATATTTCCCAAGTTTGTGGTTTAAAAACAAAAAAAAAAAAAAAAAAAAAAAACAAAAATGTAACATGACAAGTGTGCTCGCTCAGGCTACTACTTATTTATAACGAATCTTGTAATTTTGTAAACAGATTTTAAATAAATAAATAAATAAATTTGTGCTTCGAAATCACAAAATATTCAGACTGTATGGAGACCCTCATCACTCAAGGGGAAAAAAAAACAAAAAAAAAAACCCTTTATGGAATTTCTCATAAATTCTCAAATTTTGCAATTCTGGTTGGTTCTGTTCTTCTACTAGAGTTAGTTAGAAGGCATTTTTTTTTTTATTTTACCCCCCCCCCCCCCCCCCCCCCCCGCGGCACACAAAGATTAAAAGAGAACAACAAATTCCTGTTGCTCTCTTAAAATCACCTTTTATTCTAAGAAATCTACTTAATTCATCTTACTTTGGTCCGTGCATGTATGATCCAATTTGGGGTTGTTGATGGGCCAGAAAAGGTAGCACCGATTTCTTCCTCATACCATATTGGCGATTTTGGAATTTCCCGGTGGCCATGGTTAAAAGCCGCCCTGCTCTCACTCTTCCCTGGTTTTGCAGGTTGCGCCAGGCCTAGCTACTAGCTACAAGGTGGACGGCGTACAAACTGGTCGGTTCGTTTTTTCTGTTTAACTGAAAAAAAAAAAAACAAAAAAAAAAAAATACTTAAAAAAATTTGTTCCATTAAGTTGACTTAGACAATTAAATTAGTCAATCAGATAAATTTTTATTAAAACATTTTATTTCTCTTTTTTTTTCAAACAAAAAAAAGTATACATAATTATAGTATTTAATTGTGTACGTGTGTCTATATATATATACTTATATTTTATTTATTTTTGTATAATATAAAAATATCAATTATTTTATATATATATATATATATATGTCTAACGGTTGGTGTAATGATCGAACCACCGCTGAATTACTCAACTGCACCCTAAATCAAGTCAGAATTTGATTTGAATTTAAAAACTATGGTCTTGGAAGTACTAATTCTTTTTGTGGATATTGACAATTTTGTGAAGCACATGACTAGACTGCATCTGCAAGGAGGATGCTCTGCTTTTCTGGGAACAACCATTGAAAGTCTCCATTCATTCAACGGTAGAATACAACAAAGCCAAGAAATCCATTCCAAGCAAGGTACGTCACATGAAAGAATCGAGCTCATATCCCAAAATAATAAAGACGTGCATCATTTCAGGTGCTTGCTTGAGCGGGAACAATAGAGGCTACCGACTGTCGTTTGAGCCTTACAGCCACAATACATGATGAGTGCAGTGCTCTGAGCGCGCTGAAACTGTCACTTTGCCCACCTTTCAAAAACAGGGAGATGATCACGGTTTCACAGCTTTTGGTTTCAGCAAAGTGATTTCTTTAACAAACTGTGCTTGTGTACTGAGATACTGTGATTAAGATGAATTTACGTAGTAGAATAATGTTAGATCATGTACAAAAGGATCAATGAATCTTATCATATCAACAAAATTTGAGGATAGACCGGGCCTGGATTCCTAGCAATCAAAACAGCTTGCATGCAAATTCTTCGCCCACACCAGCTCCATTTCTTGCAGAAGCCGCTACAAGATTTTTGAGCTCTGACTGGCTCCTGCCTAGCTGGAGAGCCACCTTCATTTCAAATACTTCTGCATTTCCTTTTCTCTCGTTCACATTTGATTCTATGGTCTCCTGCATCAGCTTGAAGAAACCAGCATTGCTTCGATACATCTCAAATACCATCCCCACTTGACCCCCATGCTGCATTGCATTCACAATGCTTCCCAAAGCACCAGCACAACTCCCGCTACTGCTGCCCATGGATTAGTCCCCACAAAAGTTGTCCCCAACGCAGCAATGCTGGTCAATATAGGGCCAGATATTGCCAGTACTTTGTTAACTGCCATGGCTATTTTGCCTAATCTTAGGTAATCAGCCTTGTCTTTCCTCTCCAAGATACCAACGATCCGTCTCATTTCATCTTCCATCTCTCTATTCCAGCCATTTGCATCTGCTTTCCTGCCAAGCCCTTTGCCAGGCTTTGGTGACTGTTCTCTCGGCCACCAGACTGCAGGCTCCACATTTGATGGAAATTTTTCAAGCATGGCGCCCAGTAGAGGAAGAGGGTATGCCCTGTCAAGTGCCAAAACTTTTTTTATTGCTTCATTGACATCAGTAATACTAGGATTGCCAACAGAAACCATTGTGTGAATCTGCCCATGAAGCTGCTTAAACAATCTTGCTGCATTTCTTTGCTCTTCGGCAAGCTGGGAAGGTTGCATCTTGTTCATGACGGCCAACAAGCCAGTTGCCGCAAGGTAAAGGAGAGTTGAAGAGGCCTTGAGGGCTGCAAGGGGTGCAGCAGCATGTGCAATACTGGTGGCTGCAACTCCACACATGGTAGCAGTGAGAGTCATAGCATTAATGGACGTCAGAAGAAGGTGGTTCCAATTATTGCGCTGCTCTCCGATATTTTTATGCATCTCCACTCTATCTGCCACAGCCTCCATGATTTCATACAGCTTGGCAATCACCATGGGATCAGAACCATTGTTTGTGTTGTATCCTGTGGAATTCTTCATCCATGAATTGGCATCCGTTTCCGTTCTGGTGGTAGCAATAGTTGCAACTCTGCAATCACTTCTCAAGCTTAGTTCTTCCTCCAAGCCTCCATCAGAAAGCTTTGGAAGTGAGAGAGGACTTATCCAAATCTTGGGTGCATTTACTGTGGCTTCGGTGATTCTTCTTTGCTGACAAGATGAAGAAGGTGAACCTAAGGAAAGTGACAAGCTTGGAGCTCCGATTGCAGCCATGCCTTCTATATAAATCCTTGTTGTTGGCTAGTTACTAGGGCAACTGCCTACCGTGAGAAACAGAGATAATTGCTCTGGCTTCAAAGGAGAGTCAGTGAAGTGAATTGGGTTTGAGGTATCAATTGGATTGGTATTTATACAAGGCAGATTGAATGCCGTTGAAACCATGAAGTGATAGAAAACGTCCAATGGTTTGAAAATTGGAAGTATGAACGAGCTTGTGGCTTGGAGAAGTTCCAATGGGTCTCCTATTTTGACTTCCAATGGCGATAACCACTGATCTCCCAAAGATGTCGAATGAGGAAGCATAATTACACAATTTTATTCTCACTAATAATTTTTTTATTACAAATAATCACGTAAACATTATAAGTAGTTGATCAAAATCCTACATGCTATTGGGTGCCCTATATATTTCCATAAGGTTCATTTACAATATTTGTTCGTGCATATTTTATAACAATAATTACGGGGTCTGTTCGTCCGTTTGTTTGTGCATCATTCACGAGGAGTTGACCACACGGACACAAAACTTTTTGTACCATTCGATGGTATGAATGAGCAAAACGAGAGATATTGGGTCATTCACGTGTGCAGCATACGATCTTTGAATACGTGTCTGAGGACCATATGGTCAGCATCTCTCAGTAAAATTTTCCGTGTATACTTGTTTTCTTTTTCATTAGAGAGAGAGAGAGAGAGAGAGAGAGAGAGATTACCAACCTATTCTTAGTTTAACAAATATATGAAACTGTGCAAATCATGTTGTCAGAATATTGTCAAATTTTTAAAAGCTCAACGAAATTGATATATTTTTTGTTTGTTTTCTAATTCTGATCCAAGTCAAGAAGGCAAACAAGAGGTTTTAGCTAGGCGTTTCAAGAGGATCGTCTTCTTTCTCTCTGTTTTTTTTTTTTTTCCCATTTTTTTCCCTAATCATTTTAATTCCCATGGCCAAGGCCTTCGGTAGTTGAATTCAGGATACACTTTGCCACAGGCAGTTTGCCATGGATACGCGTCAGCAGCTATCCTTGAATCCTTCGTAGGTCAAATTCACCTTGATCACGAACCGATGAATTTGTCTTAATCTAACCGGCTATGGAAACAAAGATTCTTGGTTCACATGTCATGTCATCAGACTGACATATGTTTGAGCTCAACCTCAAGATAGTTTGCACATCCGAGTAAACCAAACAAGTTAATCGAACTTAATATTTTATTTTTATTTTTTTTGTGTCCATTAAATGGGAAAGAATGGGTGGTGATCAACAATTCTGTCAAAGAAAATTATGTTAATCACACTGTATAAAAAGTTAGAACGCTACGCTAAACTCACACCTAATGTTACAGTGGAATGTTTGCCTTACACTTAATATTTATGTTGCGCTTGCATGTTAGGATTCCCTTGTCGAGTTTCAACCGGTTTGGCCAAATATATATATTAAACCATTGTAACTCATAAATTATTTACCAAAATAATAAAATAAACATAACCAATACAGTATATAGAACTGCCACATTATAGTCTGAAGAAAAAAAAGAAAAAAAAAAAACTTGCAATGACTCGTAATTTTCTAAGTCATACTAGATTAAAGAGATTTACAGAAAAGAGAAGAGCTTGGGCACAGCTTGTCAGAAGAGGTATCTTCTTCTCGTTTGCAAGGAATTACCATTGATGAGTTTCCTAGTAAGCGCATATGTTAGGCTCGTATTAGACCACCATCTATTGTCCATAACTGGCCCCAATTCCTCGATTCTTTTTTCACGCGAATGAACAATCCTTTCTTGTTCATCCATTGGTTTCGTTTAAGATGTAACATATTCGAAAAGACAGTCTCTTATTTCCTGAAAATAGGATGTGTTTTGAGTTCCTCAATTTCGTGTTATACTATCTCTTAGACAAACCATGAAGGGTTTTTTTTTTTTTTTTTTTTTATCTTTCTTTTCTTCTCCTTATCGCAAGTTGAAATGTTGAAAGCTATCTGATATAGAAGAGGCGAGGTACAAGTACTACGGAAACTGTTCTTGCAAATTGAAAATGAGAGCTTTCATCAAAGCAAACCAATGTATCATGAACTCATCCAAAACAAGAAAGTATTGGAAATTCCATGGAGCTGAAGCACCAAAAGTTGACCGAGTTAGGATGGCTTGTAATATTTGGCTGGTACAAATGGCATTTTTGTGACAGCTCCATCATAAGCTTTTCCTCGTACAATAAGCTTAACTTTGGTGCCCGCCTTGTGTGATCCTGACTTCGCATACCCCATGGCTATGTTCTTCTTCAAGCATGGGCTAAATCCTCCGCTCGTGATTTCCCCAATGGTTGTTCCCTCATTATCCTGGATTTCACTGTGACTCCTGGGAGGCGGGCCGGAAGAGAAGAATCCTACACGCCGGACTTTCGGACCTTGTTCAAGTTGTTTGAGTATTACCTCAGCACCAAGAAAACCTCCTTCAGCCTTCCTCCTTTTACCTATGGCCCAGCTCAGTCCTGCCTCTACAGGAGTTGTGTGTTGTTCTAAGTCGTTGCCATATAAGCACAGTCCAGCTTCAAGTCGAAGGCTGTCACGAGCACCAAGACCTGTTAGCCTTATCTTTCCTTCAGATTTTTCTAAGATTGCCTTGGCAAGATCTGCAGCATTCTCTGAAGGAACTGAAATTTCGAATCCATCTTCACCAGTATATCTGAAAAACTCAGCAAAGAAAACCAAAGTAATTTATCTTTACCATTCATATTCTGCATTACAACAGCATAAACAGGAAAGAAAAAATGAAGGACAATGGTGTTTGTTGGGGAGTTTGTAGCGGTGGTGATCGACATGCGTTGCTGTGTAATGTGCCATGCATACGTTTAGCCCAAGAGAATCCAGGTTTATCAAGTAAAGATGCAAAAACATTGGGAGTATTAATCCCTCTGTTCCCATTGAGCTAACATTACATAACATCATTGTTGCAGCATCACCACAGATGGCAGAGAACAGGACTATGATTGCTGCATTTCAAATTTTTGCAGACAGCAAAGAAATATATGTGGAATTCAGAACAATTTCAATGTCAATTGTCCACAGGAGAGCTACATTTTGAGTAGTGAGAAAGCAGTGATGTCAATGATATATCATGCAAGGTCAATTGCTCCTTTGAGGACATTGAACAAAATGAAAGTGTAAAGATGAAGGGACTTAGGACCATACCCTGTCCTAGTGACAAAGCAGTGTGCTCCATTAATAGCCAGCATGCGAAAATCTCCAAAGTATATTTTGCTCAGATCCTCTTTTGTCAGGTGCTGAAGAACTGGGGCAGCAAGTGGACCCTGCAGCACAAAGTTCAGAAACATCTTCCGTCATTGTCATTACTAGGGACATTTGATGACTAAAGTGATAACAAAAACTGAAATGCAAGACTTCTCCACATCCATGACCAGTGTAGTTTCAAGTGCCAAACATGAAACCCACATATAGTATACTAATATGTACATTCAAGTTATCCCATCTCATTATTTTTGCTTCTGAAAAATTTGTCCGCTGCCAAAAATAAAATATCAAGAAAAAAACAAGAAACAAAGAGTCTAAACAGAATATATATAATGCGGCAAAGCAGAAAACTATTTACTGAAATATTAATACTCTTGTCCTTCATGATAGAATTAGCCAGGAAGCAGAAGATGTAAAAGGTGCAAGGCAAATTTTCAACATGAATGCCCTCTACTTAACAAATGTAACAGGCACAATTGATAAAGGGCCAAAATCAAATCATTAAACTTTCACCAAAGCTATGAATGTTCAAAGGCACAGAACATTCAAAGCAAAATGTCAGAAAACTACAGAAATATGAGGATCTACCTGGAGAGCTAGAAGAGATCTCTCATCATGGATGTGCCACGAGACATCTCCACCTTTTGCCTTGAAAGACTTCATATGTTCCTCAATGTGAGCTAGATCCTTATCTCTACATCCTGCATTCACAACCAAATATATGTGATCATCCTTCACCTTGGTGATCACTGAGTCATCAATTGCACCTCCTTTCTCATTTGTAAAGACAGTTAGAGTCCCAGTTAAAGGTGCAAGCCCTGCAACATCAGCAATGACAAGTTTCTCAAGGAAAGGGACACAGTCCTTTCCCTTAAGGCTCAGCCCACACATATGGGAGACATCAAAGAGGCCGCCATTCTCCCTACAATTCACAGTTGAGTCCATAATTGAGTCCTTATACTGAATTGGCATGCTCCATCCAGCAAATGGCACCATCTTCCCACCATTTGCAGTGTGGAAGTCATAAAGAACAGTCTTTTTAAGGTCAGCTTCAGAAGCAAAGTATCGGCGAGCAACAGCCTTCTTATCAGACTGAGAAAGACGGCGGGTGAGTGATTGGCCTAGTTGCCACAGACCTCCTCTCATTTTTTTAGGATAAATATAGCTGGTATAACATAGTGCCAGAGGAAATGTTAGAGATAAGGGTGACAATACCAAGAGAATCTTCAAATCACACAGATTCATTCATTTGATCCGTTCTTTCATTACTATTTTTTTTTTCCCCTGTCTTTCCTTAAGTATTAATATAGAGCACAAATCACACAGATACATTGTCTACCCATCTCAAGGGAAAGAAAACAGCTTTTTATAAACATGTTACAGGGAAAAAGCAGGAAAATCAGATGATAATGGCACTATTCCTCGAACAAGAAGCAAAGATATGACTCGTAAATGGTTAACAATTTCATCGCATTGTTTAAGCGTCACCTTGAATCAACTCATCTATGACATAAAAAAAACACAGTATGAATTATTCACCTGGGCACAGATGTTAATCAAAGAATATGCCAGATTTCATAGACAACCGGTAAAGAAACAACTTCTATGCGGAAAAACTCGTTGCTCTGTCATTTCTGAGATTGTTACACAAACTTGAGTCCAAAAAGGGCACAAAACATACAACAAGAAGCCGCTAAGTCACCTGGATCTCATTCACACTCATAGGATAGGATGTAAATTCCAATCAGGCATCAATAAACGACTTATCACTGAATCAAAAATCAAAAAGTAATGTTCTTTCTCGCTATGTAACGCGTAAATGACATTAAAAAGAAAGAAAGAAAAAAAAAAAAACAAGCAACAACCAAAGCACATCAATGAGAATAGCGGATGGAAAGACTTACATCTACAGGGTCACTCAGTTTCTCGGCGTTGGTGGTGGTGGTGGTAGTGTTTCTGGTCTCAAAATGAAGCCAAATTAGATGAGAACCAGATAGAGAGCATAGAGAGAAAAGAGAGATTAGAAAGAGCCACTGCCACAGCCACTTTTATATGGATTTTTTTTAAAAAAAAAAAAAAAAAAAGTTTGGTGGGTTTGGAGTGGGTGGAGGAGGGATCCTCTGCCGAGTTGAGAAACAGACAATTACAAACCCCATCAGCAGTGAGTGGTGCTAACAAATTATATATTATATACTCAGCCCAATCTCCATGTCTCTATCGTTTTCAACAGCGGTGGCAAATGGAAGATTTTATGGCTGATTTGAGTCGGGATTATATTGAATTTGAGGTCATTGATATGGTAAGGTAGACTCGATTTATTTTGAGTTATTAAAATTTTAATTATTTTGATTTTAATGATGGTCATTTCAGTACAAATCAAATCAAAGATGGAGTTGGATTTCGAAGAACAAGATCAGTTGCCAACCTCTGGTTTTCGGGTGTTGCTCATATCATATTTACGAGTGCGTCTTCACGCCTATTCTTAAAATGCCAACGGCTGCTGCTCTGTGTCAGTAATAGCTGTCCGTCGATTCTGTCGGTCCAGGGACTTATAGGCAGGCATTTGCAAACTGTGGGAGTAGCGCAAATGTGTCCTCAAAGTTTTGGAATATACCTGGGGGTTGCACGGTCATGAATGATAGAACTGAGAGCATGGGATTTGCAAACTTGTCAGGTTTTTTTTTTTTTTTTTTTTTTTTTTTTTTTTTTTTGGGGTTTTCGGTGGTGGTGGGGTGGCAGGGCCCCGGGAACAAATTGGTGGTTGGTGAGATTACGTTGGCAGGCTTTCTTTGGCTATCACCCAAATTACGAGTAATTTGTTTTTCGGTTGTCAATGGCTCTTAATCCCAAAGAAGAAGATTCAAAGTTTGCTGGTAGGCACCAACCGATAGGAATAAATTTGATTAGAATAGATCAAATCGATTAGTATTAGTGAGTTCAATACTTAATGTGACATGTCGATTTTATGTTTTCTTAGACTTGATATAAAATTAATCTTAAATCTCTATTTTCATTTAAAATATTTTGTAAAATTCAAATATTATGGCATTCAATTTGTTTGACTTATAATTATTATTTTTCCTTTCTATTGAAAATTTTTAGAATTTATAATTTTTGAAATTTTTTTATGGGAAACACTCTTCTAATGCTAACAAAATTTTAAAAATATAAGAATTCTAAAAATATTCAAAAAAAAAAAAGAAAGAAAAAATAATATTTAAAGTTTATGACTTTTTTTAAAAAAAAAAAATTAACAACAAAGAGTTTTAAAAGTAACATAATTTTGACAAAGAACCTTAATTATCAAAATTAAAAATTACGAAAATCTTAGAATGAATTAATATCACTGGGAGGTAAAACATAAAAGAGGTGAACCGCGTATAAATTAGACCAGGCTTCAATCGGTTTGAGCTTGTCCAATCTCAAACTCTGCCATAAAATAATTGGACTGAACTATTGTGACCAAACCACCGCTCACTTCAACACAAACTCACGTGTAACTCTGCCCAAAGGTTTTGGGTCGAACAATTGAGAGTCGACTACTAGACTAATGCCTCGATATTGTCATGCATGCTTCCAGCGCAACTTGTGTGTGTGTGTGTGTGTCTCTCATTGGAGAGTAATGTGTGTCAGGAGTTCACTAGTGCTGGAGTAAATGCATGTGCTTTAGGTTGCACGGCTGAAGGATTGTGTAGAGAGCTCAATGCGTGTGCTTTGAAGGAATCTGGCATTGAAATTGAAGCGATGAAGAGCTATGGTTGACGCACCATCCGTAATGAATTTAGGTCCAGCATAAACAGTCATTACTAGTTATCTGAAAGTTATTATTATTATTATTATGATTTACAGTAGATTAAGGAACCCTAAAAATTCATGCCAATTAGCAGCGAATCATTTTGCTTCTTTAAAGTACAATGCTTTAATGTTAAAGAAATTCTGTTTTAATTGCACTTGGCCATCCCTGCTTTGTCTCACATTTGAGTTTACTGACTAGGCAATTCACATGGCTTTTGCAGGTAGTCAGCCCGCAGTGGCCAAGAGTGTAGCATGATGCTACTTCATCTTGTTGAGAAAGTTTTTTTGCTAGAATCATCTCATCTGGGATTGCATTTTTGAGGGCCATAATATCTCCATTTAATCTTGCATACATACACAGTCTAAAAGGCATCTTTGTGTGTCTGCCATGACAGCCAATGGACTGCAGTTGCCGTTTCTGATGTTCCCAGCTGCGGAAGGAATTGGACAAAAGTGTGAATGGACACAATTGTATATTGAATCAATTCAATTATGCATCCAGATGATCAAGGGTATGTCCACCGGGGGCCCTTTTTCTTGGTGGGTCTATGGGACCAAATGGAAACAATACCTAATAAGAGTGGCAAGAGAACAACACAAACGTCATATGCATTAATTTCCGTAAGAGACCAAGGGGGGAACCCTGGTTCGCATGCTTTTTGAAGATCCATAGGGATTTTGCTATCCTGGCATTTATCTTTGTTTTTAAGTTTGAACCTTCTCATATATGGTCGATCAAATGTGATTCAACTGCATATCATTTACATTGATTATTAGATTCCACTTCAATCTTAATCCCCTAGTCCGAGTTTATTTTTTTCTTCCATGTTATTAACTTCTTTTGCTGGTTTTGTTCTGTTTTTGATCCGAGATAATAATAATAATTAAAAAAACGTATCTTTAAAGTCATTCTTCCCCACTTTTGCCCGATGGACAGGAATTGAGAATTTAAGACATATCAAAAAGTTCATCACTCATTGATAATTCCCAGGAAAAAAGTTTAAGGTTATCATTCAATTGAATTGAACCTTTCTTTTTTTTTTTCTTTTTGTTTTTTTTTTTGAAAAAAAGGGGTTGTCTTGTAACTGAAAATCTGTTTATTCACATAATAATTCTTTAACACGTCCAGCAAAGTATTCCAGAGTGAATGAAAATAACATATACGAACGTTTTCTTCTACCTCTTTCAGTTGAAGGACAACATCTATCAAGGTCAAACTCCTTATCAACATGAGCAACATACGTTGATCAGATTTGTTTTGGGTCGAATGTAAATTCTTTATTTACTTTTTTAATCTACTGGATGTTCTTTGGTAGCAATGTTGCTCTGGAAATGTCAGCTATATATATTGCAAGGCCAATACAGGAAGTTAAGCTTGACGCCTGTAAAGATCGAATTCCCGCCCTCGGTCTCAGAGTTACAGAGAAGTTCTCAGAGTATTCTGCCACCAGGGAATCCAACTTTTGCGGTTGTTTTTTGGTTGGTAAGTCGAAAGGCCCAAAAATACAAAAAGGGCATGCCATTATACGTGGTGCTTACAGTCTAGGTCTAGATCATATCAAGATTCGATCTTTCTCAAGAGTCCTGATGTGTAATCGTTTTTGCCTGAACATCCAGTATGATGCTAAAACTAAAATACGTTGTTGGCTGCCAGGGTTGTTGGGCTGGGGGAGTGGGGGTTGGAGATCATTTGCATTGGAGCATAAGTCGGGACATGATGCCGTGGCGTTTGAATTGGTAGAGCCAGAAAGATTCAAGCTACATTCTTAGTTATTTAATTATTTTAAGTTTTATCACGCAGCATTGCTGGATCATCAACCTGGTTGTTGAATGAGAAGCACAGCTAGCATTTGTGCATTGTCACTCGCCTTTGTGAATTTTAGGGAGGTTAAAAAAAAAAAAGGTCAAATTCCCCAGAAAATGAGACCTAAAAGCTGTTAAAAGTTAAAACTAAAAACATGAAAATAATAATATCACAGCCACGAGGGGGGAGGCTCGTTCAAATCTATGGGCAGCCCACGTCTAACAACCCCAATAAACGACACCGGGGCAACGTTTTCCGGCGACAGGGCCGCACCATCTGCCGTGACAGGAATGGAGCCCATCTCATTATGACTGACCACTGTCGACCCAGAAGAAGCTGCCGCCGCCGTTTTGGCCGTGGCCTTGCCGGTAAACTTGACGTCTTGTAGAACAACCCCGGTCTGAAGAAACTCGCTGAAAGCGAAACGGCGGGGATGATCAAATGGGATGTTGAGGTCGAGAGAGGAGAGACCATTAGGGGCGGCTGTTGGAGGAGGAAGAGGAGGAGCAGGAGGAGGAGGAGGAGGAGGAGGAAGAGGGGGAAGAGGAGCAGGAGGGAAGTTAGTCTTGGCTTTGGAGCCGCGTAGAGAGCGAGCAGCACCATCGTAGGCAAGTGCGGCTTCTTCAGGCGTGTCGAAGGTGCCCAACCAAACCCTCGTCTTCTTCCAGGGGTCACGTATCTCCGCCGCATACCGGCCCCACGGCCTCTTCCTCACTCCCCTATAGTGCCCTTCTCTTGCAGACGCCATCTCCAACCAAACCCACTCCCCAGGAGCCTCTTTCTCTTTTACAACAAATACATAAATAAATAAAAGAAAATTATATAGCTTCACACCAAGGAAGAAAGAGGAGGAGTGTAAAAAAAGAAAGAACAGTCAACAAAAAGAAGAACCAGCAGCAGCAGCTGGGGCAGATAGAAGAAGAGGAAGAATGCAAAAGTTTTTCCTTTTTTTTTTTATTATTTTTTAAAAATTTTTGTGGGGTCGGGGCGAGGGGGCGCTTTTTAATCGTCGTGTTTTGTATAGGAGTGGAGAGAGGGGACCACACAGTCACCCGTAATCGTCGGTTGGACGGCACGGCTACCATCTTACTTTTTATATAATAATAAAACAATTAATAATATATACATGTATATATTATGTATATGAAGGGAATTTTGATAATAAGATGCCGACCGTTGGATCGTTGCCGACGGCGCTGATATAAGAAAGAAGATGCATCTGAATAATATTTTATTTTTAGACATACAATTGCAAGCCGTGGGTCCCGCAATTTTTAAGAAACATTAAATAACTTTAAGATTGCCGCCGCCGCCGCCGCCGCTGCTTGATTAGACGAAGGAAAGAGAGAGAGAGAGAGAGAGGGACTCAGTCTCTGTCCCTCTGTGTGTGTATGGGTGAATGGCATGTGACTACCCACCGCCGGATGCTGATGTCAGCCCTAAGGGCCCCACCGGTGACTATTGCCCCAGCGGCGCCTGCCTTTTGGGTTGTTGTTTTTTTTTTTTTTTTGTGTGTTTGCGTGTCCCATTATTAAAATTTTAAAAATGAAAATAAATAAATAAATGGAGAATCAAACCTCTCTCTCTCTCTCTCTCTCTCCCTGTCTATCTTTTCTGTTTGCTTTTTCACTGGATTTTTTTTTTTTTGCGGGGGCTAGGGGGGCGGGGTTGGGTGTGGGTGGGAGTGGGAGTGGGGGCGGGAGGGGGTGGTGATTGATGATTTGCATGAGCGGATCAGAACATGGCAGGGGACGACCGCGTGCGTGTCGGTTTTTGATTGGATACTAGCTGTCAACTTTGACAGAGGGACAGAGGCTCTCCAGAGCCCCACGTGGAGTTGGAAATATCGTGGGGTTGCGTTGCTCGAGTTGCGGGAGACAGCACCGAGTTGATCCCCTCAAAACCTACGCCGCATCTTTTGACTCAATTCTTTCTCAACCCCACACGCCTCACTCTCACTCGTAAAATAATAATAAACAAAAAAATATATTTATTTTGATATATTATATTTTTTAAAAAAATTATAATTACATTTATCTTATATTTTTAAGAACTAATGTATTACTTAAATTTAATTTATATTAAATATTTTTATTAAATAAAAATTATAAAATTAATTTACGTGATATATTTTTAAATTTTTTAAATTATGCTAAAAAGTTAAAATTTATTTCATATTAATAAATTTAATAACTTAATAATAAAATAAAAAGATATTTTAATCGTATAATATGTGAGTGATAAATAAGTAATTATATTGAATAAAAAATAAAATTTAAGTAATAATCTTAATCGTGTTGAGATCAATTTATGCAAAAACTACTTCTCAATTCTAACGACGGTACATTACACAATTTTTGTATTATTGAGAAAAAAAATTTAGTTTTTATATATTTTAATAGATTATTTTTAAGATAAAAATAATAATTATGTAATAAATAATATCAAAATTTATTTTTATTTAGATATTTGATTTGGTGTAAAATATCGAGAATCTACAAGTTTAAAAATATTAATAAAATTATTAATAAATTAAGTATAAAAAAATGTAACGAAATGATATTTAATTTTTTTATTATTAAAAATAAAGAAGGTGTTAGAACTTATAAATGATATAAGAAAATTACTTTTTATTTTTAGTGACGATAATGGTGCTGTGACACAGGACTTTCCATGCGGTGGTGGAAGAAAGAAAATAAAATCAAAGAGAAAAGAAAAGAAAAGAAAAAAAACCTGACACATGTTCACGTGAGAATGGGAGGGTGCGGGGGCCAAGGTATTTTTCATGATTTTGGGCATCATTTTCAGACCGCGCTTTAATTATTACACAGTGGCATCATGGTATCCGTATTTCACATCGGATTTGTATCTTTTCTTTTCTTTTTTACTTTTAAAAAATAATTATTATTTATATTCCGATCCAACCTCCCGACTTTCCTTCGACTATCTTACAAAGAGACAACGAAAATTGAGACAGAAACGAAATCCGCAAAATTTTTTTTAAAAGTTTTCCGTCTCAGTACAGTAAAAATTATAATTTTTTTAATTTTTGGGTGATTTAGGTCTTTTTCCACCTCAGAAAAAGATACCTTATTCGTGACGATGGATCACCCGTGCGCGGGACCATTCCGCGTCTATCGCGCCTGAAGTATATATATATATATAAGTGAATTCAGAAAATAATATATTTAAATTAAAATAATTTATTTTTATATTATATATTACATCAATATTTTTTATATAATATAAAAATTAATTTTGCATACTTAAGTCCACGAATTATGAATTTATCTTAACCGAATCCTTTTGTTTATGGATTCATACTCTAACAAAGGGGTCAAATTATAAAACACACAAGCAAGATAAAATAATTAAACAGCTCATTAAAACCCTTGATAAAGAAAAGGGCAAGGTTGGGACAAAGTGCATTGGCAATTTGGTTTTTTTTTTTTTTAAAAAAAAAAAGCTCATAAAAAATCTTGAAAAATTCTAAAATTCTGAAAAATATGAATATTAAAAAAAACTTTGAGAATTTTAAAAATAATTCTAAAATTTAAATAAAAAATAAATTTTTATATTTTTAAAACAAAAGTGATTTGGTTTTGAATGAATTTGAACAGTTGATTGTGAATTTTAATTGTTATTTTTTGATACTAATAAAATATTTTAAAATGAATAATTGAAATGAACACTATAATAACAATTAAATATTATACTTTTAGTGATAAAGAGATCATTTGTTTAACATATCAAATATTATGTGTTCCAATTTTTTTTGAAGACACTCAATAAAATTAAATATATGTCTTCGTATTTATACTATTTACAATTTGCATTCAATTCTGATCCACTAGACAATATGTATAGCTAATATTTTTCCAGGAATAATCATGGTTTTCAAAAGGTGGAGTCCAAATTTTTCTAGTTTTAGTAATCCTTTAAAGTTATCGTAGTTGACTAGATTTCTATGTTTAAGAAGAAGTCAAATGTCTACCATTTTAATAAAAAATGAAAAATGTATACCATTGAGTATTGACCTCGTTACGCCAAAGCTTCTCCTTTCAGGAAGCCTCCATGCACCGTACTCATAGCCAAGATGGTCTAGAATGTTGAGATTTCTTTACGTGGAGGTGTTCCCCAAGGGTGGAAATGGGCAGTGGATTCCACTTTTACTTTTTTTTTTTTTTTCTCTTCTGCCCTTTTCATGGTATGATTTCCGAGAGAATCGAATCTATAGGCATTCAACTCCCAATCCGGGCCGAGTTCACCCTTGCACCTGGGCAATCATTGGATGGCCGGCAAACCCTATGAAAAGAAGTACAAGCTCAGAAGTGCTATGCATCTGTAGAACAATGCATCCGTGTTGGACCCCATGTTATCATGGATTCTATCCGAGATCTCGCATTGAATTGCTCATTTTAATGAGCATTCTCGAGCTCTCAATGGTTCGTCGTAAATACTGACCACCAAATTCTGAAAGGATCAAGGAAAAAAAAACAAAAAAAAAAAAAAACAAAAGAGGGCTCCACATACTGCATTTATAACACCAAAACAAAGAAAAAAAAAATGGAGAGTAAGGCGGTAACAGAGGCAACAATTTATGTCGTCCTAAATTTACAAAGATCGATATAAATAGCTAGTAGTTATTCACCGAGTGCAAAGAGCAACAAGCCAAAAAAACAAAAAAAATTTGGGACTTTCCTGCAGGGACAAGCACAATTTCAATCTCTCGCCACGAAAAGTTCTTAGGACTGAAGTTAATTCTAAAGGGCCTTTGTGCGACGACCCTTTGCCCGCCCACAAAGAATGGCATTCCCTGGGATGGGGTATTCATCTCTCAATGATCGTGATGAGGTGTAAACTCTGAGATAAAACTGCTGACCCAGATATTGCCTTGCCCAGTTTTCGGATCTGATGTTCCACATTCCCACATTGTCCAGTGACATGTAAATGGCAGTCCATGACTTGGGATACACCTGCATTTGCCACCAAACCTCTTAGTGATTGCCTAACCTAAAAATGCACCTACCACTTGTGCATTGCTCATGCTTGTGAAAGCACAAATCACATGACAATAGCATATATGATAAAAGTTATGCACACCTGAGTGGTGCAACGAGCCACTGCATCTACCAAATTGTAGTGGTTTCTACTCGCAGGCGTCCACTGCCCTCCATCCATCCTGTTCATCTCACAGAAAGCTTTCAGCTTTTGGATAATACATACATGGAAGCAACATGTAATGCAGAAGCATTGTCAGGACTGATAAGCTTACCCCACAACAAAGAAAGAATGGCCGTCAATGTGCCATGATTGCAAGGTGTCCTCCCAATTTTGGAAAATGATTTCGATGAATTCCCGGTAGTTAGCATTCATGGCTGAGGTCTGAAGGTAAGCATTTCCGTAGTCGGGGCTCATGGGGATACCTCCAAGGTTGAAAACTCCAGGAATGTTGAAGTAGTCTGCAAGTTTCAATGGGGTGTCTGCAGGCACAAACGAGACACCATTTACAGCATACCTCCGCTTTCCATTGATAGAAGGAGCAGAGCTTGCGAGGGTAATTGTGCGGGTGGTTTTGATTAATCCATAGTGGTAAGAGCCTTGAGGATTTGGCCTTGGTCCACTGGCTGTCAGATTCCATCTGCATGGAGAAAACATTACACAGTGAGATGAGACTTGTGTACTAATCCCATGTGTACAGCTATATACCCGTTTATCATCAGGAACATGAATGCAGAATTATACAACAAAACTTTGGCAAAGTTGTTCGTTCGATTATGAGAATGAAATACAGGAGATAGTGCATCTAGGTGCTACCACTGAACATGTTTGCATCACAAACTAGGAAACATACTGAGAATTGGGCATACTGCAGAGAAACTGTAAGTTCCAGTACCGTATGGATCTAGCCTGGTTGCGGGACCAAGCAATCTGGGTAGTTGGTCCCGGTGGGACGGGACCAGAAACTCCTTTACGTGAATTGCTATAATGAAGCACGGCAGTTGTGGTGAGCACACGAGTAGTGAAACGTGAAGAAATGACAATGTAGTAACCTTGAGCCGGCTGATTAGCTGTGACCAAGAAAGAGTAGGATTGACCCAGGTGAATGTCCATGTCAGAGTAGGTATTCTGTACGGTATGAGATCCTTCTACCTCGACCAGTTTCATCTTGTGCCCCTGAATTCTGAAGTTAATGGATGTTGCAATGCCCACATTTGATATCCTGAATCTGTAAGTCCTGCCTGCAAATAGATATGCAGTATATCATGTTATCCACATAGAAACTTAAATGCCTATAAAAAAGTACGAAAGACGCATAACAAAAGCTACTAAAGGAGATGAAATTGGAGCTCATCAACAAAATCTTTTGATATATACTCAAATATAACAGCATGACAAACAATAGAAAAATGGGCTGAGCAAAAAAATTGAGAATAATTTAATTGAAAGAGAGATTTTTAAGGCATCAATAGAGACCCGGATCAACTGTGAATGTATTTCCATTCCATCCACGACCGTTGATGTGAAGCCCATTAGGAAATGGAAGATCATAACCAAGTTCCAACATTCGTCTCAAAACCTGAAAAATGGACGAGAAGTATTAGTTTTGATGGGGAAAATTCCAAGACAAGTGAAGAAAGAATCAGAACCTCCCCAAATTGTGACAATTATGTGAGCAAGCACGTACATTGTGATCTTTCTTGTACCAGTCTCCAGCTATTAGAATGAAATCCCCTGCAGGAGGAGGGAAAGGAACTGGTATGAGAGGACGACTCCAGATTCTGATGCCACCAAACCCTCCAGCTGCCTTCTGGAATCCAAGTGATGGGAAGTAGAAATAGCTACCAATCTGGTCTTTCACTTGGATGATATAGGTAAAGTTCCTTCCTGGCATGATTGGACAATTGGTGCCAGAGACACCATCCTGCCACGAGTTCCTCCTTTGTTGTATGCCATTCCTGTTTGGAAGAGTCACAAACAAGGACAGTCAAGATTTTGATTCCCCTTATCATAAACGTAAATGGAAGTTCAGGAAGGTCAATGAATGGACAAGGGCCAAGTGACTTTTCCTTAAATTGAAGTCTTCACAACTACATGATACAATATCTAGAGATTCTACCATGCAAAATGAGTCCTCAGTTCAAGCTAGTTGATTGTTACGAGCACTTAAAAAGTTAACTATTTAGCGTCGATATGATATGCAGAAAAGCTGGCAGAGTTTAGCACAAGAATCTCATCGGCAAACAATCCTCTCCCGAAGTTATGGACTTCTCCCTGTGCAAATTCAGAAAACAGTTAATGCCCATTTATCTGTTCCTAAAACTACAGTTGTGGCATATTCTCAAGAATACACGAGGGATATAGAGCTTTCCCATGAACCAATGTATATTTGCACTGAATCAGAGGGATGGCAAAGGCTTAAAGGACCCGAAAGACGGACATTTAACATAAATTTGCTAACAATAAAGCCCACAAACAAAGGCAAGATTGAAGATCGGAACCAATTTCAAGTAAGAACCAAAAAAAAAAAAAAAAAAAACCATTTGATTTTAAGCAACATTTGCATATTTTCCAAAAAAAAAAAAAGGTCCCCAATATTCAAGATATGAGATCTATAGAGTGAATAATGACATTAATAGCATGGACCCAGCTGCGTGGCTGGATTATTCTAAGGGCCTAGTGGATTGTTGACTAACAAATGATTAGGTCAGTGGATATCAGAATAACAAAATGAGAAATTGAACATTCTTCAAATCAAGTTAGATTCCAAAGCGCAAGTCTCTAAAGATGTAAACCAATAGAACCCAGTTCAAACCCATGAAATTTTCAATGATATATTTTGAAAATACCGTTCTATATATTCATGGTATCAAAGGTAAAATGATAGTTAGATGGGGATATCCTTTGCTAAATACCCTTTCGAGATTCAATGACCAAAGTAAACCCCCCATAGCCATTGCAGCCGGCCTATCTTCATGGTTGTAAATACAAAACGCATTAAGGGACACATATGGCATTAGAAATGAGAAAGCACCCATCCTATATTTCAGCAAAAATGGTACAGTGCATGTGCATTTAAAGCCAGTGTCGATCAATTTATTTCATAGGGAAAGATACACAGCAAGAGAGGAGAACTGGTTGCTAAGAAAATGCAGGGAAAAATATGACAAGAGGTGATATCATTATAAGATTCTATGACTCGAGATCTTATTTCTTTTCTTCCATTATCCTAGATTTTCTAGGCAGAAAGAAAGTGCCAACAAGTGTGGAGTGGGGAAAAGGAGCCAAAGAGACAAAAGTCAGCCCAGTTACCAAGAAATGAGGAATGGTTCTCTGAGGTAGTTGTAAACATTGATAATGAGATTATCGTTGGTAACAGCATCAATATGGGGCCCTGGAAACTGCCCATTGATCAGGATCCCCTGCAAGTAGCATGGCAAGGAAAGAACACCAAAGACGTCACCAAAGACGTCAAACACCAACAAAACCCACCAAAAAAGAACAAAACAAAAAAAAAGTTCAGTTTGTTTTCTAAATGAAGAAAGGTCCTTTCCGGGGAAAAAGACCATCAAAACCAGCTCTTTCCGAGAAAAAAAAAAAAAAAAAGGGCAAAGCGTTACCTGTTGCTTGACACCCAGAGGGTAGATATCACCATAAGTGACTTTCCAAGTGAAGAATCTGTAAGGGTCATCGCCATTAATGCCATGAACAAGAAGCAAAATGAGAAGAAAGAAACGACGGAAGCCTCTCATGTTTTCTTTTTTCATTTTTTGTACTCCGTCCGTCCCTCCCTCCCTCCTTGTCTCTTGTATTCTCACTATAGTGCAGCGAGGCTAGCTGTTGACGATGAATGCACTTAAATAGTATTGTTTAAGTTTTAAAGTGCAAGACTTTAGATCTATAGCGCAAAGGCGGATCTTCTTCAATACTGCATTATGAGTAAAAGAGTAAATGGAGACGTGCCTCCCTCTACTTCTTCTTCTTCTTCTTCTTCTTCTTCTTCTTCTTCTTCTTCTTCTGTTGCTAAAATTGCTGGCTTGCTCTGTCACCATATTTTCTTTCCATCTTGGTCACGTTACGCGGCTAGTGGGTGCGAAAGATGACAATTCCAAAACCTTATAGTTAACGCACGGGGATCAAATTTTATAATTAGTTAATCGAATTAATATAAACCATTTTTTTTTCTATTCCGTTATAATTTTTCTTCTTAGAATAACAAGGTCAACCAAACGAATTTAAACGTTTTTATTTATTTATTTATTTATTTCTATTTCCAGTTTTTATTTTAATAATACAAAAAAAATGTCATTAATAGAGAACTATATATATAACAAATACATGTTACCAGAATATTATTATATCTTAAATAATTAATTATTTATCGTATCTATATATATAATTATAGATTTTTGTTTTAAAATGCATCAATTTTATTCTTTGTTACGTTCAAATTGAAATTTTTATATTTTTTTATTAAAACTAATTTTTTCTAGCTAACCGTTTAAAAAAAAAAAAAAGAAAAAGAAAAAACGTAACCGAAATTGATATTGAAATCTTTTGTTAATCAAAAATTGGTTTACTAAAATATTCTATTCAATTTTGGTTTGTTAATTTCAAATAACTGAATTTTTTTTTTTAATAATTTTCATAGTTCAATTCCATTAGCCAAACTGTAAAATACCTCCAAAATGGAATAAAGTTTGGTGTGTCAGGACATAGATCTATATATTGCATTATTTAATGACAATTTATTACACATTTTTAGTTTTTTTTTTTTTAAATAAATTAAAAGTCTCGTTAGACCGGACATCACACGATTAAAATAAGATAATTTTTATTTTATTTCTAAAATTAGAATTTAAAGGGCAGAAATTAAATTCGTTAAACGCAAATGTGCAGCATTGTATGGAACAGCTTGAGTTTTCGGGAATGGGGACGCGCAAGTTGTCCGCGTTGACTCCCATCCATAGGTTTGCACCGTCCGGTTCTTTAGTATAGAAACCCAGCACGGGGGAGGGCGGGGGTGGGCAGCAAATATGGCATGTGAGCTGTCACAGGAAATTATTATTATTATTAGATAATATGCACGAGTTGCATTCGATATAACATTGGATTTGGTTGGGGGGTGGGGTGGGGTCGGGCGGGGGCGGAGTGAAGAATCTGTGCTGGATGCAGAGAGCTGCACCACGGGCAGCCTAATTTATCACACACGGGTTCTGCCACGTCCTGCACCGTCCTAAAAATTCCCAGTTAAATCCATCGTTCCCCCCCCCCCCCCCCCGCCAAATCCCCCATATCCAACATTAGCTTTGCATTCGGCTAACGATGACTCCTTTTTTTTTTTTTTTTTATAAATAATAATAAAAAAAATTTGGTTACACGGTTTATGCGAGACGGTGAACCATACCATAAATTCAATTGGCTTCATTTTTATAGACATGGTAGAATTAACATTCAGGGGGTCCCCCCACATCTTCCCTTGATGCCTACTCCACTCCACCGCCCCCCGCCTATTCCTGGGCTCGACAGGGGAAGCAAGGTCCTGTAGTATTCGGCTGATTATTCCGTTCAGACTGCGGTGGGAATATCCGGGCTCATCAACCGCCCCATTTTGGCCAAAATGTCAATGCCAGCTTTGATTGCTTAAAATTAATGAGAATTGATGTGAGAAAGTAAGGAAGGAAGAACCAGACTTACGGTTATGTTCTGTAATTATTAGCTAGAAAAATATTCTGATCGTTGCTACCCTGGCGGCAGCTGCGCCGACAGCTGACGCTGATTTTACTGCTGCTGTTGCACACACAAAACGCACACATACGACATGACCTGCTCCCATGGCTTTAGCTGCTGGAATGTGATCCCCGCTGGAAGTGTCAAATGCATCCATTAATTGGCAAATCCAATCGCCTGTTGCAATCCTTACCATTTCCCTGTTTTCCTTGATTTTAACCGTATACATTTGATTCTGGACCCTCGGAGCATAGCCTTTTGCTGATATGTGTATTTAGCGCAAGGATGATAGTGTCATGGCCTAGACCGAGGAAACTGTTTCGTAATTGAAATGGGAATGATTTGACGCCTTTATTTTCCCCGCCTTTTTGGCACTTATCTTGGCAACATTGATTGTTGCAAAGAAGATCTATCCCCCCCAGATGAAGAGCTCGTGATTTGAAAATGCACTGCTTCGGAGTAAGCAACATCAACAAAGTGGAATAAATTACATTTTGAAAAATATTTTCATTTTTGCATCTCAACAAGGCATCACAAAGGGAATGTATATTAAAATAGATACAGTTGCAGCCAAAAAAGCACACAAAACCTTATTCATTGTGCTTATTCTATCATCTCTGAGGCTAACAAATCTTAAGCTATGAGCTGCACCACTAGCCGCTGCAGTGGTGTTCAACATTGTCCTCGTCTTGTTGCTGATTTTTTACTGCAGCCAAAAGTCAAATATAAATGTGTTTTAGAACCTTACGCAAAATGTGTTGATTCTTTAGTGCTTAAGCACTTTCCATCTTAACAAGTAACAAACTCGGTTGAGAGAAACAATTAGATAATCAAGAAAGGGTAACTGCTTACCTCCCAGGAAATATACAGCTCCCATGACCTGCAAACAATAGCAACAAGAAGAAGAAGATGTGAAATTTGAAAATAATAACCTAGCACAGATCGCACAAGCTACAAAACACAAATATAGGGACACGATTTTGCTTATGGTGACTTCGGACACATACAAAGCAATAATGGAACTTGCTTGCTGGAATGTATGCAGAATATTGGATCCACTTTCTAAAGGGAAGCTTGGCCGTGGCCATCAGCTATTGGCATTTTCCTGGCTCCTAGCTTAATGGGGCTCACTTGAAACAGTATCCGAAGAGAAATCATAATTTCCTTGCTGGCTATTTCAATCAACGTCATTCTATGCCCTTTTCCATACTACAATCAATCAAGGACCCATGTGCCTCTGTCAAGTAGGAATCACACGGCATTCCCTCTTCAAGTCATCGTTCTTCTCTTGAGTATCCCTCGAGGAGCGTGGGTAGAAAATGCATTGTTTCTTTTACCTCGGTGGGGTAAAACTGGGCTCTAAGCAATTCACAATTTTTAGAATTGCAGTCCCTTTAACAGCCGAGCTTAAGGATTCTTTTTAATTTTACATTTCAGAAGATTCAAGTACACTTCATTTTGTGGGCTTGTAGTCCTTCAAACAACTGATCTTAAGGGTTCTTTAGTTTTAACTTTCAGTAGCCTTAACGTGCATTTTAACTTTTCCCAACGTGCATTTTAACTTTGTAAAGATGGATATCTCATTCTAATTAATCTGTACCTACATGTCTAATTTTGCATCCAACACAACCTCCCAAAATTGACTGCAGTCTATCAGACACACGCTTCATGATCATCGCCTTCTCAATCTCATTAAAATCCATAAACACAGGTTCTGTAATAAAACACTACCGAAGCACACTTACTTGGGTCCGTGGTGGTGATTATGGCTGCACCCTTGAAGTCACAGGACCCAGGAGCCTTTTTCTCCTTCTGGTAATAGCTATCAAATGCATAGGAGGCATGATTCTTTACATTGTTGGGCTGGTAACAACTCTCCCCTGGCTGAACTTCACTGCAATTAGCCCTTCCTGGTCCACATGCCCAATCCAATGCTGCCTGCAATGTCTTAGAATCAACGCCATCCACTGCAATGCAATATGTCTGGTTCGTTGTATCATTAGCCAAAAATGTGCCACTTCCAGATACATGAAGCAAATAAACCGGCGAGGAATTCCCATGAAACAACCCCCAGTTTGCTTCTGACACAGGTGATGATCTCAAGTCCTCATTGAACAACTCATATATGTACACACTAGAAGTGACTTCTGGATGCAGAGGAGTCCCACTATGATCGAGAACATGCTTAATGAGATTAGAATTATAAGTATCTGCATTGTCAACAGTTGCATAGGGCTCTTTTGAATCACCCTTTGAAGGCCACCCGGTCTCAGTTACAAGAACCTCAACATCGGTAACATTGAGATTCTTCATAGAAAAATAGGCAGCATCAATCATGGCATCAAGCACATTAGTGTAATGCAACAAAGTATTAGGATCAACCATTTCTTTAGATGGCGTCAAGGGCTTAAACAAGGAATTGTCAAGAGGCACCACCCCTTTGTTTTGCATAAACACGTAATAAGAATAAAGATTCATCATCAATGGAGACCCAGTTCTTAACAAGAACTGAAGCAGTGGAAGCATAACTGAGCTCCAACTCTGATTAAAAAAGGACTGAGAAGGCGGAAACGGATCAAGAATTATAGAAGCCGCATGTGGAGTTGAAATCTTGATGTGGGTATGCAAATTAGCAGCAACTAAAGCACTATAAAGTGACTCAATAGCCGGCATAAGCAAAGGAGCTGAAGAGGGTATAGTTGTTAAGACCTCGTCACCAACAGCAATTGAAGAGATTAGAGTTTCTGGATAGTAAGCCACAACATTGCGACCAATCCAGGAGGCTGCAGTGGCATTAGAGGAACCAACAGCAAGAAGCTGGTTATTGGGGACGCTAATGATGACCCGGATCTTGGTTTTAGCCAAAGCTTGAAGCAAGTCAGGGTCGGCATCATAGAGGCGTATGTGAGTGATCTTTTGAACTTGTAGGAATGAAACAAGTTCTTTAGCCGGCATGAGATTGGACACATCAGTGCCAATATTGAAACCCACAAATGGTTCCTTGTCAAGTTCTTGTATTTGCTGATTAAATGGTGTTGCTGCCAGTGGTGATGATTTAGCCGCTGCATTTTTTGTAAAAGAAGAGCTCAGAATTAGAAAAAGACCTGTCCTTTGTTCCTCCAGTACTGCCTCTACAAGTAGGGTTTGTGTTAATTACCTTGTGACAATGCGAAAAATGCAGCACAAAAGAAGAATAAGGTGTTGGTGATGAGGGCAGTGAGCTCAGAGTTTGCCATTATTGAATTGGAGCTTGAGCTTTACTCCTTCATGCTCTGCTTCTGGTTCAACTACAGGCTCTTGCATTATCTTCTGGGGGTTTTATATTTCCCCTCTTTCTGGTGAAAATTTTTGGTGGGTTTGCTTAGGATTAAGAGTATCTTTGCTTGTTCACCCCAACAGATCTACAAGAAAGAAGACATTAAAAACACATTTAAGAAAAAACAAAAAAGAAAAGAAAGGAAAGCACAGCACACCTTCACAAAGTTGGAATGGAGGGGCTGTGGTTTCGGTCGTCGTCGCGGGTGCGTTTAGTCTTACAGGATTCTTGTCTCTGAACATGATCGAAGTATATAACAAGTGTTGCTAAAAAAATTGGATTTGCAGTTTGATTTCCGTGCACGGAATTCCCCAAAGTGACCTTATGGGCCGACAAGCTCCATGGTTCTCTACCACGTGTTTTGGGGACAAAAGTTGGAAAGGAAAGTTAAATGGGGATCTTTATGGTAACTTATTCCCTGCAAGGACATGACCTCTTCTGTCCTGTTCTGCTGCTTGTACGAGCCGGGTGCTTTTTGAAGTTACAGGCTGGCGAGAGACGTTTTCTTTGGGTCAAACGAAAGGGACGTTAACGCTGCAGCTTGTAGACATTCAGATCAATTCCACGAGTTGGGTAAATTAAGACACATGTTACCTTTTATTTTATTCTGCTCCACTTAGTTGTTTGATCAACATGTCTATTTTCCTCCAGCTTCTATCACCATTTCCGGTTATGTTTCGGACCAAACATCAAACACTGCTGTCTGGTAAATATTTCAGAACATCAAATTCATTCAAGTGGGGCGGGGGGATAACAAGTTGAGGGACTTTAATTGCCAAAAGGAGATATAAAAATGGGTTTAATGGCTATGGAACTTTGACAGATGTCATGTCTTTTTTTATTTTGTTGTGCTGTTGGAGTCCAGTGAAAAAAACAGAAAGAAGGTGGAAAACTCCACCAAAAGCTCTTTTTTGTGGGTCACCAAAAAAAAAATGGCAAAAATAGTAAGAAAGGTCATTCTTCTTTTCTCTCTCTCTCTGAGATCTAGCATTGCTATATTCATATACCATGTTATATTCGATAAATAATCACAATTAACAATGAAGACGTGAAAACAATGGTCGTGACACTTAAATATGGACCCAAGCCATATGCATCCGCCTGCATGCATCCAATGTAACAAAGAGCTCTTGTAGGCGCTGGAAACTGCTGATGTTTTTCATCTGCTGGCCTCAAAACACCTTTGAATCGACCCTAAAACAAACACCCCCTTAGAAGTTTTTGCTGCTTCGGTATCTCCAACCAGAAAGAGACAGGGAAGCTTCCTGCTGTGGTACCATAAATAATCGAACATTATGCAGAGCCAGTCACGAGCATTACAGTGGAACTGCATACCCTGCATGCTTTCACGGGCGATACGGGGTGACGTGGGTGACCTCATCTCCATTAGTGTGTTTTTTTTTTTTTTCTTATTTTACTTTTCCAACCTACCCCCATTCATTTATTAGTTATTCTGGCGGAATAAAGATTAATCATATCAATCATTTCATTTCTGTTTACATTCAAGCAAAAATTGCATATCGGTGACTTGGTACTTCCCAAGAATTCAGAAGAAAAGTGATAGGTTTACTGGGAAGTCATCCCCTTAATTAATTAAGTACATAATTTACCGTCACCTAAAAATTTGTCGAGTTGCTCAATCACAACTTCAAAATAAAAAATTAATGCACAAAACTCTCTTTTTATGTGAAGTAAGCGTTTTTAACTTTCCCACCCAAAACACCTAGAGATCGTTTTCATCGGGAAATACATGTGCATGTGCGCCAGACGCCGTAGAAAAAATAACAAAACAAGTGGCCATGGTGCGCAAGCAATTATTAGGCATAATATTGTTCAAACAAAAAGGAAGAAGGAATAAGCATCGAATTGGTTTGCAGTGCCTTTACCATTTCCTTGCTTTTACTGTCTCCATTGTCGTTCCAATTAATTGATTTTGTTGATTGCTTAATAGAACGGAAAGATACTTCCATAAAGGGACGCGACGAGAGAACCTCCAAGACTTGGAAACTGGAATCCTAAGGACAGTTTTTCTGCCTCATTCCGCTATGCTTGGATTACGCAACAAAAATATGATTTTAACAGCAGACTAGCGACGGAAAATTAGATATGCACAAAATGCAGGTCAATTGAAGTCTTCTGCACCATGATAATACGAGGAACTTCAGGTAGCTCAAGGCAACCAGCACACCGATAATTAAATTGGATATTAAGATTCCTCTACCAAGTACCAAGCAGTCACGGCTTTCCAGCTCCATTCGTTCTCTAAACTAACGTGCTCTCTAAACTAACGTCACTTCAGAAAAAAATTGGGCTGAGAAAGTTTCAAGGGCTGTGTACCACCGACACCTTTGCATACAAAAATAACCAAAGCATTACATTTCCAGGGGCAACAGTGCTGGAACTGCAAGAAGCAAAGAATTAAGTTATGCATTTCAAGCTGAGGCTCATTGTTGAATGAACTCCAGCACCAATTTCTCAGACGAACTTCAATCATATCATCACCGGAGTGCATTCACGAAAGCCATCAAGGAGTCTGCATCCCTTTTCTCTGATACATACTTGATTGGGCGAGATGAGTGTGTAGGGAAAAAGAGTATTGTGGGAAAGCTTCCGAGCTGCAATTCCCGACTTGCAAACTCCTTCTGATCACCATCTGCTCGGAATTTTCCAATCTTCACTCCGCTCCCTGCCAAATTATCTGCTAACTCGAGATAGGAGCCTTCCATTGCCTGGCAAAACTGGCACCATGGAGCATAGAGCACAACAAGCCATGGTTCCCTTCTCTTCTCTAACCTCAACAAGTTCTCAATTCCTGTCCTGCTTAAGGCCGCCAGGTTCTGGGAGTCGAAAATATCCACTGCTGCAGTACTTCGATCCACATTAGCAGCTCCATTTCCATTGCCATTAAGCTGGGCAAGATCTTTGTGTTTCAGATTTCCTTTGTGGAGACCGCATTCCTTAGCCTTGGCATCTTCCCACCACCACCTTCCCTCTCTCTCGTGTTGACCTGGAAGAACTGGCCTCGTGCATGGCTCACAGCCAATGGAGATGTATCCTTGGGCATGCAAGGAATTCACAGGCACAGTCATGGCTCGAAGGAAGTTCCATATATCTGTGCCTGCAACATTAGCCATTGGGTTCCACTTGATCAAGCTGCCAACTCCACCATCCATTCCCTCAAAAACTGGGTCCACCTGGACAACAGGAATTTCAGACCTAGTGCCTGGAGATTGATCCTTCCTTTGGCCAGTGATCCAAGCACGCAAACCCTTGAGTGCCCTCCGCAAGGGTCTCACCTTCCTCACTCGACAGCACTCCTGGTGCCCATCCTCATAGAAAGAGAATAAGCCCTTGCTCCTTACCAATGCTTGAACTTCAACAGCATCCGGAAACATGTACTCAATGTGGATGCCATAATGCTTCTCAACCGTGTCAAAAAAGCGGTAAGTTTCCGGGTTCAGCCTCCCCGTGTCCAGGCTGAAGACCCTAAAGGGTCTACCAGTAAGCTTCGCGTACCCAATCAAAGCAACATCTTCAGCACCACTGCACAGGAATGAATCATTCTTAACAACAAGACCATACTTCGAGCACATAGAATAAGAAGAAATTTATTTGTGGTAAATTACAATTGTATCCCAGAATGTACATGGACTCCCTGCTAATTGAAAAAGTTGCAAGAGCTCCAAGACTTTGGAGTGCTACACTGCTTTGATTTTGATGCTATACACCTCATTTGATAGGGCGAAAATGAAAAACTTGAAAAGACTAGATGAACACCATTCGACAACCCGAAACAAAGTAAAGTAAATAAAAGTAGACAGTTGGTTTAGCTAACACAATGAGATGGTCATATTCTCTAAACCTTTGTTAATGACAAAAACACTTCCATTCATTTGAACAATTTAAATTCTCCATAAGGTAACCCGATTTCCACAATTTTTGTGAACTTCATAAAGTGCAGATTCCAAACTCAATTAAGGATTTTTACTAATGAATTCCTCAACGAAGACACAAGCTCTGTCAATCATAACCTAAGAATTTTTAGTTATAAATTAGAACAAAGCCACCTAAATGAAACTCAATTTATTACCAAAAGTCCAGATCAATTAAACAACCCCCCAAAAAAGGGCTGAATTTAGAGCCGTTTCAAATCGGACCTGAAAGCAATAGCAATATCAGTGCCAAATTTCTCAAGTGCCTTGTCTATGATCTCCAAAGGAGAGGCCTTTTCTAGCTCTCTCGCCAACTGCTCATAGTCCTCCTCAGCCACCTCCACCCCTTTCTCTTCCAACTCTGCAATTCCCACGCACAACCACCACAGGTCAACGCAGCTCCAAAGACTTTTGCACGCAAAATTAAAAAAAAAAAAACACACACACACACACACAAACAGAGACAGACACACAACTTACCAGGAGCAGCGATGGTTACTGCAAGCGGGACCACCGAATTATGCCGTTTGGGCTGGGCATTAAAAGACCTCACCGCAGTCCGTCTCTGAGAAGCAAAATTCACATAGCCGGCGACTGGACGATCCAGGAAACGAAACGAACCGAGTTGTGAAGCTTCCAAAACCAATAAAAACAAATCAGTTTTCGAATTTTGAAAATTCTTTTCTCGTAAAGTGAAAAGGCAATCAAATATGTTTTAAGCAAATGAAAAAGAAAATACCTTTGAGCTCAGGTGAAGAGCACGAAAAATCGGAAGCAGAAACTGATGAAGAAGAACAAGAAGCAGCAAACAACGCCATTTATCTTAATTTCCTTCCTTCCTTCCTTCCTTCCTTCTTTCTATAAACAGCAAAAACCGAAAAAAAAAAAACACAAAACCCAAAAATTTTGAGGTTTTAAGTTTGTGCGTAAACGTTGTACAAATTGTGTCCTGTTTTGTTGCCAACGTTTCGTTGTGCTAACTGTTTCTTCGTACGAGCTTTGGAAGACGGGAAGGCGATGTGTTTAAATAATGGCCAAAGAAAAACGCGCCTAGAGAGGAGGTTCATTGAACCTGGACCGAATTCCGTCAGACGCCATTTTGCCCACGCGGATGCTTGCGATTGGCTTGTCTTTCTTTCGTTCCTCGTCGCTTTCATGACGTCGCGTTTAAGTGGCCTGCGCACTCCGAATCCGAATCCGAATTCTTAAAATCAGACAATAATTCATGAATTTATTATAATTCTGGTTTGCCCAACACTTTATCATTATTCTTTTTTTGTACCGAAACTTTCCGATTTGTAATGGCCCAATTTGACCATGCCAAGGGAGTTGCCGCGTATCATTCGGGTCATCCATTGCAATAATGACAAATAAGCCTGATACGAATTTTAATTTTATTTTTTTCAATTTTTGAGTTGTTGAGTCCATGCCATGGAAATATAAATACGATGTAATGCAATGTGATGTGCTTCGTGTGCTAACTCGTCTATTTTCTATGCCAAGTGTATTTATAATATTAAATTTGGGACTAATTTGATACAAATTTAAACTTTTGAGATCCAATTGAACAACAATGAAGTGGGAGCCCATAAAAATGACACATTTGTAGAAATGCTCGAGGTGAAAAAATTGGTGGCTATACTTTTTTTTTTTTTCTTTAATTTTCTTTTTTCTATCTCTTTTTTATCATTGCGGTTGCTTTCAGGTGGGAGACTTTGTGAAGGTCAAGTCCCATCCAATCGCATCGGATCTCATCCCCCAGATGATGGACTGGCTTACGTAGGGTAGGGGATTGATTCTGAGTCGTGGCTTGGATTGATCTTTAGCTATTTGAACGGAAAGGGAATATATATATATATATATTATTTATTTATTTTATTTTATTTGTTTTTGGAAGAGTGGAAGTAGGGAGTTATTATTATTTTTTCTTTTTTGAGAAATGACAAAGAGAGAAGTTAAAAAGTGGTGGCCCTAATCATTCCATACTTTTCGGCCTCAAATTTCCTTGTTGTGATTTGTGCTATAGCCAAGTCATGAAGGAAGATTTATTGAACGAAATGAAAAAAAAAAAAAAACAAAAACAAAAACAAAAAATACAAAGATTGCGTTTGCTTGCTTCTAACAGGATGGTTTGACATTTATAAGCTATTTCCTTAATCAGTTCCGAGTCGTCAATAAGTAATTGTTCACTCCATAATTGTAAAATAAAATTTCTGAATCTCTTATGGCCTATTGAGTTTGATAGAAAAAAAAAAAGAATATATTTTTTTTATTTCGCTTGTCATTTGAAAAGAAAAGACAGAAAATTTGGACCCACTGCAAGAGAAATGGCAGCCCCCCCCCCCCCCCCAAAAAAAAAAAGAAGAAGAAGAAAGCAAACTGACCGCATTCACACGATGACGATGGATCCCCCAGTGTAATTGAAGTGGAAATATTAAAAAATAATAATAGTAATACTAATCATTAACAACGACATGACGTGACCCCATAAATACACCAAGCACGAAGGATGGCGCGAATGACGACCAGATACACAGAAACTAGATACGATTTTACCCGACCGACGGCTGCCATTCTAAAAAAAGCATTCTTTTTTTTTTTTTTTTTTTTTTTTTTTTTGTTGGGTAGCATTCCTATCCGGAGGACCCGCAATTTATATGATGCAACTGCGAGGAATCAAAACAATCTATAAGATAATTGGTTTGGTTGAATGAATTTACTTTTTTTTTTTTTTTAACATCAAAATAAAATAAAATATTTGGCACTAACTCTCATCGAACTTTGTTTATTCGCTTAGTTCTTGGACCAGATGCTTTTGCCTTCCAACTCGAGATCTCAATTGGCAGCTCTCCCACAACGCATATTCCTTTTTTGCCATTGTATTATATTAATAAACTTAATTAAAGAGGATCATTCTTTTTTTTTTTTTTTTTTAAGGTCTTCTTCCTTCAGCAGCTACCAACTTTCTTTCTTTGTTTCTTCTTCTTCTTCTTCTTCTTTTTTTTTAATAAAAAAAAATGTCAAGATTGAACTATTTTTGGTCTTTTTATCCTTTTTTTATTGCACGGGAGGCTTCAAAAAGTCATACAAATAGAATAAAAAAAATTATAAGACCTTTTAAGTCTCTATGGGTACACACACACAATACAGATATCTTGAGATTTCTGTATTTTTTATATTATAATACTAGCACCGAATTTAAAAACAAAACAAACAAAAGAAAAATATAATTTGTTAAGTAACTGTTAAAAACATTTTGATTTAATAACAACAATATAAATTACAATATAATTTGTTAAAATTTTATTAAATTGTAAGTTATACAATATTAGTAAGTTTTATTATTGTTACCAATTTCATATTTTCTCTTTAAAATTAAAATTTTAATTTTTTAATTATTTCAAGAACAAAGAAGAGAGGGAGGGAGAGAGAGAGAGAGAGGGCGTGGGGAATTGGAGAGAAAGAACACGTGGCCTGGTTGTATGGTGCCAAGTTTGTGGCTTATTAGACACACCGAACAGATTAACAGAGGTTTTAAAATTCTCCGTTTGATCGAGCATTTCATCGTACGATACAGTACAAGATTACGAAGGAAATCAAGGTAAATACTAAAATGACGGACACTTTCATCAATCTTTCCAAAACAGACCCATCGCCCATTCAACTGTTCCTGTAACTGAGCCGTAACACTAGCATATCTCTTTCACATTCCTCCAAATACTTACACTACCAGAGGTAACTTCGATATTATCTCTGCAAAGCTCCCCACTCTCGACTTTTTTACTTTGCGAGAAAAACAAGGTAAGTTTCTATTTATTTTTTTTTTTAAAAAATCATTTTCTTCTACTTTTTTAGCCGATGTGTAATGGGATGTGATTGCTATTGCTGATTAGTTGTTTTTCTTTCTTCTCCTTCTTCTTCCTTTTTTTTTTTTTTTTTTGAACTCTTGAATTGAAGGTGAAGGAATGGCAGACGCAGAGGCTGCGGCTGTTGTGGATCCAAACGCAGAGCTTTTGGGATGGCCGAAGAAAGACAGGCGACGCTTCCTTCACGCTGTTTACCGCGTTGGTGATCTCGATCGCACCATCAAGTAATGGATTTTTATTAAGAATAAATTTGCGTGATGTCTGGCTTTTGTGCTGGCGGGTGTTTTTTTTTTTTTAATTTTTTTTTTTGGGTGGGGGGCTGTGTTTTGGTGGTGGGGTCAGGTTTTATACTGAGTGCTTTGGAATGAAGCTGTTGAGGAAGAGGGATGTTCCTGAAGAGAAATACTCCAATGCCTTTCTTGGGTTTGGCCCTGAACAGTCTCACTTTGTGGTAGAGCTGACTTACAGTATGGTTACCATATGCCCTCTTTATTCTCTTCATGATTTTTTGTATTAGTTATTTGTGTTCTGTTTTCAAATCTTCACTCGTTTGTGTTTCTTTTCGTGGTTGAACCTTTCGTCTATTAGTAATTAGATTGTGGGTTTTTATTGTTTCTCTTGGAACATCATTTAATTTTAATGGAGTAGTGTACCTATCAGAATTGAACCGCTTGATGTACTAATGTTGACAATGTTATGAGCTTTGCAGATTATGGGGTGACTTCATATGATATTGGAACTGGTTTTGGGCATTTTGCCATTGCAACTGAGGATGTAAGTGCCTTCTATCTCTTGCTATTTAATACGAAACAGTGGTTTTCTGCACTGGTGCTGAAAATGACATTTCGCATCTCGTGGACTTTTAGGTTTACAAACTAGTAGAAAATGTACGTGCTCGGGGTGGCAATGTTACTAGGGAGCCTGGTCCAGTCAAAGGTGGAAAGTCTGTTATTGCCTTTGTGAAGGACCCTGATGGTTATGCTTTTGAACTCATACAAAGAGGTCCAACTCCTGCGCCCCTTTGCCAAGTTATGCTTCGTGTTGGTGATTTGGACCGATCTATCAAGTTTTATGAAAAGGTAGCATTACTTCTTTTTCAGTATGATATTTTCTGATTGAACTCCACTCGTCAAGTTTCTTTCAAAGTTATGTATTACATAGGAAAAACTTGAGGCGGCAGAATTTACACAAGATGATTATTTTATTACCTTGAATTTTAATATTATATCATTTTGCATACTGGGATCTTAGTTGAAGTGACTGCTTTAATCTGTTTTATGGATCAGCCATGATTCGGTATCATGAAATTGTTGCTCATTTGCCCGTTGAATATTCTGCAGCATCCATTATTTTGTCACTAGGGTATAGTTACCCCTTATGACTGGTAATCTGTGGCAAGTTTGAGGGATATATTTGGAGCATGAGAAATAACTGAATAAAGATGAGAAATGTGATGGTGTATATAGTGGGTCTGCTTAGAAACTGTTTAGTCAAAGCTATTTCAGAATGAATTTTGAAAATCTCCAATACAGTAAATAGCAAGGGAATTCATGTGAGGTACAGGCAACAAAGAGGTGCTACAAGTTGTCTAATTACAGGGTTGACACGTTTTTCTCATTTCCTTTTTGTGCAGGCCTTGGGGATGAAGCTGTTGAGGACTGTTGATAGACCTGAGTACAAGGTGAAAAATCTTCTCTTTGAAAATTCCACATCCATCAACTAATTATTCTTGGAAACATAGTTTATGCTCCCTATTTTGTTGAATTTGCTTTTTAGTATACCTTGGCCATGATGGGGTATGCTGATGAATACGAGACAACTGTCCTGGAGTTGACTTACAATTATAGTGTCACTGAATATACTAAGGGAAATGCATATGCTCAGGTTAGTTCACTGCCTTTTCTACTTCCCTGTCAAAATGTTGAAATGTTGTCTTGGGTCTAATATGTTTGTTTTCCCCCTCTTGGTGGACCGCTGCTCACTACAGGTCGCAATTAGTACCGATGATGTCTACAAAAGTGCTGAAGTTGTTAACCTGGTTACTCAAGAGCTTGGTGGAAAGATAACTCGACAACCAGGACCAATTCCAGGAATCAATACCAAAATCACTGCTTTTCTCGATCCAGATGGCTGGAAAACTGTAAGTTTTAAAATTTTGAGTGGAATTTTGTACTAAAAAAAATCCAAGTGGAATTTAAGAGCGATAAAGAAAGAAGCATTCGTGGAATTCTCATCTTGAAATGATATTTGATTAAATTGAAGAAAAGCTTATATGGACATGTCTGTATGATGCATCTGATGCATATATATTGGCTACTTTGATTTTTCAATAATTAACTCTTAATTTTTCTGATCCAGAGTTGTGTTTTATGGCATAAATATATACTTTGGTTTCTTCATTTGTTGATTAGATCACCTTATTTTTTGTCTGCTTTGGCTTTGTAGGTCCTGGTTGACAATGAAGATTTTCTCAAGGAGCTGCCGTAAAGATTAGCAATCCAAGGGCATTATGGGTCTAGTAGCCACTGGAAATTCTCCTGCTACATGAATAAGATAGCTTTTAAAAACAGCCAGTAATCCTGTATGAATATGCTTGTGGGCTTTGTGGGTATAACTATAATAATATATATGCTAAGCCTATAATCACATGTTTGCTTAGTGGCAGCATCTTGAGGCCCCTTAAGCTGTTATTTGTTTCATTTTCATGCTATTTTCTAGTGCCTGTTCAACTATTAACATTGTATAAAAGGTAAAAATTGCATTATAATGCATGTGCGTTTCTGTAGTTAAACAGAGACTGAAGAATGTTGAGGTAACCTTAGTCATCGGTGTTTTTGGACTGGAAGAGAGCGAGCCAGTAGCTAGTTGTCGCAGCTTTACCTGCATTTAGCTGAGGTTCTAAGTTTGATTTACAACCCTCGAACTTTTCTCGGAGGGTCGTGCTGGGTCAGTAAGTGGAATTATATAAAAGAATAACATTAGAAGTTTCCCGTCTATACAAAACAAAAGCAAATAGGAAAACAATAAATTGCATGTCATTTCTGTTTTTTATTAATTTCCCCAAATGACACACAGTGCACAGCGTTTTTGTTTTGCAATTGCATTGTTGAGTTTACTTTGTTTCCATCCCAAGTTTTTGTATCCCCATCGAAAATCCCCATTATTACATCCCCTGGAAAACGGAAATGTGGAATTATATTCTACTCTTAGGCTGAACTGCTACCGTTCTTACTGATGTATATCCGCTCCGCAGAGGTTGTAACCAGGGTAGGTATCTTAAAGAGATTTATCCACCGGGTAGCAACCACGCACTTGAAGAAAACTTGTGTGTTCTGCTGGGAGAAATAACGTAAAAATTGAATCTTTGAGTCAATACCTGGTTTGAGGCAGTGGCTTCTCGATGGCAGATGGACATGGGTATACATTGACGAAGCAGGACAATAAAAACCAGATCATGCGTTTGCAGGATGACCTCTAAATGTCCCAAAGCATATCGTACGCGGGGATCGGCTATAGAGGCTTCAAAATCAATGTAAAACAGAGTCAAAATACCTGTCACCATAAACACATCACAGCAAACTATGATCAACTCAATGCCATAATCAGAATATATTGTCCGAATAGTGCTTTTCTTTTTTTCTTTAAATAATTTGTCTAAGAAGGAATCCATCCAAAAAATAAATCAGAATAGCTGTTGTAGCAAACGATAAATCAATGAAGAAAATAACACCAGAATATTACGTGGTTCGGTCTATGTGACCTACGTCCACGGGAAAGACAGAGGAAATACTCTTATTAGTAGAGAAAGTGTGTTACAGAATACAAAGAGTGTAGCTCACCTCTCAAATCTCTCTCTTTTCTCATAACCCTATTATACCTATATATATAGGGATATAAGAAGGGCAAGGGTAATTTGGAATACAAGGCATATTCCAACAAATCTCCACCTTGCATTGTATTCTCTAAACACACAACAAAATAAAATTCTTCTATCTCTCCTCCAAATAGCTCCTTAGAGCCAGTCAATTAAAACGAACACCAATCAAGTCCAAGCAATGCTTGAACTTACTACGAAAAATTGGTTTCGTCAACATGTCAGCTGGATTGTCTGCAGTAGCAACCTTTTTCACTGAAATCAAATCTTGAGATATAACATCTCGCAAGAAATGATATCTGACATCAATGTGTTTGGTCCTCTCATGATACACCTGATTTTTGGTCAAATGTATAGCACTTTGACTGTCACAGAATACAGTGGTAGTTTCTTGTAATAAACCCAAATTAGTGACCAAACTTTTCAACCAAATAGCTTCCTTGACTGCTTCTGCTATTGCCATGTACTCAGCTTCAGTAGTGGAAAGAGCAACTGTTGATTGCAATGTTGCCTTCCAACAAATGGCACTGCCTGAAAGAGTGAAAACATAACCAGTTGTTGATCTTCTTCTGTCAAGGTCACCTGCATAGTCAGAATCCACAAAACCAGTAATCAACCTACTGCCTCTGCTGAACATCAGTCCTACCTCTGTAGTGCCTCTAAGATACCGAAGTATCCATTTAACTGCTTGCCAATGTGATTTCCCAGGATTAGCCATATATCTACTGACCACACTGACTGCCTGTGAAATATCTGGACGAGTGCAAACCATAGCATACATAATACTACCCACTGCACTAGAGTATGGAACACGTGACATATATTCCTCCTCCTCTAGGTTATTGGGTGACAAAGAGGCTGAAAGTCTGAAGTGTGATGCTAAAGGAGTACTTACCGGTTTGCAACTCATCATCCCAAAACGATCAAGAACCTTCTCGATGTATTTTTTTTCTGTAAAAGGCGCAACTCTCCTGCTTGTCTGTCTCTGATGATCTCCATGCCCAAAATCCTCTTTGCAGCTCCCAAATCTTTCATCTCAAAATCTCTACCAAGTAGTTTCTTCAAACTTGTTGATCTCAGATATACTTGTAGAGGCAATAAGGATATCATCTACATATAGTAGCAGATAGACAAATGATCCATCACGCAGCTTCCTATGGTAGACACAACTGTCATACTCACTCCTTGAGTAACCATGACTTACCATAAAGCTGTCAAACTTCTTATACCATTGTCTAGGAGACTGCTTTAAACCATATAGAGATTTCTTCAACCTGCAAACATGATCCTCCTTGCTTTCACTCTGGTAACCCTCAGGTTGATCCATATAAATGACTTCCTCAAGATCACCATGTAGAAAAGCAGTCTTCACATCAAGCTGCTCCAGTTCCATATCATACATAGCAACCATAGCTAGAAGCACACGAATGGAAGTGTGCTTAACAACTGGAGAAAATACCTCATTGAAGTCAATCCCTTCTTTCTGGCTATAACCCTTTGCAACCAGACGTGCCTTGTACCTTGCATCCTCAACCCCTGGAATTCCCTCCTTCTTCTTGAAGATCCATTTGCAGCCAACAGTCTTCTTATCTTTGGGAAGTTTCACTAAGTCCCAAGTCTGATTCTTATGCAGGGACTCAATTTCCTCAGTCATAGCAATGCTCCACTGAGAAGATTCAGCACAAGTGACAGCCTCTGAATAGTTGCTAGGTTCATTGTACTCCACCTCTTCTGCTACTGCCAAACAAAACAATAAGCAAAATCTGAATTTAAAAACCTAGCTGGTGGCTTGATAGTCCTTCTGGGTCTGTCTCTGGCGATACTGTACGGCTGTACCTGTTGAGTATCTAGAGCACCCTCATCTATTTCTGAAGTGTCAACCCGAATCTGTTGACTTGACTTAGAAGGAATATCACTTTCAAACTCCACCTGCTGTGTGGAACTCCCACTCTCTTCATCTGTTGGCCTTAAGACTTCCTCTTTTGGATGCAGGATAGCGGATTCATCAAATGTCACATCTCTGCTAATGAGGAATTTTGGAGACTTAGGGTCTGGACACCACAACCTATAACCTTTCACTCCAGAAGCATAACCAAGAAAAATACATTTCTTAGCCCTCGGTTCAAGCTTTCCTTCATTAACATGAGCATAAGCAGGACAGCCAAATATCTTCAAATCAGAATAATCTGCAGGTTTGCTTGACCACACCTCTTCAGGTGTCTTACACTCAATAGAAGTACAAGGAGATCGATTCACCAACCAAGAAGCTGTATTAACAGCTTCTGCCCAAAACTCCTTGCCCAAACCTGCATTGGATAACAGACATCTAGCTTTCTCTATCAAAGTCCTGTTCATGCGTTCTGCAACTCCATTTTGTTGTGGAGTTTTTACAACTGTGCGGTGTCGTACAATACCTTCAATTTTGCAAAACTCATTGAATTCGTTATTACAAAATTCAAGGCCATTATCTGTTCTCAGCCTCTTAATCTGCTTTCCAGTCTGCTTTTCAAGTAAAGTTTTCCACTGCTTGAAGGTTTCAAACACTTAACTTTTATGTTTCAAGAAATAAACCCAAACTTTACGAGAAAAATCATCAATAAAAGTGAGCATATAAGCAGCACCCATACCTTTAGAGAGAACCTGAGAAGGACCCCAAAGATCTGAATGGATATAGTCCAATGTTCCCTTTGTTTTATGGATGGCTGTACTGAAACTCAACCTCTTCTGCTTCCCAAAAACACAATGCTCACAAAATTCTAATTTTCCAGTGTTCTGACCACATAAAAGACTTCTCTTACTCAAGGCAGCCATACCTCTTTCACTCATGTGTCCCAGCCGCATGTGCCACAACTTCGTCACGTCAGAATCTGAAACTGAAGTAGAAACTGCAGTTGAGTCTGTGACTGTTGAACCATGCAAGAAATACAATGTGCCAATTCTGGCAGCCTTCATCAATACAAGAGCACCTCTGGAAACCTTTAGAACTCCACCTTCACACCCAATCTTGCAGCCATTCTTCTCAAGAGTGCCCAAAAAGAAATAAGATTTTTCGTCAAATCTGGAATGTGTTTGACCTCAGACAAGGTCCTAATGACACCGTCGTGCATCTTGATCTGCACTGTACCAATCCCAGCAACCTTACAGACGTGATCATTTCCTAACAGAACACCACCATTAATTGACTTGTAGGTGGTAAACCATTCCCTGTTAGGAGTCATATGTTGCGAGACTCCAGTGTCCATGATCCAAGTATCCTGAAATCTGCCTTGGCCTTGTGTAACACAAAGCAGATCATCACTCTCATTTGCTGCCATATGAGCTTCTCCACGAAAATTAAAAATACAAATCTGCCTCTAAGCTACAGTGCCACCCGATGCTACAGTGTCTCTTCGGTCTACAGTGTCACCGAAGCTACAGTACACACGGTCTACAGTGTCGCCAATCGATCTACAGTGCAATTCGCTGATCTACAGTACCTCCGACCCGTTAAACTCGATCTGTTCGTTTTTTCTGTCAGATCCGCTCCGTTTCAGCGCCAAATCACTAGATCTGCTCCGTTTCAACGCCAAACCACCAAAATGGCCCCTTGTTCGGATCTCTCTCTTCCTCCTCCTGCTTCTCTCTCTTCGTCTTTCTCTACACGGGTGACTCCTGTCCAGTTGCACGGGTGGTCGGCGGTGGAGTTCCAATCGCTCAGCTTGTTGGCCTTCCGATTCGAGCTTGAGCTTGTTGGCCTTCAAGTCCCACACCCACCACCGGAAGGGTCCGGCCGAGGAGAGAGAAAGACCAAAAATTGTTTTTTTTTTTTTTTTTTTGGTGGATTGTAGGCAGACGTGGGCTGCTGGACAATGAAGAGGTTGAGGTGCTGCTGGGTGGCCGAAGAGGAGGAAAGAGAAAGAAAGAAAAAATTTTAAAGGAGGAGATGCTGATGGGTGGTTGGAGATCGTCGTGGTGGTGGGTGGCCGGAGGAAAGAGAGGAGAAAAAAAAAAATTTCTTTTTGGCTCTGATACCAATTTGTTGTAGCAAACGATAAATCAATGAAGAAAATAATACCAGAATATTACGTGGTTCGGTCTATGTGACCTACGTCCACAGGAAAGACAGAGGGAATACTCTTATTAGTAGAGAAAGTGTGTTACAGAATACAAAGAGTGTAGCTCACCTCTCAAATCTCTCTCTTTTCTCATAACCCTATTATGTCTATATATATAGGAATATAAGAAGGGTAAAAGGATAATTTGGAATACAAGGCATATTCCAACAATCGCTGTCCCAAAAAATGAATACTTACTCGGCAGTCGCTTTGTTAGAGTCGTCAACCACCCTAAATGGACGTTTCTTTTGTGGGCGGCTCTCTATATTGGACATACAAATGCCCCCAAGTGCAAACACGGCCAATGCTTTAAACAGCACACTGGGGCCTTCTTCGAGGGAGAAGACAATGGTTGTCTATTCGGAGCGAGAAATAGTGAATTTGGTGGTGTCTAGGTAGGTAATAAATGATGAATAACAAAAAAAAAAATTGTAACATGTCGAATGGAAATAAGCAAGACTCAAATAATCAATAACCATGCCTTCCGGCGCCTGTCAGTTCCTGCAAGTATAGGTTCTCTTGCGATTATCAGAAAGCGGGTGACACTGTCCTCGTCCTAATCGGTACAGGCAGAAAACATCAAGTCAGATGTATATGGTACGACAATCAAAATCTTGCAATGGCAGAAGCAAACTCAAGCACAAGCTTTTTTGTCTTTAAATTGCCAAACCAGTGAGTGCACCGATGATGTTCAGATTAATTGCGACCCTGCCTCCATTTAGAAGGTGTTGCTTCGCAGTAATGTTAGCATGTTTTCACTTAGAGGATTCACCAACAGATGCACGTTTGGTAAGGACCACATCAAATACCGATTCATTCAAATGGACAAAAAATCATGCTTAGAAACAAAACTCATTAGATGTTAATGCTACTGAATATTCTAATAATTAGATCAAATACAATCAAGCATTTTTTTTTTTATGAATTTTTTTGTTCACAATCATTGAAAAACTGGGGCAGTATGCTTCAAAACTCTCCAAGCTTTTGTGGACATGTTTTATGCAGAAAAGCTAATTTTAGTTCTCTTATTTCCGTTTTCGATTCCTTCTTTCTTCTTATCTTTTGAGAATTGTGAATATCTACAATACCTACCACATGTTCACCTCTTTCTTTATTTGGTTTCTGCCTCGGAGTTTCTTCATATAATGTTTCCACAAAGTATAAGGATGACCGTAAGTTATGCTTTAGGACCTTTAGATTGAAAAAAAAAAAAAAACCATTCACGAGAGAGGAAGAGAGATCCAGCAACCTATCAAGAGCTGAACAGGGAATGAGTTGCTAGAAGCACAACAAATTGACTTCCCAGTACCCTAATAGCACAGTGACAATGGCAACTCGTCTTTTTTTTTTTTAACTTTTTTCTTTAGTTACATGACGATTAAAAAAAGAAAAAACGTGTACTTAGTAGACAATCAACCAAACAGATCATCTTATTGATCTAGCATTGCACCAAAGTATAGATTACTAACTTAAGTTTTACTCCGCAAGAATGTTAATTTGCTTCGAGATGTCATGGAGAGTGAAATAAAAGATGAAGGAGAGGCACGACCTGAATTTTTTTGGCAAGAATGTCGAGGCCATAAATTTCTGCTGCTCTGGTACTGGCAATGGCTCCAGTATCTCTTATACCGCTTAAAGCTACCATCTGTGCTCAAACGTTTTATCACTCATATAAACATTTGGTATGATTAAGTATCAGCCTATGTTACCTCAGCTGCGCCGGCAGTATCATCAGCACTAACTTGGGCTGTACCTAAGTTGCTTAACAGCATCTCGCATTGGGCGAGTACCTGGTGTGAAGAAAATTTTCGAGAGAGCATCTAAAATGAGGACCAAAATCATCCCTCCCAAGCTTCAGAGGCAACCGCCAGTCTCATTGTAAAGTTATCATACTACTTGTTTCAAACGTCAGGAAGTCAAAAAAGTATCTAGTAACACTTTGACTGCATCAGCCCTCGTAAACATGCCTAGCTCTTTTATAAGAATGATAAACATTTACAGTGTCGTGCAACATTTTGTCATGTTGGTGAGGTTGTAATGACCACATAATTATGTCCCAGGATCTGCAACTGGAGAATGCACGTTTGATCCTACCGAGTGTCCTTTGAACAAAAAAAAAAGAAAAAAGAGTGCAAGACAAAACTTGCAAGCCTGAGGATGGCTCAAAACATGTTTCAACTCATCCTCTTTTACACCAGGCAATTCCAAAAGACAATGGTTAACTGCAAACTTCACCTCCCCTACTATATGCAGCCTGTGACGAAGAAGAAGATCATAATTACGGTGCATGCTGCCAGCCACTGTATTCTCGATGGGGACAACTGCTTTGTCCACTAACCAGAGTTCAACTGCCTGTTCAATGGAACACACGAATGGCCATTAAGATCAGGTGTAAAATAGCTAAATAATGGTCAACTGCGGATGGGGATTGTTTAAGACCTTGAATGCAACTTCAAACTGATCACATGGAACGGCTTCGCAATTTGGGTAAGCTTTCAATGCTGCTGCCTCACTATATCCACCTGGTTTTCCCTGAAATGGGGTCCAAAAACAATAAGAATAGCAGGAAAGACAAGACGTTTTGAGAAAATGAAAGCTTAAATGCTTACCTGATAAGCAACCCGTGCTTCTCTATCATTATCGGGTGATGCAGAAAGATCTGTTGCAGACAATGGTTCTACAATTTCACAGCAAAGCACTTATAGGTCAATTAGCACATGACGATGTGTGGGAATCGGTCTCTCACTCAATGGTTATACAGGTTGAAAGCTTATAAGAAGCCATGAAATTTTTTACCGGCTGCAAAAAATGAATAATTCTATACAACAGGACAAATGCAAGAAAAACTACAAAAAGAAATAAGGAAAGGAAGACCAAGAGATAAGGCAGATCGGCTGCCGAAGTCCTTCTGTCTTGGGGTTCAAAATTGGCAAAAAAAAATCACAAAGTATATGCATTGATTCGATTAAGAAGGGTATAAAGGTAGAAACTGTCATCAAGATAGGATTCATCATTAATCCAATTGTGCATCAAAACAATATTTTTATAGATTCACGCAGAAGACAACAATCGGGTCCCAGATATCCGGGGCGCACACACAAAGTGAGCATTCACATGGATCAGCATCTTACGTGGCAACCCGCAAAATTGAACCTACTTTCTCATCAAATGTTGAAAAGAGAATTACACAGCGTTTATGGATTGCATTCAATCGTTATCACAGAAATAACAAATGGATTACGACAGCCCAGTTTATGTTACTAGAACTTAGCTTTTTCCTAATACATGCAGAATCCAACAACTAACCCCTACAGCTTATCATATGTAGATGCACATGCTGAAAGCCTCCTTGGACTAGCAACCTATATGGCATTTCTATCAATGAAACCTACTCCCTGGCGTATTTATTTACATCTATTCATCATTATGAATATAGCCTCCTACAATCTTAGGAAGCATAGCATATTCTTCATTAGCCCAATGAGCTAATTGAGTTCTCACAGTGAAACCGTAACATTCGCTACAATTTATAAACATTTCAAACCAGCACAAAAGATAAACCTATATCTCTCGCCAATTGCAATTGGTTATGTCTTGAATTTCAATTTAGCAGTTCAATCTGAAGATAGATTTTTAAAATTCCATTAAACATATTGATAGTATCCATGTCTCATTTTATAACAAAGTAGGTTCAAGCAAAGTACAAAATAATTAGAAAATATGAAGCATCACTTCGCCAAATACCTATCCAGTAATAACTAGGAAAAGATGAAGTTCCAGAACTGGAATTGAATGAACTCACTGGGAAAAAGGTCCAAATCCTTGAGAAACACCTTTGGTTCAGTGCCCTGAACCTGATGAATTGGTCCAGAAGACTCCACCCCAGGAGTGAAGGGCTTGTCATCATCAACTGGAGTAATAGCAATTTGAGCCAAAACAGCCAAGCATTCCCATTTACGAGACCTCCCAAGACCCCCACTACACCTCAATTCCATGCCAAAACCATATAGCCTAGGCCCCGAATGTAACACACCTACATTAGAACGAGGATTGATGGGGCTAACCGGGACAGTAACAATAGCCATCAAAGCATAAAAGAGAGAAAGACAACAGCTTTCGCTATGCAAAAGCAAATGCGGATGCGTAAGAAGAGCAACACCAACACCAAGAAGCAGCAAAAGAAAGCATGCAAGAGAAGGATTGCTGGTGGACGAGATTTTGTTGTGGGGAAAGCCACATGTACCCCACAGAAAGAAACGCTTGTGCATTCAAAGAATCTATTCTTTCACATTTATCATACAGAAAAGGTGACGCAATCACTTGCTCTTTCTCCCGTCATAAATGCATCCATCCAAATCTCTCTGCTTCACTCCCATAAAAAGAGGTTTAGTCTAAGGCTGCTATGTTAGGTGGGGTAGGCAGAATGTTGGCTGCGCGTTTCATTAGGCACTTGTGTGGACAAAAAAAAAAAAAAAAACAAAAATAACGCTTGAACTCTTTTTCCTGACAAAGGTTGATTACCAAGAAGGCATTTTTTGTTAGGCGTCAGCACAAATTCATTGCACGTTCGAGTTCCAGCTCTACTTCTAGTTCTAATTCTAATTCCAGCAGTGTTGTCAAACCCACTCTGGACCTACCGGTCGGAACTGCGGCCCGGCAAACTGGACTCTTGATTGGGCTGGGTTGATTAAAATGTCAGTTGGGTTACCAGAATTGGAAAAACCGGTTGGACTGACCATATTTTTCTGACCCAATTAACCAGTCGACGAGGAGAACCGGACGGACCAACATTTAATCAATGCGGCGTGGCTTGCAGTGAGGCTATTGCCCTTCCCTTGTTCTACGCAGTGAAGGATTTGTTTCCAAAATTGCTGTTATATGACATTTAATGCATTGATTAATATTCAACATTTTTAATCAATATTTGATTCCAATTTAGTTCTGCCAGTATTCAACTATTGGAACAATAATGAAATCCTATTTAATTACACTTATAAATCCTACAGACTATTTAAATATCCTATGCTTCTAATCAAGATATAAAAGATTGATTACATTAATTAACCCACTATTAAATTTGCTAGATGCTAAGCATACATGATCATTCATGGTTTAAATGGACTCTAAACAGACAATACATATGTTATATAATCTAATAAATATATTTATTTATTATTTATTAAAGGATTCACTGGTGTGCAAGTCAAATTTAATATTTTTAGAAAAAAAAAATAAATTAGTAATAGCTGAAACAAATTAAAGTTGCCAAGTTGCTGCATGAGTAGTACTCGTAGAGATGTGCGGAGTATTCCCAACAAGTCACCAAATGCAGAAATTTTGGCTGCACTTTTTTGTCCATCCTAGAACGGGACAAGAGGAGGCGGAGGTGAGAAGTCAGTGACATGGATTGTGCATATATAATTGGAACACAGAAATGTGCCTGCGATCCGGTTGACGTTAATTTAGACATCCTATGGTACCCAAAAATTGCTTTTTAAGGCATTGTTAACCTAGTGGGATTTAATTATTGATTGACTGGTTAAATAATGCAAAAGGAGTTGAAGCAGGCGGACAAGAGGTACTCTGCATGGACTTGTAGAGTGGCTCAAGGTCAGAAGTACAAGCAAAATGCACACATGCCAAAGTTAAAGAAATTGAGGAGCAAGTTCCTCTCTTCATTAAGGGGTCTGGGGATATTTGTACAGGTCGCTCCTAGTTTTGATTGATTGAATATTACTTGTCCAGAGCTTTTAATGGAAGATGCCGAAACTTTTGCACACATATATATATATATATATATATAATTCTATTTATATTATAAAATTTAATAAATTTTATTATAGTTTAAATAAAAAATATTACAAAGAGGGGTCTGTTACGTGGCATTGTTGGAGGGAGCGGAAAATGAGGTTAGGATTTGGTCACGGGTAGTGGGGGCCAATGCCAGTGGTCTGGGCTGCACCCTGCTCTGTCCCCAACGGCAGATGAAACATAAAAGAGTGAGAGAGGAAAAAAAACAAAAGACACCCAGGTTGGTCGACAGAGGTTCGTATCTAAAGATGATGCCCATTCCTAAAACCGACACCTCATTTGCCTCGAAAATATCAATTCGTCAATAAATTTTAACTTCTTCTTCTTCTTCTTTTGTTCGTTCTTTTTTAACTTTTTTTTTTTTTATAATATTTTATATAAATTTGCATTATGCGGTTTTAATAGGTACAACACTCATGTGTACAAACTCAAGGGTTCGAGTTCTTTTTTTTTTTTTTTAAAAGTCTTTTTGGTAACACTTAAATTTGGGTCCTAATCATCTACGATTGTGAAAGTGATTGAATTTTTTTTTTTAATAGCTACATTTAACATGGATGAGTAAATTCAGGGTAATTAGCATTTGTTGTTATTGTTTTTTTTTTTGTTAAAAAAAAAAGAGAGAGAGAAAAGAAAAAGTTAAAGAAGTGAGAGAATCAGGAGAGAAAGATGGCATGATGTTGGCATTACTTTACAAAAATCTTAGACGACACTTCACATGATTGCAATTTAATGGAACGTTGATCAAGCACGTACCGCTGTCTGAGTTGAGGTGAGGGCTTAAATGCTGCTGGGTTGACGAGGGAAGCTCAGAGGGAATGAAAAGGAGGGTAAATCCCAGTGCTTGGGCCAGGGAGGTGTGCTTCATGGGCCTCGGAGTTTTCTTTCATTCGATTTGCCTGCTCTCTCTCTCCTGTGGTCCTCGGCCCGGCCTGCTCTGTCATGCGTGTTAAGAGCCTAGCATGGGGGGGGGGTGTACAGTGGCTCTGAAAACCCAGGACAACATTAAAACAAAGACGGAAAATCACACACGCACGCGCGCACACCCACACCCACACACACACCCACACATATTTAGAGTAACATATAACACAGCAAAGAGAGGAGACATTTAGACCAGAACAAAAACCCAAAAACATAAAAAATAAAATTAAAGATAGAGAGAGAGAGAGAGAGAGATGTCGGTCTCCGATGAATATGAAAAGTCGAGCCACTCCAGATTTGCCTGTATTTCCTCATCCATCCTGCCACTTTTTCAGTTCTCACAATAACCAAGGGGGAAAAAAAAGAGAGAGAGAGAGCAGAAAAAATAAATAATAAAAAAAAGATAGAGAAAAAAATGTATTATTAAGAAAAGACAATTTTACCCTTGTTTCCGTACACAAAAAACATTTATGTGCTTTCCTTTCGGTCCATATATATATATGCAAAGCAATTTTAGTCGGCAAATGATCTTCTTCTTCTTGGACTTGTCTTCTCTTCTTCTTCTTCTTCTTCTTCTTCTTCTTAGCTGGCGTGTCTCCTCTCATTCTCAAAATGTCCAAGCCCTCGACGTCGTCGTTCCCGACTCTTAAGCCACAAGACTACGCCCACAGCCCCGTCCACTACGCTGTCGTTTTGGGAGACCACACCACTCTCTCCAGGCTCCTCTCCTCCCTCCCTCGTCTCCCCGATCCTTCCCACGTCCACACCGAGTCTGATTCTCTGGCTCATGAACGACTCTCCGACCAGATCTCCGCCGTTCTCGATCGCCGCGACGTCCCCTTCCGCGAGACTCCTCTCCACCTCTCCGTGCGTCTGAACGACGCCTTTGCTTCCCGCGCCCTCGCAGCCGCCGGCGCCGACATCTCGCTGCAGAATTCTGCCGGATGGAACCCTCTCCAGGAGGCTTTGTGCCGCCGCAGCTCAGAAATTGCTCTGATTCTCCTTCGCATCCACCATCGCTCCGCTTGGGCTAAGTGGCGCCGCCGTTTGCCTCGCGTTATCGCCGTCCTTCGCAGGATGCGGGACTTCTACATGGAGATTTCCTTCCACTTCGAGAGCTCTGTTATCCCTTTCGTAGGCAAGATTGCTCCCTCCGACACCTACAAGATCTGGAAGCGCGACGGGAACCTCCGAGCCGATACTTCCCTGGCCGGCTTCGATGGCTTGAAAATCCAGCGCGCCGACCAGAGCTTCCTTTTCCTCGGCGACGGCGACCAAATCCACAGCTTGTCTCCAGGTTCCTTAATTGTACTCAACCACGACGATCGCAAGATCCTCGACGCATTCGAGAACGCCGGGGCGCCGATGACCGAGGCCGACATTGCCGGATTCTGCTCTCAGACCAGCGTCTACCGGCCAGGAATGGACGTAACGAAAGCCGAGCTCGTGGGCAGGACTAACTGGAGGAGGCAAGAGAAGACCGAATCGGTAGGCGAATGGAAAGCCAAAGTGTATGAAGTTCACAATGTAGTTTTCAGTTTCCGGTCGCGTAAAGTCGCGAGCAGCGAAAATGACGTCGCAGGAAGCGAACAGGTTTTACCTCTAGAGCTCGACGAAGACGACGATGGATTTCTAGTCGCGGAAAATCCAAGTTTCGGGTTCAGTAATAACGGCGGGAGGAGGCACAGCAGCTTTGTGAGGGAGGAGAGAGAGTGGGTGACGGTGGGAAGGAAGAGCGTCGACATTATTCCGTCGTCGTCGTCTTCCGCATTTTTGTCTTCCCAGCCACGGAGACGGGCGGCGGTTACAATGGCGGCACCCACGCCGCAGACGAAGGAAAAGGAATACGTCAGAAGCTTGAGGCCGTCAGTTTGGTTAACGGATCAGTTTCCGTTAAAAACGGAGGAGTTACTGCGGTTACTAGATATTTTGGCCAACAAAGTGAAGGCTGTACGGCGGATGCGTGAAGTGCTCACCACCAAATTCCCGCCGGGGACGTTCCCGGTCAAGGTATGACCCCATCCGTATCACTTGGTTGTGATTTCTAATTGGGAATTGGTAGGACCCCCCGTAGAATGAGACGGCGTTTAGGGGTGGGACCTACCTTCACTGGACCTTGGCTTCCAGCGCCTTCTCCTGGAGCGTTAGGAACCGATTTGATTTGAACGTCTCTTTGACTTCAATGAGTGGAGAAGAAGCCGGTGGTTTTTTTTTTTTTGGGCGGGGTGGGGGGGGGGTGTTGTCTGTTCCCAAGGTGTGGGTCCTACTAGTTGAGGTGGTATCCATCGCAATAAATAGTCCATGTCCATCTTTTTTAATCGGACGGTGATGGTTTGCGGGTCCCAAGTGATCTGGTTTTTTGTCTGTTACTTTGCCTTTTGAATTTGACTTGAAAAATACGGTAGTGTCCACGTCAGTTCGGTTCTCCGACTAATTTGCTGGTGTGGCAAGTTGAAGGATAACTTTTTCCCATGCGTTTATTTTGGGTTGAAAATTTAATTTGTAAGCAGTTATTGTATGGAATGGACGTGTGTTGGTAATTAGTTAGATCTTTTTTTAATTGATTTTTGGGTTTTGATTGACGGTGGCGGTGATATTGCTTGTTTGATTTGGCGGGGACAGGTAGCGATCCCGGTGGTCCCTACAGTAAGGGTGGTGGTTACATTCACCAAGTTCGTCGATTTGCAGCCAACGGAACAATTTTACACTCCGCTTTCGAGTCCAAGATATTTTGATCGTGGAGGCAGAGGTGAATCAGACGATGATCAAAGAGCTTCATCATCCACGTCTTCCTCGTCCATCCCGGCATCCACGTCATGGCTCAGACGAAACAGCAGCAGCAGCAGCAGCAGCAGGCAGTTGGGGAACAAGCACCACCAACGTTGTTCTGCTTCTTCTTCAGTTGGGAAACAACAAATAGATCCATTCGTCATCCCTGATGGATACCAGTGGACAAGGATTGATGATAAGTCAAGTAAAATGAAGAAATCCAAGTCCGTCAAGAAACCCAAGTGAGGCCAAGAAAAAGGAAATACAATGGAAGTGAAATGTCCAAAAGGGGAAAATGTTACGATACTCAATACTTCATGTGTCCTTGATTTCTTTTCCTCCACCACCCCCCCCCCCTTTTTCTGTTTTTTTTTTTTCTTTTCTTTTATCTGGGGCTGCAAGCACAATGTAGATGTACACCATCTTGTTATGCAATGACTGGGGGCCTACGAGGTTTTCAGTCTAAGAATGAGATTCTTTGGCAACTTTGCGCTAACAAAGTGAATTGATTGACTACGCTTTGTCGCACCCTAGTTTTGTACAATTTTTACTGTTTATCCTACCGCTCATCTCGTTGGCTCATTGTTTTGTTCTTTCCTCTTCTTGATTCAAACTAGAAAGGCCTGTGTGAGTGACACCATCCCTTTGGTTCTCTTTTAAAGGGTGGAAGGCAGGCACACAGTTGGCTTTAGGTATGGCCTTTATCTTTTTAAGATTTTGCTTTAATCTGCTTTAGTTTTGTACTGCATAAACAACTAGCAACAGTTGTTACCAACTGTTCTAAAAAAGTAGGGTGACCATGTCGAGCCAGGGACACTTGACTAATCTGGTAATGAGATCTGGAATCGGGGGCAAACTAACTTTGACGCAACGGCAAGGTTGCTCGAAGGTCGCCGCGGGCTTGAGTTCTGAATCAATAATGCCTTCCAAGGCTCCACTCAGCTCAACTGCCTGGAATTGTGCAAGGTTGAGTGTTGGGAGCACTTCATCTCCCCTACCCTATGCTTGCATCCACTCTCAACTCCCCACTCCACACAATATCTAGTTGAGAAATGCTACCTTGGAATTTCTGCACCGCAATCGCCCATGGTTGGTGAGGGACCGCGGGAGGCCCATTGAATGTATCTTATGCTTAAACCCCCCAATTATTGGCATGCAATCATTTATTATATATAAACGCCCAACATGCTCAGGGCACATGTGGACCAGCAATCCTACAATAAATTCCTTGCTGTCATGTACATTTATGGAGTATTTATGATGTAATTTCCTGGACACGGTCTCTGAAGTCAGGTAACATGATGATGCTACCGTGTCTGGGAGGCCACGAAGTCTGCTAATATGAAAACAGGCAGTGCAAGTAGAACAGTGAAAAAATGGTGTGTTTCTGTTTATCCATGTTTGACTCCTGTTGCAACCTGCAATGATCCTAACTCCAAAGAATATTATTAAATAATAATAATAATAATAATAATAAAGGGGTGATGCCACAACAACGTTTACTTCACAAGAAGGAAACCAATGAGGTGGCAAGTCCTTTTTAGAAAAGCATGGTTGGGGTTTAGGACAGAACGTCTATCTGTGGCTGGCTCTTTTCTTCTCATCTGCTTAAAAGAGTTCTTGGGATTTTAATCAAATTTGTATTAGCTCCCACATCAAGTTTTCCATCAATTTGTATCAAATACTACCCATAAGGTAATGTTCTTTCCCTCCCTACCGACAACTAAGAGAACTTTCTTGATCTGCTCTTCGATTGTGTGTTTGGATCTTTTCCTGTGGCTCCTTAAGATGCATGTTTGTTCCCTTAAGCAAGGCCTCATCGCCTTCTTCCTTAAGATTGATTGCCATTGACGTAAATTGCCTTGGTTCTCCTTTCAAGGTTACAGTTAGCAAAACCTTCCACTCTCTTCGCGCCTTCGAATATGATTGCTAAATATGACATTAAAACTATCATTTTTTCTATGTGGGAGCATTGGCTAACCATATAGCTTTTTTCCTCCTAAAATTCTAGGCTTCATAGGTCAAGCAAGGGGCAATGGATAGTGAGGTACCTAGCTGGGCAGATCAATGGGGTCCAGATTCCAACAAGAAAAGGACCAGCAACGACAAGGCTGTTGGGAAAAAAGGACTAAACAGAGCCCAACGAGCACATAAGATCAGAAGAAGAGCCTCCAACAGCGTCCCCTAAATGAGTATCAAAAACTCTTTTAACTATTTTCCAAAAACCGGATCTGTTCTGCATCAGATGCTTTAACTTATTCTTAAGTACAACTCCTGCATCTGTTCTTCCTCCCTTTTGTTGAAATGCACGTCATGCAATCTTTTTGTTTACCGCTTTGTATTGAATTCATAGAATCAGTCATTCAAATCGTATCTTAGTCTATATACGCCAAAATGATTAGGCTCGGCAAGTAAGCCATAACAACAAATTTATAATATAAATCACTGTGTTCACAAGACTTTGATCCAATAGGGTAAAACTTTGAAATCACCGGTTCTGGGACACCCCCCTGTGCTGCGATCATTGATGGTGACATGCCGAGAATACAAGATTGATTCCTTTCCAAGGGTGCAGCTAACAATTTCTCTCCATGTTGGGGTGTGGGTGTGGGTGTGTGTGTGTGTGTGTATTAACCATCAAAGATATTTCATTCATTCAGATTCCACAGGGGAATCTAGATTAAGAAGATCCTACAATTGATGAGGGATAGAAAATTCTGCAAATGATTCAGTTCAGAGTCCATTCTTTAATCATTACTAGGTTTACAATGATGCTAACTATTGAACTGACTGCAATAACACAAGTTTTCACCTTACTAGTTGCCACTGTTGACAAAAAGAAAGTTAAAACCATGAAATACGATGAAATTGTCAGATTACTGAAAAACAAAAACTTAAACAAACCCACGACCAAATTATCGTCATCAATTCATAGCCAGGTGCTATGTTAATTAAACTAATTGAAGCACCGACTTAATACGGCAAGGTTTCACTGATTTGAAGGGAATAGATGAGCAAATGAGAGCATTATAGACTACTGAGAATTTACATGTTGCAGGTTTCATTTACAGAGGGAGGTGACATCTTTGCTCTTAGTGGGATCCAAAGGTATTCTCTCCACTGTAAGTCATATATAGAAAACCATCTTCATCCTTGTTTTCCTCATAGATTGCAGACATCAATGCAGCTGTAATAAACAGAAGAATATTTATTTGACAGTTCAAAAAGTATTGATTTTACTACATAAATCATTTTGCATTTTTGACTAACCGGTGGGAGGTAGAGTGTTCTTCACAAAGATGAATATAGCCTTCTCAGAACTGAGCTTAATCCTTTTCCGGACGACATAAACAAATTGTCCAATAGTCAAATCAGCAGGCACGAGATACCTGAAAACAGAAGAAGACAAATTGACGATCACAAAGTGATGATCAGCCAAACATTAAACTACAATAAAAACATGTATTAATAATTTAACATTTCATTGAAAATGCACTGCCAAGAACTTGCAAATGACATTGAAATAACCTAATGATCACTATCCTAACACTTGATAGTAAAGCCTTCTTTATAACATAAAAAAGAGGATACAAGTTATTGAAACGTGTACTGTGATACTGTCAGCCAACCAATAATAATCCAATGATGAACAAAATCATTCAGTAGAGCATGGGCAAAAAGCATGAAAAATCAAGTACTAATCAGTAGACACAAGCAGCATACACCTAAAGAATTTGTTTTTATTACATGTGTCCATGTGCAGTTTGTCTCTGTAACCATGCACCATGTATGGCTTACAAGATGAACATTATTAATATAAAAAATTTTCACGTGAAAACTTTATTAGCAATCACTTGAATAAAACATAATTGTGCGTACCTAAATGACATATAATAAAGTCAATTGTGCTTTATAAAACTGACACCAAAAATAATCTCTAAGGTTCATCATACCCAGCCTTTTCTAGCCATGATTGACACTCCAGACATTACCACACCTTTCAACACCAGTATCATAGACCAATCAGCAACATAAGTCACATATTTCTGCACTCATGTAACCCAAATATGTAGCAACAGCAGCATAACACCACCTACTGGCAATTATGAAAAGAGAATATAATAGGTTTCTCCAGAAGATAATCAAGTCCAACCAAGGATTATCATGAAGAAAGCAACTAATCAGATGCTCCAGCTAATTGGATGAATATGTTATGCAATGTAAATATATAAGAGTTCATGAGACTAACTTCTTCTTATCAATATTAGGAATATCACTCCTTTCAGCCTTTTCCACAATGACCTGCATCACGAGCAGTGTACGAAGACAAGCAGAATGGGTACATGGACAAAACAAATTTGAGATAGAACAACAAATTTGAGATAGAACAACAAATTCTTACAGGCACTCGATCAGGATACTTGTCCCTGATACGAGAAGCTTCTGCTTGCCTCCTTTCTGTTTAGTGAAACTAAGAGGTCAGAAGCAAAGTAAATTTAAAAAAGAAAAAAATGAAAAAAACGAAATGCAAAATTAAATAGCAGACAAACTTAACACAAGTTCTATTCTTTGCATGTCCTTCATGTTATAACAAGAAAGAAAATGGGACAGCATAAAGAACCAAAGAATCAAAACCATAATAAAAGAACACTGCAGCTGCAGGATAGAACTAAACTATAAAAGAAGTAAGGCGACCCAGATTAGGCATAAAAAGCGCTCAAGCCAAATGAGCCAACTATAACAGCAAGACTTGAGTTTTAAGCACAAAATGACCACAGAAGCCCAAAAACCACAGCAAAAGCTTAACCACCAAAATAATGATGTCCATGTACCCAGACCAATTTTCCCATAATCCTGGAGAGAACCTGCAATATCTACAGAAATTGCAATAAACCCCATCACAGATTGTAAGATTCTGCATAACTTCAACATTATGTGCTCCAACCCAAAAGCCCTGATCACGATTAACCAGTGAAGTTTTCAAGAAAAGGTATAATATTTCACAGGGTCAACAAAAACAGCCATATGGGTTTCAACAATTCAATCAAACAAACACAGAATAATCAATACAATTCACAAGAAATAAAGGTAAAGAGAGAAGCAAACCTAAGGGATGTTCGAGTTTGAAGAAGCTTTTGGCCATGGCGATGCTGGGGCTTGGATTACGACCACCTGCAAATTTCAAACATCTAAACATGACAGCCCACCAATCACAAGCAAAACAATCTCACTCTTTCTCACAACCCAATAAAGCAATTTCGTGTACACAATGGACAAACAAAATTCAAGAATTTTTTAAGGCGAAACCACCCACAAAGCAATTAAAGAAGGCCAAGGGATACAATGTACAGAGATAGAAACTTTTTCACGTACCCAACACGTAAACGAGAGAAAATTGATTGATTTCTTTTTCTCTCTCGAGGGGAGAGCGTAGCAGTTGGAGAAAAATAGAACTGCAAGAAAGGGACTGGAGAAGAATTAAGAAAGTAAAAATAAATAATATATAATTTGTTATTAAGGACTAATGATTAATGAGTTTCAGTGTCATTGCAACACGAAAACATTTGTTTTACTCTACACATTGGGAGTTGTGCTGCGTCCGTTACTAGAAATTCTGTTCCCGTACGTCACCCCGATTGGCTTGTTAATATAACACCGTTAGGTTAGCATGGGCCAGGAAGTTGTGCTATCATCCCACATTTTGGGCCCCTTTGATTCAAGTGATCATGGGTTGTCCTGGAGGACGTTTAAACACAGAAATCAGTTTCAATAGTGACGAAAATTGATACCCCTCTTACGGAAAAAAAAAAAAAAAAACAACTATGAAATAACATCATTTTACTGTGTGATTCTTAATTCAGGTAGAAAGTCAAGGCCACATTTTTGCCCATCAGAACAATGAGGGTTGCCATTGGTCCTGAATCTGATAATGTAGTTGAAGATACATTGGACCTTCATTTACTGAAACCTTCGAACATGACGGTGAAAATCAGCTGAGCGTGACAAAAATACATGTCATGTCTCATCGTGCAAGAGGTTGAAAGGCAAGTTTGGTGTAATAATAAGGTTACTCCATTGTTATAAAAAATAATGATCATTGTGAAATGAAAAAACATAAGAATATGTTTATGTATGTTTAACTATTTTTCAGACTCTTAAAGTATCTTTGTATTTTAGAAAGAATTAATGTAATTAGAGAATTACAAAAGAAAAGAAAAGAAAAAAAAAGTCTCTCTCTCATAATTATTCTTATAAGAAGCTTGAATGAATCGTTAAACACCCCAAGAGTTTACCTAAAAAGAAGCAGAACTGGGGATATTGCTTGGTAGAGGAACCGTTGGCACCAGCAACAATCTCCAATATCTCTCCTGTAATCTTTTCCGGGCGCTCCCTGTTGTAAACAATTGAAAGGTTTTTCTTCATTTCCACTGAATTATCAATTGCATTGCTCATGACACTCATTCTAGCGGCAAGCTTGCTGGCTAGAGATTCCTGCAATGCCTTCAAGATCTGGCTGTTCAATTACTGTGGCAACAAGGCATCAAGAATCTGAGCCAGGTCCTGCTCAAACTGCAGAATGGGTGAGAAATCTGGTGTTTGAGTCCTAACCACGTCTCTTTCAACAGTTAATTTCCCTTCTCTTGTTTGTCAGCCTGAAGAATTCATCCTCCGCAGCATCAACACAGACCCCATTAATGTCACTGATCTCTCCTCTCGGGGAGAGTGGAACAAGGTGTGGATAACAGGATCAGCCTTAACCAGTGACACAAATTTGTACACAAAATTTGTCAACCTCTTCACTAATAAAGAGTGAAAAGACATCATCTGCAATGGCCTGAGCCTCTTTGGCTGTAGGGAGGGTGGTGCCCTCCAGAAACCTATCAACTGGGATATAAGGCCAGCGGAAGAAATAGGAGTTGCCTTTTTGACCAACGCTAATAATAGTGTAATCAAGTCCAATCTCCTTCAGGTCTCTAATTCTTGCTTCGGCTTTCTTGATAACAGCATTATTGAAACCCCCACAAAGACCTCTATCGGCAGTAACAACAACTAGAGCAACCTTCTGGACTGGCCTAGCCTTGGTGAGAGGCACATCGATGTCCTCAGTTTGGAGCTGTTCGTTTATGTTGTAAAGAACTTCCACCAGAGATAGGCCTACCATTGACAACAGCTTCTTGTGCTCTCCTCACTTTAGCAGCAGCAACAAGCTTCATCGCCTCGGTGATGTTCTGTGTGTTCTTCACTCAATCTATTTGGCTCCGGAGCTCACGAAGACCACAGTAAACGGGGGTCACAGACGAGGATCCCGAGGGATTGCCGGCGGAAGAGATGTGAGCAGGAAGCTGAAAAGGGATGTTCTCTGAGCGAAAGGAGCGCAGAGGCATCCGAAAGGGAAGGTTTCGAAGGCGCCCACGTTGTTAGATTTGAGCAAGAAATGGTGGTAATGATGTTCTTTGAGCAGCTTTAGCTGGAAGAGAAGGGCAGAAGAGCTCCTGTGAGTGTCTTCTTTTCTTGGTTACTATGATCTGGAGGAAAAGTTTTGAAGCAAAAAATGAGTGGAGGGAGAGGGAGGGAATGGATGAGGTTTTTGGGATAAGGACTTTGACCATTGGAGCTTGCTTGGAGGCACAATTTGATTCATCTTTGCTTGGCAGTGCATTCTGCGGTTAATGTCCATTCTGATGTGGCATAATCCTAGTAGGGGGCATCGGATCAGTTGTCACTTTGTTGGGTTCCACACGTTGAAAGGTATATGCTACTGTGTGACTTGGATGCTCCTTAGTTGATGTTTATCGAATTGATCTCATTGGTGAAAACCAAAATCACAAAGGTTACTAGCCTCGCGTAATTTAGTCCAACGAGACTCTGACCTTATAAGTTAATTACAATGATAATCTGGGTAGGGTCAATAGGAATTTTAACAATGTAGCTCATGGATTGGCAATGTTGGCAGGGACTATCAGGATCCTACCTTCCGCTGCAACAAGACTTCTGCCCGCCCTAGGCATATCTCCTCTTCTGTTCAGAAAGATGGTATGCGCTTTTACGAGCTAAATGAAATATTCCACTATTATTCTCAAAAATAAAAAATCCATGCAATCTTGAATTTGTGATCTTTAACCTATATGAATTGTCATGTATACGGCAAAGTTTTTACTTGGGAAAGAACTACGGCACATATTTTCACATTCACAACGTGTGGCATGCAGCAGGCAGTCTTTTTGGCTAGTAGTCCAACCCAACAAGAGAACAGGATAATAAAAGAAAGCAAGATTGGCGAGCAATTCATCGTTCCAGAAATTTTCTTTGTTACTGATTGAGGAAAATATCTTTACCAAAGGTTGATACCAAAGTATGGAAGAGCCATTTTTTGTTTTATCTGCCGGATTTCAGTTTCTCAATCGCAGTGCAGAAGTCTTAAATTTGGGAGTAGACAATTCAGAATTTCAGATGAAACTACACGTGGAACGAACGCCAATTATGCCACAAGCTGGGTAACAATTCATAATTTACAATGGAAAATCTCTATACATGAGCCACAAGGAAAATCACTGCTAAAGGATACGACGCTAACAAGTTACTCATCCTGTAGCACTAAACAACATGTTCGCTATCAAACGATTTCTCATGATATATATATGTATATAAAAATTAAAGAAAAAGATAAATATCCTCCTTTCTCATCAACAGGTGAAAATTCTGTCTCGAGGTAAGATTATTAGCGAGGAAGATGTTGGTTTTTGAAGAAGGAAAAAACAGAATATTTGGAGAGAATATCCTCATTTCTTAATCTTCAAGCCAACTGGTATGACTGCATCTTCCTCAGCTACCACTGCTGTATCTTTTTTGCATCTACAACTGCATCTTTTCTACAGCTTCTTCTTCATCTTCTCTTCCTCCTACAAAATCTTTTTGCTACTTGAGTCTTAAGTCTCAAGCAAATGTCTCATTCACATCAACAGAAGACATGGTCCCTGCGGCCCCCCAAGGAGCGGGGGGTTGGGGGAGAAATGATGTCTAGCCCTTGCTGGTACTTGAGCTACAAGAATGCAACGCCCATTTGAGTGAGTGAAATTCAGTCATACAGAAATAGCTGATTAGCACCAATCTGACTGACTGCAATTTATCAAAAGCTATCAACCAAAATTGTCATCATCACATATGAGTTATCTGTGGTCATTACTCCACTGAAACCTGCATTTGCTCATCAAGCACATTTTCTGGGTTTCCTCAATGCTGAAACCACCAGAGGACCAAGGCTGAGTGGTTGTGACATGTCTACATCATCCTTCTGTTTTGCAACTAGTTCTGGACTTGCAACTATCTTTTTGCTGTCTTTGTTTGGAGAGGATGAAGCCAGATTTTTGGCAGTAGGGAACTTCACCGATGGTGAAACCTTCAGGTTTTGCCTTGATGCTTGGAGGGCCAACTGTTGCACATGAATCTAGACTTAACCAAGAGACACTCCCAGCATCCTTGGCTGGACTCGTCAAACTTAACTTTAGAAAGGGATTGCTCCCTTTGAGAATTGAAGCAGTGCTGTGAAAAGGACCCCTTGGTTCACATCTTTGATCAGAATCCTTAATGATGGTAACTTTTTCTGTAGCGCAACTTGAAACCTCCTATAAAAAAGTATCCAGAAGGAACTTAAAAGACAAATTGAGAAAAGGAATTATTAGACAAGGAACAATTATCCAATCTGCCACAACATTTTAAATATACGTTGAGCATTGGAAGATAAAGGAAAAGATTCTACAGAATGACAACAACAATAATAATCATAATAATAAAAAGAACACCAAAAACCAAAATATCAAGGAACTGCATTAGTGTGATCATGTTAGTGTAACAAAATGGATTCAGCAAATGGTGAAAAAATGTATGCATGGCTATTATCAATTTAAGCATAAGGCTCACTGGAGATGTGCAACCAATGATATTAATATCTGTTCTGTCTAAAAAGGTGAATTTGCCTAAGGGGCACAGTTGCACAAACAGCAATATTATGTACCAAGATGAACCAGTAAACTTAAAGGTTTACAAAGCACTCAGAGTGTATGGATTAACCTTGAGACTCAAAAACAAGTGAATGCAGTTGAATAGAGAAAGCAAAGGCACCTTATCTTGCATCTCAGAGATGGGTTCACAGTCAGAAGATGCATCCCCATCAGAATCAGCCATCTCCTCACACTCAAACTCAACATGTTCTTCAATTTCTTCATCAGAATCACTCAACTCCTCCTGTTCCATCACAATCTCTGGATGAGATTGATCCCCCATATCATCTATGTTGCATCTGCGGAGACTATTGCCAGGTGGTGCTGATGCATTGGCACCAGGAACAGGGTTACTAGGAACTGCAGGGCAATTTGTCATTGGAGTATTGATGTGGACTGCTAAGTTTATGAGTTGTCCTTGCAATTTCAGAATTGGTTACTTTGGACCTTGGTTGAGTACTTGAACCAGTATCTCTACTTTCCCTAGCTTTCCCATTTGTTGACATAGAACTTAGATGGATATCTAGGTCAAGTTCATTAGCTTTCTCGGTAGGACTAGAGGGTCTAGGAGCAGTAGAAAATGATTTATTCTGAGCAGCATCAAACTGATTTCCAGTATGAGCATTGTGTGGAATTGAGAATTCCATCAACAATTCACCATTTTCATCATCAGTTCTTTGCAAAAGAGGATGAAAGTCAATGCCACAAGATGCTGAAGCAAATTCTGCTGCCTTTGAAGGCATGTTGACAGATTGAACAACATGGAGTACTTGCTGGTGACCCTGGAACAGACTTGGGTTCAATTGAGGCTGGCTACCTGAGAAGAAACTAAAAGAATGAGAACCACCAGTGCTGCAGCTCAATGGGTGATATGGCAGACGTCCATGTTCAGAAGCTTGGAACAATAATGGATGCATTTGAAGATCTGAATCAGGGCCTCTTTCTTCAATAAAACCTGTATCTTGAACAAAAGCTGACTCTGCAGAGCAAGAATTTGTGACATTTTCTTTCACTTGGTTACTTCTATCTCCATTAGTTTTTACTGACCTAGTGACTTTTGAATTTCCTACATGCCAAACTTCTGGAACAATATTTTCTCTTCCAGCATCCTCCCCACCTCTTGTTGCCGGTATTTTCGTAGACACTCCAGATGGGTTGCTTTTGAAATCTGATTGTGGAATTACACGAACAGATGGTGGAAGATTCACCGGAGGTAACTCTGGCGCTAATTTCACCAAGCGTGCACGACCAGCCCTCCGAGTCCGATAAGGCAACAAATAGATTTGGGACTTGGACGTATTTGATGGTGTATGCAAAACTTGATGGTTCAGTTGCATGCTATTAGGAGCCAAATGCCTAACATGGATAGGAAGAGATGTAGTATGAGGATGCTGGCACAAGTATGCATGAGGAAACCCATGGATTCCATTGCTAGGGGATTGAGCTTTTCCAGATCCATAATCCTTTGGGTGTTCCTCCGACTGACTGTTTGCAGAAATAGTATTAATGGGAGGGCCTTCTGCTCCAACGTCAAAGCAGGGATGTTCGTTCAAAATGAGGCTTGAGGCACCTGGTCTCCAATCTGCTAAAAACCCTTGATGAACAGATGCTTCATTTACACAATCTGCATAATCATCTTCACTATGATTTTCTCCAGTGTTACCATCAACTGGATTGTCCTGCAGCCAAGAAAGAGATCAGTTTAGCTGAAAATGGAACTCTCAATGCCCATCAACGAGATCAAGTTGAACCCTCATCCCTCAACAACCTAACCCAAGCTCTTTTAACTTAATAAACTGTCACTAGACATTTTAGTACCCAATCAACCAAGCTTTTTTTGCACTCCCACACGATCCACCAATTTTCATATTGAAACAGTGATATTTCTTGGATTTATTGCTTCCTTTAATTAACAACTATGCTGCAAACCATCAAAATTGTTTCTAAGTCAACTAAGCCAGAGAGTAGCAAGACTTTAGCCTTGACAAATAAAAAGAAAGGTGTTTTCAGGTGAGAGCCACTATGATTTTCTAATAGCCATTTAGAGGATCACAAAATGGATTGATACAACAAAAAAGACAAGCGTCAAATCAAATCAATATTAGCTTTCAGTTATGTCACAGGTCTTAATTATTGTGGACGAAAACAAACCTCCTTTTCTGACAATGGTTGCCAATTTGCCAAATCAGCAATTTTGCGCTCTTCTGTTTAACTCATATATCCGCCGTTTCTCCTTTTTAGCATCATCTACCTTATATGACCTTTGAGTTCCAAGGGCAATCCTCCATTGTCGATGTAACAAAGATGGATCCCTATATGGGACAACATATTTCCATACTGACATCCAGTCAAGTTTGAAAACCTTGAGTCCCTAGAGTGAGTCGGGGTATGTTAAATAACACAGAGCTAGAATGCAAGAGTGCTGATATGCTGGACGAAGAAAGAGAGAAAATTTAGGATGATGTTACCTCCCGAATACGTTCTATTTCTTCTATAGACAATGGAGAAGTTTTTATCCTCTTAACTGTCTGCAAGAGAGGCAACAATTTTGTTAGCATTTTAATAATCATATCAATGAGGGTCCAGTAGAAACAAGGTTTGTTAAGAAGACCAAATAAGTTGATGAAATGAACCAAATTGGCCAAATCAGTTACGATATAGTTTGGTATATATATTTTTTTTCTCCTACATACATATAGTTTGGTATACATTATCAATGCAGGCACATACATTTATGGTTACACATTTGCATCATCAACTTATAGAGATATAGGGAGGAAGGGAAATAAACCTCCCATTGTTCCTATTTATTGACTCACATTAACAAAAATGAACTGTAAAAAGGAGGAGGAGGGCAAACTTCAAATGAGTAGAAACCAATCCAAGATTATCATTGGTATTCATAAGGCAGCATGTGTACCTTTATTGGATTTTCTGGTGCCTTAGAAGAACAGCGATTTTTCTGCCTAATAAAGATCTGCAAGACAAGCAGTACAAGTTGCAGAAGCACCACAAGGATGATTCATACATCAGTTATATGTACCAGTAACTTTTGATATCTGAAAAAGGACTACCAAAACAAGAATACCACAATTAAAAACCACCAAGATGCAAGTAAAGCTACGGCAACCATCCCAATTCTATGTATAAAGTATAGGGAAGGAATTTTGCTTTTTGACTCTACATCAATAAACCAAAAAGAAGATAATGCATGAGGTGCATATCAGCTTTGATGAACAATTTTGCTGATGGTAGGTATTTTGAATGTTTCTCTATATGCACCAGTAGATTAGGTTTTCCCATCTCAAAAAAGAAAAAACAAGGTGTTAGTAAAGGGTAAAAGTTATGTTTCTCTATGTTTTTCATATTAATGCAGATCTCGTTTCATGTTAGTAAAGGGTAAAGGCTAATAAACTAAATTGGAAGTAGCATAAAAAAAAATGGCCCACAGAAATAAAATATAACTTCATTTCAAATTACTGAAAGCTGCTACTCAGTTGCATTGCTTTTGTCAGACAACAGATATTTGGGAATGGATCTAGTTCCTAAACCCTAAACCCTAAACTAGTTCCTGATCTAGTTTCTCTAGTTCCTGATATTTGCCACAAGGATGCATTTGAGTGTGATGTAAGTCCAATACTTACTGAATAAAATGTCTTCCTGCCAGTCTATCTATGAAATAACAAAAATAAGCTCAATGACCCATTTTCCCATAAGTCATTATGTAATACTGAAAGCTGTGAGGTTGTTACATGACTCTATATGAACTACCTGATGATTAGATTTGCACGGAAGAAAACGCTGTTGAATTGCCCTCCAATCTGAATTATATTCCATTATTCCCAGTGCCAGTAATCTGTGAAAAATACATAACAATAAATCTTGAACTAAAAGCAAGTCTCTATGAGCTATAACAAAAAATCTGTGATTTTTGGCCAAATATGTACAAATCAAAGCAAATAAATAAAATTGCATAAAATGACTTTTGATGATATGCCTACCCTTTCCTCAAAGAAGATCATTTCAAAGCTTTCCGAATTCAGTTTTATTTCATTCAAGGGACACCATACGTCTACTCCAAAATCTGATGTGCTACCTAAACTTTATACACACTTTTAACTCTGATAACTTACTTAAACCTAATACAGACTTTTAAATCTGATGCATTACTAAAATTTACTACAGAGTTTTAATTCCATTAAATTCTACGATCATGTCAAATTGCAAATGAAATGATCAATAACACACTTTACACCTTAATGAGCTATTCAGTCAGTGCAGAAAACATGTACTTACTCATCCTCCGAATCAGTAAAAAGGATCCGATTTGCAACAGCTACAGGTGGTGGCTTATGGGGAAATAATGATGGATTGAACAGGGGAAGGAATCTATGCGCTAACTTGCTAATGTGCTTTGGAACCAAAGCAATTGATTGCTTCCTTGCACGTTCAACAATGGAAGCAGCCAATGTCTTCTTAGGAATCTGTTCACCAACCACAGGTCGTGCCACAGTGGCTGCAGGGGGAATGCTTGTGTTTTCTCGTGGAACTTCAGCATTTGTCTCAGCTAGAGATGGACAGTAAGGAAGATTGAAGAGTGGTTCCCTTTCATATTTTGCATCAAAACTACAATTAGCATGATGCTGTCGATACACCTGGACAGCTGTCAATATAAATCCAAAACAATGTTGAAAGTGTTTACCCTGTCAAATAAGTATTTATTGCAAATTTGTAAGAAAAAAGAAAAATTCAGTTCCCAAAAAGGACATACCTTTATAAACATCTTCAATATATTCTCCAGCTAAGTTAAGTGGAGCTACATCTAGAATTGACATTACGGGAGACCTTATGGAAGGCATCCATAAGGGACCGGAAGTTTGTGATGAAACAATCTGTCCGTCAGAATCATGGTTGAGCCTTCCCTCAGAAGAAGAAATGTTTTGAGATGCTGATACCTGGGTCTTAAAAATTGGGTATGAGTCAGGCGTGCATTGTGTTTGGTTAGTGGTTTGCAGCTCATCGGCCACTGATGAGCACATGTTTGAACAGCTAAAGCAAATATTAGGATATGCAACATTTTTGCAGGCAACTACTTCATTGCGTTTCTGAGCCATTTCCAAGATCAGTCTCTGAATCTGAGAGGCAATATGTTTCCGAGAGGAATCAACTACACAAAGAGAGAATACTTGAACAAGAAGCTGAACATGTTCATGTATCAAACAATGCAACTGGCCTATCTGCTGCAAAGTAAATCCATTTATCAAACAATCTTCTGCTGAGGAAAACCTAGAGCCTGCAGCAATCTCGGTTGACATAGCTCTTCCATTAATGATAGGAAAATAAGCAGCTGCTCCACCAGGGTGAACAGGCAAGAGGGGACGCAATGGCCTCTTTGCCTGTTCTAAAAGCTTCTTTTTGTACTGTGCAGACGCCCTCTGCCGTCTATTCTGCCTAGTCTCTGGCCGTCTGCCACCTTTACCATATTCCACTTTCTGATCATTGTCCCTTGCTACTTCATCAACATCACTCTCAAGCAATTCCTCGAGTTCAATCTCAAAATCTGCATCATTTTCCTCGTCCTCCTCTTCATCAACATGCTCCTTCTCTTGACCCGATGGACCATCCCCATCGCCACCCAGCAAAACAGCAGCAAGAAACTTCTTGTACTCCTCCTCGTCATCCACGTTTCGAAGAAGATCATCCTCATCATCCGTTTCCTGAAGAAAGGTCTCCAGCTCATCAAGCGTAAAACTTGCAAGCGAATACCGCGCCCTAGTGCGCTTGCAAATAGCATCCTCCTCCTCCTCTTCCCCCTCCTCATTGTCCTCTTCCTCCTCATCATCATCGTTCACATTCCCCGCCACATTCTTCTCACTCAACCCCTTTCCCTTCTCATCAACATTCCCATTTTCGGGTTTAGAAGACGACACGGCCGCTTGCATAACAACCCCCTCGCCGTGCTCGGAATCTCCAACACTATAATTCCTGACCTCGTCACCCGCTTTCTTAGACGAATTCCCATCCAAACCCTCAACTTCGGAGCTCAAACTCGAAGAAGCTTCCGGCGAAGGCGTTCCCTTTAGAAAGGGATTGAAATCCACATCTTCCTCCTCCTCCTCATCATCATCCTTGTCCTCCTCTTTTGAGCGACGACCCTCTTCTATTTCAGATTCATCAACAACACCCATGAAGAAACCTCCTAAAATTAACAGCCGGCGGCACCTCAATCAGTTCAAGATTGCACGAACCCCTTTAGATAGACAAATGACAACAATTGATTCAATGAAACCAATGCAATTAAGGACGCAACAATAACAATTGATTCAATCCCAATACGTTGTACGTTACAATGAACGCCAAAGGCTTTGGCATAACCAGCAGCTAAGATGCAAATCGGTTTAACTCCGGCTGGGAAAACGGATCGTCGATTTGAGGTTGTAAGGAAACGACGGCGTTCAGCTGACAGAGCCTGGGAATATATATATATATATATTTCTTTTCTTTTCTTTTCTTTTCTTTTCTTTTCTTCGAAATTAGTTATTATCGTTTAATATTTTTTTCCTTTTTTATAAATAAATTAAAATAAAATTACGGTGCACTCATTGAAAAATGTAGAACTGCAATCGTAATCGTAACTAGACAATAACTCGGCCAATGCTCGAACCATCATATTACCAACAATTCCAAACCAATCACTGGATTCATAGCTGGATATGTTTGGTCTTTTTTTTTTTTGGAAATAAAAATAATTATAATTTATATATTTTATAAAAATAAAATTTAACCAATATATACATACATGTAGTATTATTAGTAAATTTGTGTAATTATATACATATAGATATATTGCCCAACAAAAAACAAAAAAAAAATTCTTTCGATTCACAGTTTCATCTATTTGATCGAATTTCTCAAGTTAATTCTAATTGAACAGTTTGTTTTTCTCTTAACTTAATGTCTTAATGTCTTGTCTCGATGAAAACCCTCAGTGTTTTTCTGTACATGCAAAGAGTTTCGAAATGAGAGAGAGAGTTTTCTTGTTTTTTTTTTTTTTTTTGAATTTTAAATTAAATATCACATATCATCTCTCGTGATTAATTATATATATACACACAAACTTTTTTTTACTGGTATGAATTAACAAAATCTGTTAACGTGCGTACTAAATTTAAGATAAAAATAATTGACCAGACATGTTTTAATAATTTTTAAAAGTTAGGTTAGATGTTAAAATACGTAAAAGGATAAACCCTAACTAGCATTACAATTTTCCTTATCCTTAAGCACCATTACAAGGAGTATCTCCTTGCACTTTGACTCCAAACTTCCAGGGCAGTACTTACAAGGTAAGAAACGCAACTATTTCATAGCGCATTAGAATTTACGTTTCTTAATAGCCCCCCCAAAAAGAAATCAAAATTCTTGAATAAGCCATCAAATTGGGAAAATAATTGTTATATGTTGGCGGGTATTTCCTATCTTTTATTTTTACATGTATGATACTATTTATAAAAAAAAAAAAAAAAAAAAAAAAAAAGAAGGTGGGTCTGTCGTGAAATTCATGATTTGTCAGATAGTCGGTGCTCATGAGTATGGCTTGAAATAAAGAAGATTACACGACAATGTATGAAAAGATCTCAGCCAATCAGCTGCTTCGCTTGAGGGAGGGAGGGGTCGATTGACCCTGTACAGGGCATGGACAGGGAACCAGCATGTCGTGGCAGTCCGCTAAAATAATGCAGTTTGAGATTTAAGAGGGATCGGCTTGGCAAGCAATCAACCATACGTACAAAAGGATAATCAAGTGGGGTGGGCCATGTTTGATCAAGACGCAAGGGGCCAACCCAACAAACTATCAACAACTTTTCCAACTTTGAGGACTACCAGTCTTCTTTTTTAGCCACCAAAATAAATGCTTGAGTATGAACTTCGCCATCCCCAAGTGTCTGCCCATAAATACCATCCTTCGGACCATTGTCGGAGGAGATTTTGTGAGAAGCAAAATGGGGTGCCTAAATAATAGTAGTACTGGTGCAGACACCAAAGGTGACTCTAATAATGGAATGCCAGCTCCCTTAAACTCTTGTTATTTAAATTTTTAAGACCTGCGTTGTTTTTGTTTTTCAGATGTAAAAGGACAAGATCCCAGCGGCTGGAATTCTCTGAAGATGAGGAGGACCTTATGGCTAGGATGTTCAGATTGGTTGGAGAAAGGTTCGGTCTTGTTTTCTTGGCTTTCTCCCTTTGGTTTTTGTCTTTCCCACATTACATATTAGCACAGAGGCCACAGACTCTGAAGCTACTGATAACAACGAGAACTTTGATGTTTTAAAGTGTTCACTTGTGCGCCCTCTAGGTGGCCGCTGATTGCTGGAAGAATACCAGGAAGAACAGCAGAAGAGATTGAGAAATATTGGACTTCAAAGTTTAGGTCAGCAAGTTGAAGACCTTCTATGTATTATCAGGGTGTCTCACTTGGCTTGGACATCAGCTGTAGAGACAGCGATCAGCAAGCGTACTAGCAATATTTACATGGTCTTTATAATCAGCCAAGCCTTTGATTTGGCGTTTTGTTAAAGGAAGGAGGGGTACTCGTCAATTGTTAGCCGCAGTGGATGCACTTACAGGTGACATGATCCATATCTACTGTCAAAATTTGTACCTAATGCGTGGGCAGTAAAGCTTTTCTTTCTGAATAAAAACTCAAAACCTTCTAAAAAATATTGATATGCCATTCACATAAACTCCCGTGTCTTCTTCTCTCAAGCTTATATCCTAATTCAGGAAGTGAGTCTTGGTGAAACGATTTGTACATTCAACTATTCCCCAAACCAAGTGTGAGGGACCGATGCAGTAAATGCCGTCATTCTGTTTAGAAGTAACAATGCTGGGAAAGAAGAACCCTGAAATTGTGAACTTAAAAGACAATTGATGGCCTTGAAAAATAATGAAACCTTTTAATAATCAGTCTCATGAATATTTAAATAATCTCTCTAAATCATATTCATACACAGGCACCTCATGGGGCTTATTCGTATTTAATAGTTATTAGAAAACGTTTTGTGTATGATAAAATTTTACAAGCATATAAAAAAAAGATTTACGAGCGTTTTTGAAAATTAATAATTTTTATTGTGTAGTAATGAATCCCATAAATTACTTTGTAGCAATTTGATTGATCACACGTCAATTTTTGTCTGGGTTACTGAAGAACACTATATTAATTCTAAACTATTGTTGCCTAGTTTTTCTCAAAAGTTCTCTCCCTCCCAGTTTCACTCTACACCCATCATTTCGTATAAAAGTTCTATGCTGCCACTTGCTAGTAATCTGCATAAGCGTGGACCTGTAGCATGGGCAGGGATCGATACGGCCAAAAAGCAGGAAAAATTCGGATCATTTTATTCCTCAACATGCAGCAATAGCGCATTTCTGGCATCACACCTTGTAACCGTTTACGTTTGCAACATGAATCATCTTACGTTCACTTGTTCAGAAAGCTCCCTGTTTTGCTTGCCTGCTTACTCCTGTATACTGGAAAATTGTTGCTGTCAGGAGGGACCTTTGGGCCTTGAAGACCGAGTAAAGCTTACTGAATGCAGTTTACTCCTGGAAATGCGGCATTGTCTTTCAAACAAAATTATTAGTGGGGTTTTTACCTTCAGTTTTTTTTTTTTTTTTTTTTTTTTTTTCTATTCCCATCTCGATTAACAACTCACCATAGATTGACGTTATAGCACCAAACATCGAGAGGGTTTCATCATATGGACACGCAGGCTGTCTTAAAGCAATACAGATTTGTGACACTATTGCGATTATTGATAATTAATAATCATAATAATATGATATGAAAAAAATAAATAAAGTCGGTGCAACAGCTACCGTAGAGAAAATGCATCTCTTAGTCTTTTTTCAATAATGTAATAAAATACAAAATAATAATTTTCTAACTAAAATGTGACTTATATAAGATTAATCATATGTTTGAAGTGTTGGACTTTTTTAGAATTTCTCTTTCTGAAATTCTTATTTCATATATTGTAGGATCTTTCTTTATGCGAATACTAACAATAAAACTGTAATTGAAATCAACATACCGTTGTCCATTATGCTGATGTCCCGCAGTGGAAATGACAAGCCTCTTCTGTTTCGTTCCTGAGCGCTTCTCTCTTTTCTCCTACTCTTTCCTATTTCTTTTCTTTACGTTTTCTCTCTCTGATGGTTGAGCTCTCGGAAAGGTCTGTAATAGCATATATATATATATATATACACATCTTCCTTTCCTGTAACCGTTACCTTAAATAGGAAGATCCTCTCTTTCTGTAATAATTATCTTAAATGAGAAGATACTCCTTTTCCTGTAACGGTTATTCTTAATAGGAGAAGATATATATACACATATTCCTTTCCTGTAACGTTTATTCTTAATAGGGAGAGTGGAGGGATTTTAAACCCGATGACCCAAATTACCGTTATGCCTAACCGACCTTCATATTAGACCTTTTATTTTGAGTCATACTTTAAATGACATGAACCACTCATGTTAATTAATTTAACAATCTCCCACTTGGTCCATGTCATGACTCGATGAAACAATAATAATTAAGTGCGCACAATTCTTAAAGATCATCAAATCACAACACTTAATTGAATTAAAATGATTGGATCATGGCGGTCACACATCTTATAGCGACATGATTCCTTCCATGCATCACATGATCATCATAATTCATAATAACTTTACTGAGGAACATTGAAACTTTAAACTGTCATTCTCATATATGCCATTAATTATCTCACAAACCATAATTGTATACATCTAAATAGAGATAACAGAGCATAAGCAAAACCATAACTTTAATTGAATTCACGAGTGTCACAATGATATAAGCATTCTAAATATTGGCTTTCAAGTGTATGAGGACCTGTCCATAATGCCCATCCGATCAACATGTCCAGTAAATGTTTTCGGTGGCAAACCTTTAGTTAACGGGTCCGCTACTATCAACTCAGTGCCAATATGCTCAATGGACACTCTTTGGTTTTGTACTTCTTCTTTAACAGATAGGTATTTCAAATCCATATGTTTCGCACCTTTAGAATACCTATCATTCTTAGAGAAGAAGACTGCTGCGGAATTGTCACAAAAAATTCTTAACGGCTTTTCTATATTGTCGACCAAACCAAGCCTTAAGATAAAATTCCGCAACCATAATGTATGAACAGTAGCCTCAAAGCATGCTACAAATTCAGCCTCCATAGTGGAAGTAGCAATGACAGATTGCTTCCCGCTTTTCCAGGAAACTGCTCCTCCAGCCAGGAGAAACATGTAACCAAATGTAGATTTCCTCGAGTCTACACATCCAGCATAATCTGAATCCGAGTAGCCTACTACTTCAAGATGACTTGATCTTTTATAAGTAAGCATGTAATCTTTGGTGCCTTGTAAGTACCTAAGTACTTTCTTTCCGGCTTTCCAATGATCTATTACAGGATTACTTTGATATCGGCCTAACATTCCAACTGCGAAACTGATGTCTGGCCGAATACATGTTTGCGCATACATCAGGCTTCCAACCAGTGATGCATAGGGAACTGATTCCATCACTTTCCGTTCTAAATCATTCTTTGGACATTGTAATTCACTGAACTTGTCCCCTTTCTGAATTGGAACTATTCCTGTTGAGCAATTTTCCATTCTAAATCTCTCTAATACTTTATTGATATAGCCTTTCTGAGACAATCCTAACAACTCTTATGATCTATCACGGAATATTTCTATTCCTATCACATAGGATGCCTCATTCATATCTTTCATTTCAAAAGTTTCAGAGAGAAATTTCTTCACATTATGTAACAAACCTATGTCATTAGCGGCCAAAAGAATGTCATCGACATATAGGACTAATATAATGAACTTTCTCCCACTAACCTTCATATAGATACACCGATCAACGGTGTTTTCTACAAACCGTATGACGTAATGGTATTATTGAACTTAATATACCATTTTCGGGAGGCTTATTTCAGTCCATATATCGATTTCTTTAATTTACACACCAAATTTTCTTGCCCCGTAGTGATGAAACCTTCAGGTTGGTCCATATACACTTCCTCTTCCAAGTCACCATTCAGAAAGGCGGTCTTTACATCCATTTGGTGGAGCTCTAGATCATTATGAGCCACCAATGCCATAATAATTCTTAAAGAGTCTTTCTTAAAAACTGGAGAGAAAGTCTCCTTATAGTCAACACCATCCCTTTGAGTGAAACCTTTGGCTACAAGTCTGGCCTTATACCTTTCGATGTTACCGTTCGAGTTTCGCTTGGTCTTGAAGACCCACTTACAGCCAACTCATTTTGATCCTTCAGGTAACTCTATTAGCTCCCATACTTGGTTTACATCCATCGATTTCATCTCTTCTTTCATGGCATTGAACCACCTTTCAGAATCATTACATTCCATGGCTTGTTTAAATGAGACTGGATCTTTATCAATGCTCAATTCTGATTCATGCTCAAGTGAGTAAACCACATAATCATTTGAAACTGCTGGCCTTTTCTGTCTTGTAGACCTCCGTAATGCCATTTCTTGTGGTATCACTTGTTCATTTGTAAATTGAATATTGTCACTTGGTTCATCTCTTATGTGTTCACTTTGCGTGTTTCGAGTATCAATTTGTTGTCCTTGCATGTCACGTGACTGTGATGCAACATAAGGAATAACAATTTGAGTAGAAACACTGGTGTGGGAATACCGACATAAGTAGGAGTACTCACTGTGGACCATTCATTTTGTGATTCTTTAATATCCACCTTTCGTGATTCCCCACTCCCACTGAACTGACCATTTTCAATGAACCGAGCATTACCAGACTCAACTATTCTAGTACTATGGTTAGGGTAGTAAAACCTATACCCTTTGGACTTTTCAGGATAGCCAATGAAGTAACCACTAATGGTTCTTGCATCAAGCTTTCCTTCATGTGGATTGTATATCCTTACTTCTGCTGGACAACTCCAAACATGAAGGTGTCTCAAACTGGGTTTCCTTCCTGTCCATAACTCGTAAGGAGTTTTAGGGACAGCCTTACTAGGAACTCTATTCAGCAGATATGCAGCAGTTCTTAATGCATGCATCCACATGGATAAGGGTACAGTACTGTAATTCAACATGCTCCTAACCATATCCATAAGTGTGCGATTCCGCCTTTCCGCTACACCATTCTGTTGTGGTGTACCAGGCATTGTATACTGTGCACATATGCCTCGACTCTCAAGAAGTTTTGCAAATGGACAAGGACATTGTCCACTTTCATTGAATTTTCCATAATATTCACCACCCCTATCTGACTTAATCACTTTTACTTTTCTATCTAACTGCCTTTCAACTTCATTAATAAACACCTCTAGGATGTTTACTGACTGAGACTTTTCATGCAGTAGATACAAGTAACAATATCGTGAGTAGTCATCTATAAAGGTGATGAAATATTTCTCACCACCCCATGTTGGGATATCAAACGGGCCACAAACATCAGTGTGTATCAATTCTAAAGGCTCATTGCTTCTAATGGCTGGGTTCTTTGATGTATGTTTTGTTTGTTTCCCTTTTATACAATCAACACATACATCCCAATCAGTAAAATCCAATTGAGGCAGGACATCACCTTTCATCAACCTCAATATCCTTTCTTTGGATATATGACCCAATCTTTGATGCCATAAGAAAGCAGAACTTTTATCATGCATATTACGTTTGTTACCTATACCATGCTCAACAAGAAATATGGAATCAGCATACATAGCATCAAGATTCAAACGGTACAAATCATCAATCAAAGTACCAGATCCATAATAGTACGAATGTCTATACAATGAAAATGCACCATTTCCAATCTTGAGGTTAAATCCTTCTTTATCCAACTTTGCAACAGAAACTAAATTTCTAGCACATTCAGGAAAATAGAGACACTTTTCTAGATCCAGATGACACTTGGTGTCCAAGATCAATCTGTACGTCCCAATCTCTTCTATTCGTGCCTTCATTCTGTTTCCCATATAGAGGAACTTCTCAGTTCCTGTTATGGGCTGGATTGAAAGGAATCCCTACATAATATGTGACACATGAATAGTAGCTCCAGAATCTAACCACCAAGTATTATTGGGCACTTCAATTATGTTTGATTCAAAACATACTGATATACAGTACGTATCTTTCTTTTCGAACCAAGCCTTTCTTTTTGGGCAATTATTTTTGAAGTGACCCATCTTTTTGCAGAAGAAGCATTTCTGATCCTTCTGGATCTGACCTCCAGTGACTTTCATAGAGGCTTTGTCCTTCTTCTTACCTTTCTTATGTGGTTTAGACCTGCTACCACTAGCATCCTTATGAACGATGAGATGAATGGAGTGATCCTTCATCTTCTTTAATCTGCCTTCCTCCTGAACTAACATGGTCTTAATTTCTTGAAAGTTCCATTTCTCTTTAATAGTGTTATAATTCACTTGGAACTGGCCAAATTCAGGAGGCAGTGAGTTTATGATGAATTGAACCAGAAATGATTCACTCACATCCATGCCCATTGTTTTCAACCTTGCTGCTAGATTAGCCATACTGGTCACATGATCATGAATGGGCTGTGACCAATCAAATTTCTTGGTCGTCAGCTCACTCATTAGGGTTCCTACGATGGATTTATCAGTTATATCTGACTGAGAGTATTCCTTAATTGTCATCAGAAATTCCCTCGCATTTTTCGTCTTAGGCATCGATGGCTTGACGTTTTCAGCTATCGTCATTCGTATCAAATTCAAACTCAGCCTATTGGACCGTACCCAAGCCTTATAAAAAGACTTATCAGATTCTGTACTAGTCCCTGTAATGACTGCAGGCTTTTCATCCGAAATGACTGCTAAGTCCAGGCCCAATACACCCAAATGAAACTGAATATGCTCAGACCATTCAGTATAGTTCAGCCAATTGAATTTGACCATTGAATTGCCTAAGGCGAATACATTGGTGGAAGCTGCAAATATAATCCAAATTTATACGTTAATGCTTTGAGTAAACTCTAATGGATTAAGATACATTACAAACTTTAATTATGTATTTAAGTTCACCTTTAGGTGATCCTCAAATACATAACTCTAATCAATAATGATGCTAATTTAAATAAACTTTAATAGATCAATTAATCCTACTAAAATTAACATGAATGTCATCTTTGGATATACAATCACGTTTACTTAGTATATTAATTAATCCCTTTTAGTGTCATTAATTATAAGCAATGATCCATCTTTGGATGATCTCCTAGCTTTATAATTAATAACCACAATTGTTCATTTCAAAACATTTTATTAGCATCCAAAATGAACAATTAAAATTCACAGTCAGCTGTTCAAATCCATTCAAAGTCAGGCCACTTTGGTGACTAACAAGCTTTTAATATTTGACTCATTAACGTGAATTTAATAATCTTCAATTACGAAGATTAAATTATCTTTTATGTGGGAGTTTTTTTTTTTTTATGTATTCATTCGGACCCGAGCACCACCATACTGCAAGTGGGACCCGCGTACCAGGCAACCAAAATATTTATTTTGTCCCGCGTTGTAATTATTGATTACACGCAAAGGAAAAACAAAATACAACCTAATAAAATAAAATACTACCCGAGCACCACCATACTGCAGGTGGGACTCGCGTACCAGGCAACCAAAATATTTGTTTTGTCCCGCGTTGTAATTATTGATTACACGCAAAGGAAAAACAAAATACAATAAAATACTACCCGAGCACCACCATACTGTAGGTGGGACCCGCGTACCAGGCAACCAAAATATTTGTTTTGTCCCGCGTTGTAATTATTGATTACACGCAAAGGAAAAACAAAATACAATAAAATATTACCCGAGCACCACCATACTGCAGGTGGGACCCGCGTACCAGGCAACCAAAATATTTGTTTTGTCCCGCGTTGTAATTATTGATTACACGCAAAGGAAAAACAAAATACAATAAAATACTACCCGAGCACCACCATACTGCAGGTGGGACCCGCGTACCAGGCAACCAAAATATTTGTTTTGTCCCGCGTTGTAATTATTGATTACATGCAAAGGAAAAACAAAATACAATAAAATACTACCCGAGCACCACCATACTGCAGGTGGGACCCGCGTATAAGGCAACCAAAATATTTGTTTTGTCCCGCGTTGTAATTATTGATTACACGCAAAGGAAAAACAAAATACAATAAAATACTACCCGAGCACCACCATACTACAGGAGCAACCAAAATATTTGTTTTGTCCCGCGTTGTAATTATTGATTACACGCAAAGGAAAAATAAAATACAATCTAATAAAATAAAATACTACCCGAGCACCACCATACTGCAGGTGGGACCCGCGCACCAGGCAACCAAAATATTTATTTTGTCCCGCGTTGTAATTATTGATTACACGCAAAGGAAAAACAAAATACAATCTAATAAAATAAAATACTACCCGAGCACCACCATACTGCAGGTGGGACCCGCGTACCAGGCAATCAAAATATTTGTTTTGTCCCGTGTTGTAATTATTGATTACACGCAAAGGAAAAACAAAATACAGCCTAATAAAATAAAATACTATACGGCACAAAGAGATAAAGAAAACCAAATTGTAATATTCGCAGACCCGCTCTGATACCAATTGTTGGACTTTTATAGAATTTCTCTTTCTGAAATTCTTATTTCATATATTGCAGGATCTTTCTTTATGCGAATATTAGTAATAAAACTGTAATTGAAATCAACATACCGTTGTCCATTATGCTGATGTCCCGCAGTGGAGATGGCAAGCCTCTTCTGTTTCGTTCCTGAGCGCTTCTCTCTTTTCTCCTACTCTTTCCCCTTTCTTTTCTTTACGTTTTCTCTCTCTGATAGTTGAGCTCTCGGAAAGGTCTGTAATAGCATATATATATATATATATATATACACATATTCCTTTCCTGTAACGTTTATTCTTAATAGGGAGAGTGGAGGGATTTTAAACCCGATGACCCAAATTACCGTTATGCCTAACCGACCATCATATTAGGCCTTTTATTTTAACTCATACTTTAAATGACATGTACCACTCATGTTAATTAATTTAACATGAAGGAGATTAATATGAGTTTTCTCTCAAAATTTTTAATTATATATTATTAATTAATATTACTATTATTATATGCCACCCCGTCAAAACGAATTACAACTAATCACAGTCAACTAATTTATAAGATTTTTTTTTCAAGAGTTTAAACAATTAAAACCAACCGAAAAAAAAGAAAAGTGGGGCCCGGGGGGTGTTGGCAATCAAGCCTCATATTTTATTTACTCATTCCTATTTAACAAATAAAAAAAAAAATTGGTTTCTGAAGTCTCTCAGCGAAAGCAGTGCTCGCAAAGAGGAGATGAACAGCAACCCAAGCCATTCAGTGGGAGGAGGATCCGCAGCAACAGCAGGTTCATGGCTGTCACCAACGTCAGCATCAACCTCAAGGAAGAGGATACAGAGGGAAATGGCAGAGCTCAACGTGGACTCGCCTCCTGATTGCTCTGCTGGTCCCCTGGGTGACAGTCTCTACCACTGGATCTCCACCTTCATCGGCCCCCCTGGTCTCTCTTTCCCTCAAATTTTTTGCAAGAATTGGTTCTTTTGTTCAATCCTGTGGTTCCCAAGTGTTGGGTTTTATCTCTTTTTATGTGTGTTTCATCTTGTTTTCTGTATAAAGTTCCGATCTTTGTTTCCTTGTGCGTGCTTAACTTACCCTCTATTGCTTCATGATTAGAGCACACAATATCTCTCCTTCCTCAGCTTTTGCGTAAAAATGAGTTCTTTTGTTCAATTCTGTGGTTCCTCAATTTTGGGTTTCTTTTTATAAATTTTTTTTGTGTTTCGTCTTTTTTCTGTATAAAATTCTGATCATTGTGTTTCTTTTGCTTGCTTAACTTACTTTCTATTGCTTCATTACAAGTGTGGACAATGTTACTTGCAGGAACACCGTACGAAGGAGGTATCTTTTTTCTGGACATCATATTTCCAGACGATTATCCATTCAAACCTCCAAAGGTATACATGGTTCCATTCGATTCCCAAGTCCTCTCTAACATACGTGTTTAAAATGCCTTGAGTTATTGTAGTCGGCATGAGATTTTGTGTTACCTGGTGGTCTAGCCTTCTGGTTTTGTATGCATCCATTGGATTGAGAAATTGGTAAATTGATATGCACTCGCAATCAATTTCAATTCACTTTTGAGATTGCGCTCTGAAGCCCAAACAAAAATTTCTCCATATTATGTGCTGTGCATGATATGATTTCTAACTTAACCCCACACCGCATCTGCCTTTGAATAATTGTTTGTGTATGTAAACATCTGTATGCAAACATCCACAGATGTTGACCAAGACCAAGACATTCGATCAATGCTTGCAGGTGCTAACTCTGCATCTAATGAGTGCAGTTACTACTCAAGTCAGCAGTTGCTCTGCATAACTACTTTGAGCCTTTGGCCTATCTGCCTCCCTCCTTATTGATTACAATTACCTAATGCTCTTCCTTCTCTTTTTAATATTGACCTCCCATAAGTGAATTTGACTTCATTCCTCACTAAGCTATTAGGTTTGACTTAGAGCCCTTGAAATTAAAAAATGGGGAAGTGGCAAACAGATGATTAGTTTTATGTTTGTAGACTAAGTTTGACAGTGATGATTCTAAGGCACTTTCGCCCTAGACTCCAATTTCATGGGTTTGCGACCCCATATTCTATTGTTGATTGTTTCTGAGCAACTATATTAAAGGAAAATGTTTACAACTGTATCTCTGATAATTTTGAAAGCAGTGTATATTATAGTTCTTTTCACTCTGTATCCCTTATATTTTTATTTTTATTATGAATTTGACTTGCAGGTTGTCTTTAAAACCCACATATACCATTGCAATGTTGATTCTTCCGGGAAACTTAGTTTGGACATCTTGAAGGATGGTTGGAGTCCTGCTAATACAATAACTAAAGTGCTACTTGCAATCAGATCAATTTTCATTCAGCCGGACCCCTGTAATGTTTCTTGCTTTTTCAAATACCCTTTGAGTTAATTTTTCATGACAATATATTATTTCTTAATTTTTGTGATATATTGGATTTTATTCATGATGCGGGGGCTTGCATCTATTGGGGGATTGATTTTGTTGAATGCAGGAAGGTGGGGTCTGGGAGCCTTTGAAGATTTGTTATTGTTGAATGCCTATCCTCCATCCTTTAATTCAGTTAAAAAATCTTTTGAGAATCTTACCAGGTCCACTGGGAGGGAGATCTGCTATGTGCATTTCTCACCATTTTAAAATTAAAAAAAAAAAAATGAATGCCATTAGTCACGGATGTTGCCAACAGAACAGATGGCATTGGAAATTTTCTGTTTAAGTAATATAAGTTCATCCTTACTGTATACTTATGGCATCCAAAACTCACCACCATATTTAGAGCAATTTATTTTACCTAATGGATATTCTGCTTTTGTAGATGACCCTGCTGCCCCTGCCATTGCTCACTTGTACTTGACAAATAGAGTGAAACATGACGAACTTGCTTCAGAGTGGACTCTGCGATTTGCCAAGTGAATTTGATAAACAAAGGGAAGAAGGCTTCTGATCAAGTGATGTTTGCAGACATGTACAGAAAACTAGCTTGGAAGGGGAATTACTGACATTGACTGCCCCCATAGTACTTAGAATACTGAAAAAGAAAAAACTTGTGATTAGTGTGAAGATTGCATTTACGTTGGTGATGCATCACTGCACACCACCAAAGTAGTAGAACTCATGGTTTCACTAATCTAAGGTTCACATTATCCTGTAAATTTTCTTTGTACACCAACTATTGACCACATATTATCTTTCCCAACCTCCTCTGAATGATCTCTTTGTTGCAAATGCTGCATTGCTACTTTTGAGCAATATAATTATCCTGTAAATTTGCTTACTAGACCAACTATTGTTCACATTATCCTGCCAATTCCTTAATGTTTCCACCACCGTTACTCGTTTGTTCTGGGTAAGGAATGTGTTGATCAAGCTTCGGCATCACAAACGATATTAAACTTGCAGGCAAGTCTAAATATGTTATGCAAAATTTAGTAGCTTGCATTCTATTAACAAATCGAGTATTTGCATTACATCTTGCTAAGCATGATATGATTCATCTGCCAACGGTAGTAGAAATAGGGTGGAAACGGTAGCAAAATAGTCCAAAGAGGGAATACAATGGTCACTCATTTTATCATCCATAAGAATACATCACAAGATTATTTGAGCGTGGTCTGTGGCCAAAACAAATCGAGAGAAAAAGAATCCTCAAAATTGAAGTAACAAAAGACTATTTCTCTACTTACGAACAAACACTGCAATGCAAATCCAAGCGGCTTAAAATTCAGTGGGACCTATGGTTTCTCGGTTTCAATATTGCAACTTGGCAGTGCTGTAACTAGTACCTTGGCAGGTACCTATGGTTCCTCTACTCATTCACCAAATGGTTAGAAAAACTTTCCCGGATGTTGCGTCCCACTTCTCATCATTGCACAGAATTCGTCATAATTGATTCTCCCGTCCTACACATATTTGCAATGTTAGTAACAGAACCAACGATAAAGGATAATTCCCAGAAGTCCTAAATGCAAAACACGTACATTGTCTGTATCCACTTGAGAAATAATTTCCCTAATGCTTGCTTCATCTCCCATTCCATACTCCTTCATGGCAGCCTCTAACTCATCCCTTGTTATGTGCCTGACACAAAATCGAAGTTTCAGTGAGTCCTCGAATCTAGGCATTTACACTGCATGGAAAATGCCGCCATACAATCCCCTTGGGTGATTCCATGAAGCAAGCAGGAGCTGTTGTGGTAGGGGCTGTGGCTGCAATGCAGACAATCCTGGATTTGCTCCAAAAAGATTCCTCGTCATACAAAAACATGTTGTCATATGGTAAAAATATGCTAAGAAGAGGAATTTTCTGAAGGTCACTCTAATATCTGGTACACAGACTAAGAAATTAAGACAAGACACACAATCAGGAAAAAGACAAGTCTGATAGAATCAGCAGTCAGTTTTAACTGCCAGGAAAGAACTGAAGACAGGTGAAGTGAGATTTTTTTTTCTTTTCATTTTCGCTTGTTGAAATATCGAGCAAATGCATAATTGAAAATCAGAAACTTACAAGAAATAGGGCAGCCATTATAAAACTGCCTAAATCAAGAACTCACCCACTCCCATCTGTATCAAAGTACTGAAATGCTTTGAATAGGTGCTCATCTCTTTCCAATCTATGTCTATGCATTGTAGCAGTAATAAACTCAATGTAATCGATAGTTCCATTTCCATCCACATCAGCCTGACGACACAAACAAAATGAATAATGTTTGAGTGTGAGATGCAATACATAAAGAGCAACGTGTGCTCTGTACGTGTCCCTGTGTTGCTTACAGCTTCCATAAGTTGTTTTACTTCAGCTTCTGTCAGCTTTGATCCAAGCCGAGCCAGACCTGTCTTTAATTCTTCATAGGTGATGCTGCCACTATTATCAGTGTCCATGTTTGTGAACATTGTTTTAAGACCTTTAATTTCTTCTTCAGAAAGATTTTCTGCAATAACCTGTCACAAAATTGACCAGTGAAGCAAAAAAAACAAGGGAAGTCAAACAACTGGATAACCTATGCAATAAGAAAAAGGAAATGGGGGTGACATGCTAGTGCTGTCCCAATTTGCAGTTTGAACCAATCGCAGTCTATTTATTCTCAGACAAATGACTACCATGTTTAATTGCCCAGCCACATGAATTGTATAGAACCTTAATTGAATTTCAAAAAAAAAAAAGAAAGAAAAAGGAAAACTTCTTGGCAGGGGGAAAAATACACCTGGAGCCAAGCATTTACATGGAGTTCTTTTCACCAAACATATGAAGAGCCAATGGCATTTTGTTATTTCTGTTGCGCCCACATATAGTAGCTAACTTAGGGAAGAAAAATTATACCTTTCTACAAACACAAAACCAGACCTTGAAAATCAGCTGACTAGGCTCCAATTTCTCCTCTGATTTTTTTTTTTTTTTTATGAATAGAAACTGTAAAGCAATTCAGATATGATGCATTTTACCTTCAAAGCAAGCTGCTGGAGCTTATTCATCACCCTGAATTGCTTCATTCTAGACAGGACTGCATTATCTATTGGTTTGTCTGAAGCTGCATCTCTAATCCATGGATGCTCTAACCAAGAGATCAATATATGTTAGCTACAAGAATCAAGGTCAACGAGAACACAACACATGATGGGGGAAAAGCTAAGAAATGATGGAATTTGATTGATTGCAGTTCAATGTGGCATTGTAGGCTGAGTTAGTTGGTCCATCATGGGATTCTGAGAAGCAAAAGTTTGACCTCAAGTCTGGCCAAATTTCTTATGCTGTTTGGCACACAACAGTTGTGAGATATAGTGTCGATGTTATGCTGGAAGTAATTTGAAGATGGTATAAAACGTGCAACAGAGAAAACAAAGAAGGGATGGCATAAGAACCCAGATTGGGATAACATACCAAGAATTTGTGCTGAAGTTATTCGGCTTTTGGGGTCTTGAGTCAGCATCCGTCTGACCAGATCCTTAGCACTGTCTGATATCGAAGGCCATGGGTCACTTTCAAAGTCAATATCTCCTTGTAAAATGGCATCAAATATTCCTTTTTCAGTTTCTGCAACAGAAAACCAATCAGTGAGACTGATCTGCATAGGCAAATTCAAAATGTTCCAAGCAAGAACATTCAAAGTCAATTGAGCTAAAACTCATCTATTATAATTGTTATTGCTAATATTACCATAATGATGTCCTCTTTACCTGCCCAAAATGGAGGTACACCACTGAGTAGAATATACAAAATAACTCCTGCGCTCCAAATATCTATTTCCTTTCCATAACTACGTCGCAATACCTCAGGAGCAACATAGTAAGCACTCCCTACAATATTACGGCAGATTTTCCCTGCAACGCATTTTGGAAAAGCTCAGTTAAGTTGATGGATGTAGGTACTTTGCAAGATGAACTGACTGAAGAAAGCAAATCAATCAACTTCACAAATAATAAGATGGAATATTCTTAACCGTTGGTACATCATAGCCCATCACATTTCTCCACATATATAGAACTTTCTCTACTTCGACAGGTAGCACTTCCAAACTGCACACAATTCTAATGATTTTGAGCCACAAAATTTCCATTTCCATGGCATTCAAATTCCCAATGTCTAAGCAATTGCACTAGTACAACTTAGAGGCAGTTGAGCGAACAATATGATCCAAATGACAGATAAATGAATATTCACACAAAATGGATACAGAAAATGACCTTCCTCAATGAACACTGACAGTCCAAAATCAGTTGCCTTCAACATTGCTCCCTCATTTTTGCTAGAAAGCAAGAAATTCTCCGGCTTGAGATCACGGTGGATTACTCCCATGAAATGGCAAGCGTGCACAACATTCACTAAATCCCGACAAATCCTAGCAGCATCTCTCTCCGAATAATGCCCCTTTGCTATAATCCGATCAAAGAGTTCCCCACCAGCGCAAAGCTCCATTACAAGGTGCACTGATTGCCTATCCTCATAGGCACCCCTGATTTCCACGATATTAGGCTGCCCACTCAAGTGTTGCATGATCTGCATCTCCCTCCTTAGATCATCTCTATCAAGCTTATTCACCAGTTTTCGCTTCAGAATGGATTTGCAGGCATATCTGTGGCCAGTTGATTTCTCTCTGCATACATAAGTAATCCCAAATTGGCCTCTGCCCAATTCTTTGCCTATTGTGTAGTATTGCCTGATATCTTCGAAGGGTTTGCCAAGTATTGTCTGAGGCTGTCGTGCTACTGCTGGATTCGTTGTGCCTCCTGCTGGTCTTTCTGTGATTGCCATTGGTGCCTGTTGCTGCTGGGGTCTTGTTTGGAGGGCTTGTACCTGATAGGGGAGAGGCACTTTTGGCTGCTGGACAACATCGTATTGGTTTGTTTGCGGTCTTGCTTGTGGTTGGGGTGGAGGCTGGGGATTTTGATGGTAAGATTGTTGGACGTTGTGCCCTGAGTTATCAGTGCCGAGTTTATAGCCATTAGATTGTCTCTTGGGAGCCTGTTCCTTGCTGCCACAGCAGCCCATCTTGTGATCCCAGTTGACAAAATTCAAACAGAGAATTGAACAAAGACTGAAACTTTGAACAGAAACAAATGGGAAATTGTAGTTATGGGAGAATTTGGAAACACTCAAGTTGGAGGCTTTTTTCTTTTTTCCTTCTTCTTCTGGCTCTTACAGTCTAAACCATATGTACCTTGAGAGAGAGACAATGGGCTTTTGTGATGACAAAAGTTTTCTTTCCCATTGACCTCCTAGCTCTAAATAAAGAAATAAACGAAGGCATCAATGTTCAAACTTTGCATTTTATATATCAGAATTTTAAGTTATCCTTGTTGTGGGCGTTCGTCGAATTATTTATTATTTATTGATTTCTTGATATAATATTATAAATTGCAAAAATAAGATCTATCACTTTTATGTTAACAATTTTTTTTTCTTGTTCACATTATTTAAAATGCATATACCATATCAAAACTCCTTCTCTGTCAGTAGAATATGATATAAACAAAAAATTTTGATATATATCCAACTTTAAATACTTTTTTTTTTTTCAAGAAAATCCCATGTCTCTTGCATTGAGTAGCCATAGAATTCGATGCAAACATTAGGAAGGAAAAAACAGATAATCGATCCTCTTTAGATCCAACCCACTTATGTTAATTTTTGTTTTTTGTTTGAATTTTTTAAAAAATTTATTTATGTTTATCTGGAGGTCCTCAGGTCTGTCATACGCATACATCCACGTCCCCCCCCCCCCCTCATTTCCTCAACGACTGTCCTACTAGTAATTTTGATTCAAATACTTTATTTTATTTTTTATTATAACCACTCAGATAAATCATCAGCATTGAGACAAATTGAGGAAACAAAACTAGAGAAAACACGCCTACTTAAGCATAATTTTCTTGTTAAAATAATTAATAAATTGCACAACGTAAAGTGATTTTTTCAATGAGTAGTGATTAAATTTTAGTATCGATGAACGAGAAAAAGAATAATTTCTTGTCACATGGAAAGATCAATTGAAAAATGCGTGTGATGAACTAGAAAGATGAATTAAGAGGTACATCCATTTGATTAATTAGATTCTAGAAAACTATTTTGTTTCTTCAAGACGTGTTTTCAGAATAATAAGATCTCTCCAAGGAAACATAAAATATAATACCATCATCACTCATGACGAAGATGGGAAGACTCCTGCAACCACCCCCCCCCCCCCCCCCCAAGGATGACGCCGGAACGTGCCAGCCAAGGTGTACGTGGCAGCATATCAATAGACAGACCAATGCCCTCGTCTTACGTAGTTGCCTGTGTTGGTTTATCTCTTATCCAACTCAAGTCAACGCTGAGAAACAGCTGTTCTCCTAGCTGAAGTATTACGTAATTCGCACCCTTTTTTTTTTTTCTTTGCATTGCAAAGAAAAGGCATTCTGGGTGATCAAATTCCAATACAGAAGGACAGACGAGAGGAAAAAGAATTAACAAAAGACCAAGAAGAGAAGCACGCTTGCTTTATTAAAGGGAATATTATCAAATTGTATTAACTAATTAAATTCTGCTAACGAAATGACCCTATTTATTTTATTCTAACATGTTTTTACACACTTACACTATTCCATTCTCCAAGTGTCCGCCCTATTTTTAGAATTAAATGATTCTTTAACCAATTGAAATCAGATGCACTCATTCCCACTCCATTGAGCAATTCAATTCATTTTTAGAATATCAATCATTTGAAACGCTTTCGTCAATCCATTATGTTATTAACCTTGATTGTGATCGCGTACTCAATGAATTTGCTAAACTATGCAGCACAAATTAGGAACCCAACAAACCAAATTATTAGGTCTAGTGGGGCCATAATGAATGATAAGTCATGAAAATTGAGGAAATAATGATTTCTCAATTATTGTAAAAGGAACCCCGCCCCCCCCCCCCCCCCAAAAAAAAATCTTTATTATTTTTCGAAGGAGAAAAAATCTGACGACCCCATCATATCCCATATAAATTTAAACCATTTGATACCATTGTGTATCTCTAATGTTTAATGAGTTGTCCAGTTCTTTTAAACTGGTAGCTATAACACCAAGGGTTAAACCTAATTAGCAGAGAGGCGCACTTCCCTCCTTGTAGGCAGAAATGAATGAAATTTTTTTTTCAGAAAATAAAACTTTAGTAGAGACAACTTTAGAAGAGAGTGAGGGCTCTGAAAAATTTCAAGTGACAATCTTAGAGGACTATAAATATATATATATATATATATATAGAGAGAGAGAGAGAGAGAGAGAGAGAGAGAGAGAGAGAGAGAGAGAGAGAGAGAGACGTCCGCTTGCAAAGTTGAGATTTCTACATTTTCCCAGGCCAAAACGTGCAACTACAGAGTAAACCAAGAGATGGAAACAAAATATAATAAATTTCAGTCATGTGGTGCATGAGCTTGCAATGAGACCAGACGATGTCTTCCGTGGATTCAATTTTCTGCCAGTATTATGCTGCATTTCATCACAGGATATCCATCGAAGAAGCGGCGGAAGCTAAGGACAGCAGCAGCAGCTAAGCTTCTTCGCAAATCCAAGCACCAGAAAAGTTAAGAGTTTCCCAATCAAAGGACCAGTGTAAATATTCATTTTCACAATACTGAAAATGGCTTCAGGGAAAATCGATCGACACGCACACACAGAGCAGTTTCAATATTTCCAGTATCCATAACCTATAGTTCAGAAACAAGACTTCAAAACTACAGAGAAAAACTCTGGCAATGATCATGCTATGAACAATGACCAACTACTCAATAGCCATGCATCAATAATCGGATTTCAAAATCTAAGCAGAGCCGACGATTAAATCCAATAACAGCCCCCTATAAGAATCTTAGTTTGAAACCAAGAAAGAATCAACCCCATTTCTTCCTTGGTAAGATCAAAGCTAGCGTGATAATTTGAAAATGTTCACCATAATATGACTGACTCTGCATAATAAACAGATAAGCAAAACGGGATTTCTTCAAAGGGGAACAAAATTGTTAGCACAAACGGGATTTTCCAAGCTTGGAGATGGCTGCAAGGCTTCTAGCAATTCTTCATGCAATGGTATACACTGCTTTTCTTTGGCTTCTGCTGGTATATTGAAAATAAGTTTCAAACTAGTGATGTGTTCCTTTTTCTTGAATTCTGCTTGCTTAGCCTCATCCACGAGATGACGTGAACCGATTTTTCCCAAAGGTTTTATCGTAAGCCTTCCCGAAGTTGGTTGAGTTTCTTCAGATCGCCAAGAGAAAATGCGTAGGCATCACAGCCCGCATCAACTATCTCTTGACGTCCTAAGACCAGTTTAATAGCCTAATTCCTCTCGGCAACGCGGTATGGACTTTGGATTCGAGGTAATGCAGATGCCTCAAGCTAATTAGTTTTCCAATCCCAGGAGGCAACTCCAACTGGAGGCAATCAGAAACATCTATGGCGTGCAAATTATGAGGTCCGCGTAACGTTTCAGCCATTGTGAGACCTCAAATGTACCAATTTACTGATGGATGGGAGGCATCTCTGCAGAGTCACCGTATCTTAGGCTCAACGATCTTTCATACTTTAATTCACTGAATGAACCCGATAAGACCGCTGTTGTGAGCCACCGCCACCACCACCACCACCACCACCACCACCACCATTCATACAAAATTAAGAGGCTTCGCATTTTTCGAAGAACGTTAAGCGAAGTGGGCGATGACCTAAGAATCGGATCAGAAGCCTTAAATTCAAATGTATTATTTAAATCTTAGCAATTATTTCTAAGATCAATATATTATGTTAAATAATAATATGGAAGAGTTGAATCCATAAAAAAAAAAAAATGTATTGTTAAATGAACTTCGTTCAATCCCGTAGTCATGTAATAAGATTTTGAAGTATCTATTTTATTTCTCATGATTTTTTTAATTATTTTTTTTGGGTCTTAGCTTTTCATTAGACACAAGGAAGTTTTATTTATTAGGTCTAAAGCTTGTTCATTTAAGTTTTTTTTTTTTTCTTGATCCCATTGTGTTCATCAAAGTCGAACTGTTTTGCCTTAATTAGTGGCGAAATTGGCATATTTTTGTCGATTTCATGGGTTAATTCGCCTGGTTTTTGCATTAATGTTATCTTCGCCACTTCCTTCTCCGTTACTCTCTCGAAAATTAAAATTCACTCACGGGTAGTTTTTCTCCCCTTTTCTTTTTGATGGGTTGCCTCCATTGAATCCCTCGTGCTTAAAGTGCGAATGATACTAAATGAAAACGTAAAGCTTATCACCAGTATCTTATCTTGTGAAAAAACAAATAATAATTTCAAATAAGCGTTTTCCGGGGAAATACCTAAGTATCAATGGACCCAAACTCACGAGCATTGGGTGTCCCTTTTCCTCCAAAGGGCAAAAGCCATTGAGGATGGGACGGACAATCCCAGTCTTGTTTTGTCTTCTTCGGCTACGGCCTTTTCTTGACTTTGTCAACTCGGGTCACCATGACCTCATTGGCACCATCCATTTCCGGCATCTTGCCCCCCATCTCCCAAGTTCTCTGTCGTCCCATTTCTTCATTCCCTTGCCCTGTATCCCTTGTGTTTTTTTTTTTTTTTTGACTCACAGGCGGGCCAAATCCTATTCGGACATTGTGCTGCAGTATTGTTTGTTTTTATTCTATACCGTGAAATTGAGGCAGTCATCGTTTGTCTGTAGCTGGAGAGGAGTCGAAATATATATATATATATATATATATATTTCATTTCTGGACGCCACAGTGCTCTAGGATGTCGTCACTTAAAAAAAAAAATGAAAAAAATATATCTCAAATATATTGTCATTTTATCTCTAAATTGAGAGTAAAGTTTATTATTTACATTTTTATTTAATTCTTGTCATGAAAACGACCTATTACTTGTTTGTATGGGCTTCTCCTGCAGTCGAAAACTCAATATCCTACTCTCCATGTAAATTCTTTTTTAGTAGGAAGCTAACAATAATGAGGAAATTCGAAATCAAATAGATACGAAAAATACTCAACGAATGACCAATTAAATTACCACTTAAGTGGTATGTGCTCTTGTGTGCAGAAACCTTAAACTAAAAGTTGTTGCTCTGGTTCCTTATCTTCGCTCCTTTAAAGATACATCGGAGATTGATAATGTAATTCTAACCTGGAAAGTACATAATTCGGAGGAAATTTTAGGGTTCCTAGAAACTGCAGCATATATGTACAAAGATCCTAAATTCTGAAACACCGTACTCCCTAGCTCACTCAAATGAAATTAGGAAACATTACAAAGTCTTTGGAAATTTCTGATATGGCAAACTTTGAGTGGACTATATTGTTACACGGTGAATATAGATTGGAAAAACTTTGATGAAAAAAAAAAAAAAACGCATTATAAGGTTCATGTTCATTATAAATCAATCAAGTTGTTATGGTTTGCCCAGTCATCCTCGTAAACTGATAATTGCTCTTGTGCCTGGCGTCAATCCTAGATAGCAATATCTTCGAATTCCTGTTTCAAATATTTGTTAAAAGCTCCCAATCAACCAATGTTTTCACAGGTTTTTAGCACATTTAATGGTTTTGATCGACTTATAATCTCATAGTACGTGCGAATAAAAGTGTCAAGACTTACCACAACTTGTCAGAAAACTAACAATACCAAATCCAAATTCCAATATAACTTATTCTCAACAATTAATCGATAGATTACCTTTGATGATTCTTAATTTGTGGGAAACTGTAACAATACTTTTTCTATTTGTGGGAACAATGATGGGTGGTGAGACATGGAAAATGGAGGTCCTTGCTGCCGTAGACAAAGAGAAGTAGAGGGTTCTTTCAAAGTGCATGATACGGTCCCTTGCCCTTGGGCTACTATTTTACATTAGATCAGTTGAGCTGTACAGCTGGGCTTTGTGGAAGACTAAATATTAAGTTAAGCCCTTTGCTAATATGGAGGCCAGCGTGTTCCATCAAGCCCCACTAACGAAATCGTATCCTCACAAGTCGGCAGATTCCGCAAACACCTGGGCGTTGGTGATGGCTAATTAACTAGACCCAAACTTACTTATAATATTAAAGGCTCGGGCTTGTATCGACTTGAGCCTAAAATCTTTTGATAAAACCCAAAGTTGGACTTAGCTTCAGGGTTCGCGAGTCCACACCATGCCCAAATTTGTAGTGCGTGTGTGTGTGTGTGTAGTCATGTGTGGGGACTAACGGAGCATGCTTTTATGGGAGAACAAAGCAATTGTAGACTAGAAATGGGGGTTTGCAGAATGCCAAAAAAAGCAAAAAAAAAAAAAAAAAAAAAAACAAAAAAAAAAAAAAAAGAAAAAGAAAGAGGCTTATAACAACCAACCATGATCACAGCACAGACACATGTTTATATGCCTGTGCATGTTGCAGAATGACAGGTACATGTACCAAAATGTTTGTTGTTTCCAGCTAGTAATAAAGATCTCAACTCACCCCAGTCTGAATGAATGGAAAAACTCAAAAAGTATTGATCTGTTCGCATGGTTCTCAGTTGACACGTCGCCCGTGTCATTTTCGTGTCGAAAAAAATCAATGCTTAGGCAACTCATCTCTTAGTTCTGATACTTCAGGTTAAACAGGAAGGAGAAAAGCATATCCCCTGCAGCAAATGGCATTGACTGAGTTTAACGATAAGCGGAGTTCATTTTCCTAACCACGCCACGTGTTTAGTTTAATAATAAACATCAAATTGCGGTCCTTTTCTTTCTTCCCCTTCAATGGCGTTTGCAGGTCTCTGTTTTTGGCTGCTATGACTTCACAGGTGGCAACATAAGAAAGTACGAATATATCTAAACTTAAAAAAAAAAAAAAAAAAAAAAAAAAAGTAAGATTCTTTGATTGGAGTAATTGTGCGGATCGTGCGTGGAAAACGTTACACGAGGACAAACTGTGGGGTTGGCAACTTTGATTCTTAAACGGTCTCATGTTCTTGAGTATTCTTTTTTTGTTTTTTTTCCAATGTCATCTCCAACCAATTCGTGGCTGCCGCATAGAAAATGCAAGTTTTATCTTGTACTTCTTCTTTTTCTTTTTAATTTCTTTTATTTTTCCGGGATCCTTGGGGTTAAATTTTTTTTTTATTTTTATTCTTATTCTTGGTGGGAATACTCAAATATTAAAAATCTTAATGCACTAAACCGATGTAGGGGAATGAAGCCAATAGTCCGTTGATGTTTTAAAATTTTGTAGATTTAAAATTAGTCAAATCACTCTTTTACAATTTAACAGCTCCAATTCAATCCGCATATGCATGCTGTTACGCTCCTCTCCTGGTTTGCGCTACTGTGACCTAAAATGCCTCATTCATTAATTTTAGATAATAATATAGTTTATGCACTTATAAAATAATTTTAATCGTAGAATTATCAAAATTTTTAATTTTAAATTTAAAATATGATCATTAACTTTTATTAACTACAAAAAAAAAAAAACATTTAATAATAAAAAGTATCAAGGAAGAAGTTGCTTGGGTTTTTGTCAACCAACTTCTTCTTCTTTTTTTTTTTTTTTGTTTTTTTGTTTTTTCCCCTTTTCCACATCCTTATCTTTATTATTATTATTATTATTATTATTATTATTATTATTAAAAAGTCTAAACTCCAACATCCTGGTTTAATTTCCCACTCGAGACTCTCATTCCTCTTAGCCTCTATGTCTTGACAATTCTTGGCAACTAGTCCCATTGAAGACCCATTCTATTAGCTCTCTTTTGTCTATCTACCCGTCCATCTTTCTACTATATATATACACACACACACACACGTCACAAATCTCTCTTTGTCCAAAATATCTTAGCATTGCCACCGATATTATTCGACAAGAATATTACATATCATACATTCACATTATTATATGGGAAATTGCTGTATGAGTGAATTGTCGTCCAGGGAGCTCGCCGGCGACGACTGGGGTCCGATGGCAGCGTCAAACTATGCTACTACCACAGAAAGGCAGAGGCTACTTGGCCAAGATCAAGAAGGAGGGTTTAGTAACAATTTTAATATTGCTTCTTCGGGGGGTTCTGCCAGTAGAGAGGTCATGAACATAAAGATATCGAGGAGGGAGCTAGAAGAGCTAATGGCGAGGCTAGAGATTCAGGGGTTGTCCAGGGAGCAAGTCCTGGTCAGGCTGGTCGAAAACAGTGGCCATGCCAATGGAATTGGATTATCAATGGATCACCACCGCCACAGGCATTGGAAGCCAGCCCTGCAAAGCATTCCAGAAGTGGAATAGGATTTAATTTGCTTCCGCAGAAAATCGTCAATAGGACACGAAGGGTTTTTAATTTCTCGCTGTGTCTGCTTCATATTTCTTCTGCTTTAGTTCTTTTTCGGTAGACACACACCTCAGCTGCCATCGTTGAATGAAGTCCAGAATTGGGAACATCTATTCCTTGATGTGAACGAAAAATAGTTTTTTCTTTTATTTGTCTATATTCATCCTTGATAGATTGCTACACAAAGAATAAGATCGAATGGAAAAGGAGCTTACAATTTAGCTGCCTTGATCTAATCTGACTGGTTACAAAAGTATAAACATCATCGTCATCATCATTATTATTAAAAAATAAGATAAAATCCTTTCGGTCCAAAAATATGTAAGGAAATTCATGGTTCTAGAATGCAGGCTACAACCTGGTAACAATTATCCCATGTGCATCAGTTGCCGCCATAATTGGAATAAGAAGGGAGCGTAGTCAAGTTTCATTCTTCCCGCAAGTGGTACCATGTCAAAGGTAGCGAGAGGAGGCATGTAGATATATGTATGTGCATGTATGCACATAAGAAAGGTCAAAAATTTACTTCTTGAACATGTCATAAAATGGTCTTCTGGATTTTCTTGGTAACTTGGCTTCAATCCAAACTTGAATTCAAAATTTTAATACTAAATATGATTCTATTTCAACAATATTATTTGAATTTTGTTTTCTTGTTTTAAATTTATTAAAAGACTTAATGAATTATAAATTATACAATAATTAACTTTCTCAATCTACATAAATTTTTTATATATTTTTTTAAAAATAAAAATTTAAGCACTTCATCGTTCAGTGTGCCTCGATAAACTCTTCGTTTTGACCAATAGCACCTCGTCCACAAATTGAAATACAAATAAAAAACTCGCCCCCCCACCAAGCAGCCAAAGATCCAACACATGAAACACCACTCCTACTGGGCCAACAGATCATGTCCATAACTCAGATCACCTACCTGCCCTCCCTTCATAACAATCCGCAAAATGGGGTCATCCCCACTAATGGTGTCATCTTTGATGGGCCACACAACCAGCTCAAATTTTGCAAGAAAACTCGCACCATCACTTTTTTTGTTTTTTTGGCAATCCCCCCCCCCCACACAAAAACCCCACAACCCATACTCCAAAAAAGCCGAAAGTCAACACAAAACGGAATGTACCAAAAGCCACTGTCGAAGTCTTAAATGCCCATAAAATGAAGAACCAGCACCAACGGAAAAATTAAATCCACCAAAATTCAATTCAAATAAATCGCCAACCACCCATCCCCCAGATTGTCATCAGACTGCCACGAACCTCTTTAGTCGTGAGAAAACCAAACGTGTGAAGCACAAGAACCCTTATTTCACACGTGCCAAAGAAGTGCGGTGTAAGGCATATTGATGGCAATTAAATGCACCAGTGCTATTAAATCTCAGTTTCCATGTCTACGTGGGTCCCCTCTCTCTCTCTCTCTCTCTCTCTCTAAGAAAGAGTGTGTGTGTGTGTGTGAGAGAGAGAGAGAGAGAGAGTACAGCTGTTACTCATTGTACTCTAGTTCCCACCCCCACTAAAATATAGCTTTCACAGCCATGGATTCTTTCTTATCTGCCTCTCTCTCTGTCTTTCTATCTAACATATGCGCCCCCTTCTCTGAATTCCAGGCCAGAAGCTAGTATCTTTTTCTGTCCATTTCCTCCGCTTCTTTCTGGCTCATTTTCTTGTGGAAGTTTGTCAACTGCTTGATTGTTTTGAGAGTGCTTGCAGGTGGAGGCATGAATGAAGGGGTTTCTCCCCAGTTGGGTCTCGGTATGATTATCCTGAAGGCGTTTCTTTTGGCTTTAAGTGAGTGTCTAGGTCTTTTTCTGCTGTTTCCTTTACTGGGTTTTGCTTGCTTTAGTATGATCTGTGTGTTATGCTAGTTGGGTCATTCTGAGATTGATGAAATGTTGACTCTTTTGATAACTTTTTGTGGTTTCGTCGAATTTACCAATGCTTGAACTTTTTTCCGACGTTTTCTTCCTTTTTTCCACAGTTGTAAAGGTTATAATTTTGATGACAATGAATTTTCGTGCATTGGCTGTTGAGCTCGATGCTCATTGCTGTTGTGTGTCTTCTTCTGTTGACAGTTTTACCTTACAGTGGTTGGTTCAACGTAATGTATTATAAGTTTTGTCTTTAGTAGTGGATTATATGTTGCTATGCTAGGTTTAACTGTTTGTTCTTCTGCTGGTGCAAGTTTGGAGGGTTGACTTCTATCGAAGGATGTCTTGAGGCTAAGGCAGGATTGGCATTGATAACTTTCTATGTGATCTGGCGTAGCTGCCATTTTGATGATTATTACTTCTAGTCCCCTCTTGAGCCTTAGTGTAAGGTTACTCCATTGTGATCCAGTGGTCACGGGTTTAAGTCGTGCATTTGGCCTTTTTGCAAAAACAAAGGGTAGACTGCCTACATCTGACCTGTTTCTTAGATCCCACAAATATCAGCGTTTTGTGCACTAGATGCCCCATACTTCTAGCTGCCTCTTGGTTAAGCCTTAAGCACTGTTGTAACATGATTTGGCTTTCTTGAAGAATTTCAATGGCAATGGTTTTTTGATAATTGAGATTTTAGTTAGTTATATCCAATTGATTAACTAGTTTGGTGTGCTATATTCAGGAGGGTCATTATTCTTTATGTGATAAACGGGGTAGAAGTAGAGGCTGACATTGTCTTCCAGATTTTTTCGCATTTGTTGTTGTGAATCATAAGTTTGTGGTGGGTTCCATGGGACCAATTTTACTTGATGCATCATTTTGGTTTCGTTGTTTAGTTCATGCAGTGCATGGTCTAACATTTCAGTTGCTTGTTAAGTTGTGAGTGTAAGTTTCGTGGCTTTTACCTTTTCCTCCAATTCTAGAACTTCCAGCTTTACTTTCTTACTTTCTGTACATGGCAGAGTCACATGGTCCTGTCTTAGGGTCTGCCTTTTTGGGTAAATATGGTTTGACATGATTTGCTGTAGAACCATTTAGTGTTACATCATAATGCCTACACATCAAAGAGGTATCTACATCTCATTGCATCTTCCACCCAATGACTGAATTTCAAAGACTGTGACCACATGATAGATATGAGAGAGTTTTTTCTACATGTACTAAATTAGTGTGGTTATAACCATAATGATCAATCTTTCAAACTATAGGTCTGAATGAATGTCATTGCAGCCCCTTCAATAATCCTAGAGGCTCTGTGTTGACTGACAGAAGAAGGGATGCATTTCTTCCGGAGATCTCCCCAAATACAGCCCCGCAGCCATTTCTTCCTTTTCTTGCACCTTCTCCTTTGGAACCATTCACGAATGCCACTATCCCCAAATTATCAGGTTTGTTTCTGCTCTACTGTTCAATTACCATCTAAAAGCAATTTCAGTTGAATTGTTCTGTGACAAACCCTTTAAACTTGGTATTATTGTCTATTTGCAGGATTATGTCCTTTGAACTTCACAGCTGCTGAAAATTTGATGAGCGTCACATCAACTGATTGTTATGCCTTTTTTGCACCATTGCTGGCAAATGTTATATGTTGTCCACAGCTAGAAGCCACTATTTCGATTCTTATTGGACAATCCAGTAAAAACACCAATGTGCTTGCCTTAAATGGAACTGCTTCCAAATATTGCCTTTCAGATTTTGAGCAAATTTTGGTGGGTAAGGGTGCTGAGTATAATCTTAGGAAAGTATGTTCAATTCACCCCTCAAATCTGACGGGAGGGTCTTGCCCAGTTAAAGATGTCAATGAGTTTGAAAGCACAGTGAATGCTTCTAAGCTTCATGCTGCCTGCCAAAACATTGATCCTGTTAAAGAATGCTGTGAGCAAGGCTGTCAAAATGCCATATTAGAAGCTGCTACAAAAATTTCATTAAAGACTTCAGAAGTTTTGAGCATGGATCTGCCCAATGGATCACCTGCACAGCCAACTACAGTTAATGATTGCAGAAATATTGTCTTCCGGTGGTTGGCAAGTAAGCTTGGGCCTCTGCATGCAAAGGAGGTTCTCAGAGGATTATCTAATTGCAATGTCAATAAAGGTACAGGTGTAGGAAACTAACTTCATACATTGTGACCTGAACATGTTAGATGATTTTCGGCATCTCTAGAGTAGCTGCAATTCTTATGGCCATCAGTTGGGGCGCATGTAAGAGTTATAAGTATTATAACTCAACTCTCATGTTAAAGAAATCTTGTCACCATCATTATTTTTGCCCCTGTCAACTATGTTTGTTATGAAGGCAGGAAACAAGGCAAAGCAAAAGAGATTTATTTTTCTGTAAGGTATGAGAGATGCAGTTTTCTCTCTTTTTCTTCATCCTGCTTTCCTTCCTTCATAAAGAGGAAAAGCCAGTGGACATTGAAGCATCAAATAAATTTCATGTGAATGCTGAATATGACATGATTAATGATCAAGATTTTTCTCGAGAATGCTGGTCCTCAGAGAATTTCTTTTGTTTTTCTCATCATGCACCTGATTTGTGCCTTAGGATCTTGTTAGGAAATTGTGTGAATCATTACTGTTGTCTTTATGCAAGCATCTTTATTCATCAAGTGCTGATTATCGTAAATCCTGATGTATTGAAAAAGAAAGTGCCAAATATCCTTACAAAAGCACAAAATTGATAACCGCTATCATAGTTTATGCTTGCACATTGTAATTTGGACTTAATACATTGAAGTCATTCCCTGGGGTTTATTGGTCTCTCAGTCTTTTCTGAGTGTTTCTCTTGTATTTGGTGTTTCAGTTTGTCCTCTGGTTTTCCCAGAAATAAGAAATATTTCAAAGGCCTGTGGGAATGGGATAAGTAATGAGGCAGAGTGCTGCACTGCTGTCGAGAGCTATGTTTCACATTTGCAAAAACAGAGCCTCATAACCAACTTGCAGGCGTTGGATTGTGCTACAACTCTAGGAATGAAGTTACAGGAATCAAATATTAGTAGAGATATTTATAGTCTTTGCCACATAAGCCTCAAGGATTTCTCCCTCCAAGGTTTGCGTTTATATATTTTCTTCTTGGATTATTTTTTTAATCTTTGGATTTCTTGTTCCTTATTTATATTTCCCTTTCTCATAGCTGAATATTGGCTTGATGAGCAAACCAAAATTTTTAATTTTTGTATAAATTTGGAAAAGATACTAATGTAGTTGTTTTCTTGTTATTTTTCTCATTGAAACCATATTCGCAATCAACAATTTGGATCTGTCAGTTACAAAACAAGGTAATTAACTTTTCTATGTTTTTTTCTCTCTATCTGGAACCCATTGCTTGTATGTTTCTTTGCTCCTAATTTCCTCCTGGAGTGTTTCCCTAGTGTTTGGCACTTTAGAATATGGCTTTCATGACACTCAAAACACTGAAAGGAGTGATCCTCCTGCCTCTGGTGTGGAGTGGGATGCAACTCTATATTGTATATTTTAGGGGATAATTGGAGATTTGTGGACCATTGTGCCTATTGGGAGGAAGAATGTTAGCCGTATGGAAGAATTTGAGGGCCTTTCTTCCTTTGGAGAGGGGGTTTGCAGTTTATTTGGATCTGTGGCATTGTTTCCTATACTTGTATTCTTTATGTATGTTAACAGGAAGATTTGATGCTGGTATGTTGCATGTGTGTTTGCGTGGGCATGAGTGTGTGTTTAGAAGTTGGTACTCAGTTTCTTCAATTGGTTTGCTTTATCACATTATCCAATATTTTGGAACAGAGTCTGGATGCCTTCTACCAAGCCTGCCTTCCGATGCAACATTTGACCAGCATTCGGGGATCAGCTTCATCTGTGATCTGAATGACAATATCCCAGCCCCATGGCCTTCTTCATCCCAAATATCATCCCCATCATGCAATAAAAGTAAGCCCGAAACTCTGATTCACAATAGCCAATTCATAGGATGCTCTTCATTTGCCTTCAGCCATCTTAATTGTTGATACAACTTCTTGAGCTTGCAGCTGTCAAAATTCCAGCTCTTCCTGCAGCAGCATCTGCTCAAAGTGGTGAGAATGTATCTTTGATCTTGTGCTCTTGTAGCCTTGGTGGCGAATAACTTGGTAATAAAGAAACACAAAGTTGCACATGGTACAATATATAAAACATGGTCTCAACATCTAGTTTATGCATAAGGGCTGTTAATGTTTGCTTCAGCTACCATAAAACTTCTGACCGGCACCAGTAAATCCTATGAAAAATACATGGGGTTCCCTTCCTCTCCAACGTCTATCGTTCATCTTTGTGTTTAATCAAAAGAGCATTAAGAACAAGGAATGAAAATAGTTTTGAGTCATCATCAACGCCCATAAACCACGTCAATTTAACATGTTATATGCTGTTGAACTTGGCTGCTGCTGCTTCAATTAGAATAGAGGTGATATTTCTGTGAAGAAAGCTTCTGACTTCAGATGGAAACCTTCATTTATAAATCCTAAACCCCACATTAAAATCTTTTTCCTACGTCCCTAACATCTTGCACGAACATTGCCAGAGGTTACGAAAGTCATGAATACGCTTTGCAACGTTAAAAATGGAACGGGACCTTTTATGTCTGTATATCCATGGTTACGACTTTTATTATTATTGCATCTTCCTGACTCAAATTCTCCTTTTTAACAGGTCTTTTCCACGAAGATCTGCTAGTTTACGTGGTGTTTGCAGCTTCCTTAGCTATTGTTGCAGTTTTATAGAGTCGCTTGAACCTAATTGCTTCTTATGTACATTGACGAAGTTCTCTATAGTACCGTGATTTAGTTAGTTACTGTAGTATGATTTAATCAGATTGAGTTTTAGGTAGAGGCTTCACATGCCAGACTACCCTTACCCTCACCCTTACCCCCACCCCCTGTCCAATCAAAGTGTACTTGGGAGGGAGAGCCTCGACCTGAATTTGGGTTCATGTTTGGGGCTTCTCATTGTAAAAATTCTTCATTCTTGGTTGCTCCTCTAATAAAATTTTGTAGAGAAAAATATAATTATTACAAAGATTGTGTATTTTCACGAGGGGTAGTAAGAAATTTACCATCCTGCTTATTGGTATTTGATTGTATGAGCTTACTTAACCTTTTCAGTGTTTTCTTCTGCCAAGCCCATAATTTGGTTTGGTATATCAACCTGCCTTCAATATCTGTTACTATTTCTCCAGTTTTTAAGCATTCTATTTGGCTCGTGCTGCAATTTTTGTCTTTTTCGTTGCCAAGCAACAAGCATGCGTGGGAAAGAAGGCTTGTCATATAAATCAATCAACTGGGCTCTCTGTAAGCGAGAAATGCTTTAAAACTTAGTTGGGGGGGTTTGGTTGGGCTTCTTGATTGCGGTACGGTTCGGCCCTTCAGTAACAAAGATGGCGGAGATGGTTTGTCAAGCAAAATGTTTATTTCCTCCTGACGGCTCAAAGTGACCATGAAAGGGCAGGAGTGGCAGACAGGGCGGGGAAGGGATAGTGACGACAAGGACAGCCGTCCCGATCTTCCATTCTGACTCTTAAATTCCATTCTCGCCTCCATCCCTGTCCTTGTCAAATTATTCCAAAAATTATTCCAATTTGCAATAAGAAATATACCAAGTACAATAAAAGAACAAACAAAAGTAGCTCAAGGTATAAAACAATAATAATAATAAAAAGGACAGCTTATATATGGTCGAAGTTGGCGATTCAGACATCTAAGAAAATGATTACCTCAAATCATGGCTCCATGGAAACTTCTAACAACAAACAAAAGCTAGGACATGATCAATACATCTTTTTATCATCTCTCTCTCTCTCTCTCTCTCTCTCTCTCTCTCTCTCTCTCTCTATATATATATATATATATATATATATATATATATATATATATATATATATATAAAAGAAGACATGATACACACTATTTATTTATTTATTTATCTGAAATTAGCAGAGAAATTAAAAAAAAAAAAGAGAGGGGGGGGGTGGGGGGAGAAAGAGAAAGGGAGGAAGGAGTAGAATAAAATCAAACTAACGGCACATTGTGGAAGAAGTAGAAGTAGTTTTCGGGTGGGAATCATGTTTATTAGCTAACTGTCTCAGCCAAACGGCGGCCTCTGACTGGTAGTTAACGTTGTTCTCTTCCGACTAATAGTTGGACATGCCAAAATTTACATGGACAAGACGAGGCCTAGATGTAAAATCGGATGGAGACTCGTATTATTCGTCGTCAATTCAATCATAATTGTTGATTTGACATTTTTCATTTGTTTTTATCATTTGCATTCATCAAACGGAAGGAGGAAAAAAAAAAGAAAGAAAAGAAAACGAGAAAAAGGAGAAAAGTAGATTGTTTAAGCCGACGTCCGATCAACGGACGATCATGTTTTACATTGGAAGAAGTTATTATTGGTGCTGGCAAGAAAATAAATTATATATAAATTTTTAAAAATATAATTTTATGATTAATAATTTATTTTTTAAAGATATATAATTAATTTTAAGAGTATTTAAATTGACAAAAATAAAATATGAGTAATTTAAAATTGATCTACCTAAAATAATAAGTGACATACAAAATTTTTATGTCTTGACAAACTTTTATCAAAGATTTATCCATAATTTTAATATCATTATGATCTTTATTATTGAATGTATTAAGAAAGTCAAGTTTCAATAGGAAAATAAAGAAAAATAGGTTTTTACTTTTATTAAGAAAAAATTATGTATACTAGTTCTTTTTAATTTTGAAAAGTTATTTAAAGATGAATGTAATATTGGTGGAAGAAGGGTTGGTGCTACTTTTTCTCAAGAGAAGAGTTCAATTACATATTTTAGTGAAAAATTAAGAGGGGCTTGACAAAAGTGATTAACATTTAACAAGAAATTTTATGCCATTGTAAAAGCTATGAAACATTGGGAACATTATCTAACAGGGTGTAAATTTATCTTATACTCTAATCATTAGGCTCTTAAATATCTTTACAGTCATAAGCAAATTAGTAATAATATACATATCTAATTGTTTAATTTCTTACAAAAGTTCCCTTTCAAGTTATTTTACAAAGCTAGTCAACAAAATAAAGTTGTTGACACCTTAAACAAAAAAGTATCATTATTAATGACATTAAGTAATGAGATAATGAGATTTGAATCTCTCTGTGAATTGTATAAGTATGATGAGGATGCCATTTGGGAGAAGTGCATTCAAAAGTAACTAACAAATGATTTTTATATTCTTAATGACTATTAAATGTACAAAAATTAGGTCAATATTCCTTGATTCTCATTAAGGGAGAAAATTATGCGTGATCCACATTGCTATTATTTAAGAGTGATATTATTGGTCATAACTAAAGAGAGATGTTGGTAAATTTGTCCAACAATGTTGTGTTTGTAGGTCAATTAAAAATATAGGACTATATATGCCTTTGCCTATTCTAAACAATATTTGAAAAGACTTGTCCATAAATTTTGTTTTAACATTACCTCGAATCCAACATAGTATGAATTATATATTTGTTGTTTTTGACAAGTTCTTTACAATAAGTCATTTTATTTCTTGCAAGAAGACCTCTAATACCTCAAGTATAACTCGATTATTTTTCAAAGAGGTAATACGTTTCCATAGAATGCCTAAATCCATCACTTTAAACTTTTAGATCACTTTATGGAACCTATTTGATTCATCCCTGAAGTTTAACAATTTAGCTTACCCTAAACAAATGGTCAAATTGAATCACTCAATAAGACTTTAGGCAATTTTATTTGAAGTATTTATGGAAATAAGTCACAATAATGAAACTTTGCCTTAATTCAAGTTGAGTTTGTATATAATAGTGCAGCACTATAGGAAAGTCTTATTTTTCCATTATTTATATTAAATGTCTACAACATATTCTAGATTTAGCTAAACTTTCTTAAGTCTTAGGCCTTAGCATTGCAATTAAGCATCTTGCTGAACAGGTGTAATCTATCGAAGTTGGGGTGAAACAAAAGTTAGATGTTATCAATAAAAAATACAAAAGGACTGCTGACAAACATCAAAAGAGTCCATTATTTAAAGAAGGTGACCAAGTAATAATGTTCTTTCGTAAAGAGTGGTTTCCTATTCGTTTTTATAATTTGTAACCTAAGAAGTATGATCCTTATCAGATGTTGAAGAAAATTAATGACTATATATATGTAATTGATCTACTTCCAAAATAAGAAATTTCAAGGACTTTCAATATTATAGATATTTATCCATTTTATTCAATAGATAAGCATCTTTATTTAAACTTAAATTTGAACTTAATAACAAGTTTCTCTTTAGAGGAGGAATTAACATAAAATAAGTAGTTCAAAACTTTATGGATCAAATGAATTGTAAGAAGTTAAAGGAAAAATCCATAAGTTTTCACATTTATGTGTAATTTTGCTATTTAAAATATTATTTTACTATTTAGAATACTATTTTATTCTCTAATATATCATTTTACTAGTGAAATTCCTATAAAATTATTTAGAAAATTTTTTATTTTTTAAAAAATATTTTCATTTAATTAAATATTATAATAATTACTTATTAAAATATTTTTTTATTTAGATTAGATTATTTTTAATTAATTAGTTAAATTTATCTATAAATATGTATAAATTTAAGAGATAGAAATATTTAAAAAATTATATAATAATAAAATATTTATTTTGTTTCTATTTTTATAAAAAATATTATTATCTTTAAGTTTAATCAAAATATTAATTTTATTTTTATTAAATATTACGTAAATAAATAACATAAAAATTAATTTATTTTTTCTGATAAGTTTTATGGCATCAAGTCTCGCATCTCCCGTGAAATCTTGTTTGGTTTTTCCGATCCCTTAATTTCTTGTTTTAGTATTTTCGGGTACGACCATGACTAAAAGTTGCCTCCCACAGGATCATTGCGTGCACTTGTGGACATGCCCATTGGCAGAAGGCGAAAGGGAAGAAGGGTCGAGGATGGGGAATGTGGGGAGTTGTTCAATCTCACCTTTGGAGCAACTTTTTTTTTTTTTTTCTCTTCTCCTTATAGGCAATGATTAAAGTTGTCCCTCCATTAACCATGCCATGCCATCTTCACTCCTACTGACTGAATTTCCCCCTGGTTTTTGGATGGCATCTTTGTCCAACTGGCTAGCACCCACATCAAAAATGTCCTTCTTTTTTTTTTTTTGTTATTTAACCCACAAAGAGATAATCGGAGTACCCATGATTGGCACAATTTTCCTTGTTCTTGTTTTTTTTTTTCTAAGTACAAATTACTACAGTTACTCTTATTCCTTTCCCAACTTTTAAGACGCTAAATCAAATCAAAATTGGCGTCAAGTACAAACGACTGTAACCACCATTGCCACTGCCACTAACACTGTCACCTCCCCTCAACTTAGCCCACAAAATTAAATAAACTCCAACGCAAACCACCTTCACCTTCCCTTCATTTCCCTTGTGGTCCCATGAATCCTCCCCCCCTCACACTGCCTTCTTCCCCCTCTACTTCGAACATTTTCTCCGCTTCTCTTTCTTCGTTGGCATGAAATGGCGGAGGAAGTGCTGAAATCGTATTTGATTTATTTTATTATTTTTTCATTTGATTAATATTCACAATTTGACCATTTGATTGACTGATGTCATTAATTAAATTTAATTTTAAAAATATTATCTCAAATTAAATTAAATCAAATCAAATCAAAATTTTAAGATTATATTTAAAAAAATTATGACTAAAAATATGCTTATCTGGTTATAGCTACGAGCCAGAGAAACAAGAAAATTTCCCATCCTAAAAAAAAAATTTCGCTTCGATTTTGAATTTAAAATTTCGACCAGACCTAACTAAAACGAGCCCCTCGATATAGAACCCCTCCTTACAGCGAGGAAGGAGGGAGAGAGAGAGAGAGAGAGAGAGAGCGTGTGTGTGCTTGCGTGAGGGTGTGTGGGGATAGGAAATATGAATGATAGCGGAAGCACAATGGGCCTTACTGAGAATGAAGGCGCCCAAGAAGCCGTCTTATTGTTGCACAAACAACCATCGCGGGAGCCATTAAGTTCAGAGCTCGAGAACACATTAATCAACACTGATTTACCGTGCTTCCCAAGACTCCGAAGAGCAACGTTGGTGGAACTGAATAACCTCATGCGGCTAGCAGCGCCAGCAGTTGTGGTTTACTTGCTCAACAACGTGGTTTCCATCTCCACCCAGATCCTCTGTGGCCATCTTGGAAACCTTGAGCTCGCAGCTGCCTCCCTTGGCAACAATGGTATCCAAATCTTTGCCTATGGCCTTTTGGTAACATAACTTCTCCTCAAACCCCAACTATATATATATTATTTTTTTTTCCGTCTGTTGAACACGAACAAGACGAGCTTTGATATAGCAACGAGGTTAACAAGTTCTTAGATTATGAGATTCGTGGCAATCGAAGTCCTCGTTGTTTTAAGAAACCATTTTTGGTGACATGTTAGCTTCATGCCTGATGCAGTTGGGGATGGGAAGTGCAGTGGAGACACTGTGTGGCCAGGCCTTTGGTGCACACAGGTATGAGATGCTGGGAATTTATCTCCAAAGAGCAACCATCCTGCTCACGATAACTGGGATTCCACTTGCCATAATATACATCTTCTCCAAGCAAATCTTGCTCTTACTAGGTGAATCATCCGCCATTGCTTCCGCGGCCGGTGTCTTTGTCTACGGTCTTATTCCACAGATATTTGCCTACGCAGCCAATTTCCCCATACAAAAGTTCTTGCAAGCTCAGAGCATCATCTTCCCTAGCGCATACATATCGGTTGCTACACTAGCGGTTCACCTCTTTCTGAGCTGGCTTGCAATTTATGAACTGGGGTGGGGCTTGCTGGGGGCATCCCTGACGCTCAGCTTGTCATGGTGGATCACTGTTGTGGCGCAGTTTGTGTACATCTTGATGTCCGACAGGTGCAAGAACACATGGACTGGATTCCATCTGCTGGCCTTCTCAGGGCTGTGGGACTTCTTCAAGTTGTCAGCAGCATCAGCAGTAATGCTGTGCCTCGAGTCTTGGTATTATCAGATACTCATTTTGATTGCCGGGTTGCTCAAAAATGCTGAGATTGCACTGGATTCTCTGTCAGTCTGGTAAGCCAAACAAATCTCTAAGTTGATTGCTTTCATTTTCATGTGTGTTGTAAATTGATGGGGTCCTGATTAATTAGTACTTTTTTTTTTGTGCGGTAACACAATTCATTAACGATGGCTCTGTACACCGGCAATATTTTTCCAAAGCTCAGATGAAAATTTTCAATATACAAATATTTGCTTGCATCTTTTCGGTTTCTACACCCAAAAAACATGGACGATTTCATTGATACCTCTCAGGCACAGTGACACGGTCTGATTTTCAACCAAACTTAATCAGAAAGCTACGGGAGACCATTCCCTACGGCAATTCATATCCAAGCAATAAAGTCATTCGCTCAAAACAAGGCAACAAGACTCCTGTCTAACCATGTCACTCAGTGGCAACAATACCAGCGACTCCTTTAAATTACACCATCCTAAATCAACCCCCCAAAAAAATTCTCATATGTGATTGCCTTGGCATGCCCCAACTGCAAGCTATCAAAAGAATAGATTCTCTAAACAATGGCCGGTCTTCAACAATATGAGCAAATAGCTTCTCATAGTAATGTGGCCCTGAACCAGTCGTTCTCATAGATTCATCATAGCAGAAACTTGCAGTCTTTCTTAAGCCAAAATTTGAGCGATCTATTAGCTTCAACGCTGCTTTTTGGCTGGCCAGCAGACACTGCATCCGCTTTTCAACATAAATGAATCATATATTGTATTACTTCATCTCCTTTTCAACATAAGTAAATGATACATTAAATTAGAAACAAAACCTTTGTGCATTTAAAAATTCATAATTGAATGCAAGAACCAAGTAACATAATTTAAATTTAAGATTTTTCAGGTGATACTTGTGATAATATATTAAAAGAAGATTTAATTTAAAAATTTAAGTAAATGGGTAAATTACATATTAAGTTGTAGTAAGTGCATTTGTTTCGTGCCCATTTCATGTCCAATCGTAAATGTATGATATAGAATCTAAAATCGGTATTAAAGTATCATGCATATGCCTTCAAGATATATATACAGAGAGAGAGAGAGAGCACATTCCATAACTGTAGTATTTGAATCTGTTTAAAATGCAGCTTCTCCATATTTGGATGGGTGTACATGATTGCAGTGGGATTCAATGCAGCCGCAAGGTAAGTAATTTTCCGTGCATAGGTTCCCTTAAGCATGCAAGATCTTCACAATATGTCATTAACTAATATCAATCGTAAACCAAACGCAATCAGATTAAAAGTAAGTACATCATGCCATTGCTAACACCATTTTAAGTGGACCTGCATAACACACATACATATTTTTTTTTTTATTAATTTTCAGTTGTTAATGGCAGTGTGAGGATAAGCAATGAGCTGGGGGCTGGACACCCCAAATCAGCATCATTTGCTGCTGTGATAGCAACTTCAAGCTGCTTCCTCATCAGCTTGATCTTGGCCGCACTTACACTTATTTTCCGCCATTTTCTGAGCTATATCTTCACCAGTGGCACAACCGTTTCGGATGCTGTCGCAGAACTCTCCCCTTTCTTGGCCGTCTCTATCTTACTAAATGGAATCCAACCCGTTTTATCAGGTAAGATCTTGGACATTTCAATTTTTTAGTACCTATATATTTTGTCTTTTACAGAAATCGTTGAATTCCTATTTCGATTATGGAATGGTACGTTTAATAAAAATTTTAATATATTTATATATTTATTACACAAGTCTGCCTCCTCCAAATAAATAGACGGAATCTCAGTGAAAAATAGTTTGATAAAAAAGCATATGGTAAACGCTTGGAGAGGTCTCAAGATTGAAACCCAACAATCATTATCAAACAGTGATACTTCCACTGGGCGTGAACTTTGACCTGCTCATATGGCTCACTCTGGTGAGTCAGATTTCTCACCATTGTTATATTCTGAATTGTTTTAGTTTTTCTTTTTCTTTTTCTTTTTTTTTGGAGAAAATTGGGAAAATAGGGAGTTTTGCCAAGGAGGATTACACCCATCAGTATTGTTTTAGTTTTCTAAGTAAAAGAGATAAATGGTAAGGTCACGTTAATTAATGGACGAAAACCCACTTCAATTAATCAAAACGAAGACAACATAATTTTTATTTTTATTTTTTTACCAAGACATATATACTTTGGTACGCTTGAGGAAAACTCAATTCTATCAATATATATATATAAAAAAAAAAACACAAGAGAGATAGAGAAAAAACAACAAAGATTTGCAGTTTCCTGTTCTTTTGGCTTGTGCAACAATTATGGATATTCTTCATAATTCCTTTTCGGAAATCTATCTATGGCTTGAATCCTTGAGAAGTAATTAGCATAACAGCATGGAAGACACCCAGCAAAGTCAACCTGGCATTTTCTACGATCAAGTGATCTTTTTTTCATGGGACCGATCCTTACGACTGAATGTGAAAGAAAACAATCAGTCGCTCCTCCTCTCGCCATCATGGGCGAGAAGCCTTAACGCTTTCTTTTATCGTCTTCTGCTCAACACGCATTCGTTTATTCTTTCTTTGTACCGCACTATTTTGAAGGTGTGGCTGTTGGGTGCGGATGGCAAGCATTTGTTGCATATGTCAACGTAGGATGTTACTACTTTGTGGGCATCCCATTGGGTTGCATTCTCGGCTTTAAGCTCGACTTTGGTGTAAAGGTAAATTGTTTCGCATGCTAATCCACCATTAATTACTTATGTTTTATCACTATGCCATGACATGTAAACTAACAACTCAATTGCAAATGGTGATTTAATAGGGAATATGGTCAGGACTGATCGGAGGGACTATCATGCAGACTCTCATTTTACTCTGGGTTACAATTCGAGCCGATTGGCATAAAGAGGTGCATCCCGCAATTGATTGCAATGACTCAATTTTGCCGCAAAACTTTATTCAAATCTTCGATTTTATCCTTTCAACTTTATATTTATTTAACCATACATCGAATGTGATAATTCGATTATTTCTTCATAAATAATAATAATAATAATAAAGGTCTTAAAATTGTGTTAAACAAGAGAGACAATGGTTCCGTTCGTGCTTCTGTAGTAGGAACACAGAGGCTAAGGGTACATAATAAATTACTTGTAACATATCCCCGCTTAATGACTGATTTTCGTCTATCAATTTTTAGTGTACATGTGTAAGTGGAACTGTGGACATGTATTTTTTTCTTTTCTTCTTTTTTCAGGTAGAGAATGCAAGGAAGCGTCTAGATGAATGGGAGGTCATCAAGGAGTCACTTCTGGTGAACTGATTAAAGGGACGTATTGTTTATTGCAGAGCAGAAAGGCCTTGCCAGGGTGCTATGATGGCGGCCATAGCCGTGAGTGATGGGCCACGGGCAGGGGCAATATATATATAGATATATATTTGTCGTCTACCCAAAATGCCGAAGATTTAATCCAATAATGTACCAGACACCATCTACAAGAATTTTTCTTTGATTATAAAAAAATCCAAAAAGAGAGAAGCACTTAGGTCCCACCGTGATGAACCCTACTAACTCTTCAAGAGTCGGATAGGCCTCCCGAGCCACCAATCGTCAACGCTTGCATGGCTTTTGCGCAGAACCTTCAAATTATAGTCCCAGAATTTTTATTTTTTTTTTAAAAGGGAAAACAAAACTTAGCTAACAGTCGCCCATCCAGACGGGGTCCTCTTTCAATTCTTACAGATGCACGTTGGTTGTGGATCTCGTGAAGCAATTTGTTCCCAAATGATTTTTCATTTTTTTTTTATGTGTCTCTTTGAATGAGTGAATGAAATCTTTTATTGCTTTGTAAACCGACAATGGGATACAAAATTAAGATTACATCCGGAGATATGCTAGTGCACCAGAAATACAAAAGCAAAAGAACAAATTAGATATCAATGTACCCATCAGTACAGTGGTGCCAACAAGACATTGTTGTACTCTCGTCTCATCTTCAATTAAGATGAACGTTGTACCCAATGGATCACCAGCACAGTTAATGATTGCAGAAATATTGTCTTCCGGTGGTTGGCCAGTAAGCTCGGGCCTTTGCATGCAAAGGAGGTTCACAGGATTGTCTAATTGCAATGTCAATGAAGGTACAGGTGTAGGAAACTAACTTCATAGGTTGTGGCGGTTGGAATTCTTTTTTTTTTTTTTGGAAGTTATTGAATAGATGTGTTACAGAATAGGTAAAATGTATATATAATTACTAGTAATTATATTTATAAAGACTAGATCCAATAACACAATTTAGTTTTTGTAGATTTGCATGAGAAAAATTTTGGTTGCAAAAACACAAAGGGAGATAGGTTAGATTTGGTTTGATGTTAGAGAGATTTGGAGCAATGAAAATTGTAGAGAAAAAGAGAACAAGTAGTAGCTAACAACAGTAACAAAAGGAAATGAAAAAAAAAAGACTAATTTGTTTTCATTACCTTACAATCTTCATTATATATGAAAATTTAAATATAAAACATCATCATATTTTTGAATTATATATACATGACAAATTAAACACCTTATATTTGCCACTAATTCAATTCTATTACTTGAAATTACAAAATGACATAATTCAACAATTAATTTTTAAAAATTCAAAATTTAAACTAATGCTAGCAATTTCTTTTTTAAATAAGAAGAATCTGTTGAGGCATAAACTTCAATAGAATTTAAAAGAAACAAACATGCAACCGGTAACAAATGTATCGGCTTCCCATGCAGACCAATTACTTGCCATACAATCCATTGACAGAGGATGCAATTTTGTGGCACCATAATGAGTTACTATGATAGTTTTCCTCGTCATGCACCTAATTTGTGGCTTGGGATCTTGTTAGGAAATTGTGTGAATCATTACTGTTGTCTTTATGCAAGCATCTTTATTCATCAAGTGCTGGTTATGGCAAATCCCGATGAATCGAGAAAGAAAGTGCCAGATATCTTTACAAAAGCATGAAATTGATAACCACCGTCATAGTTTGTGCTTGCACACCGTACTTTTGACTTAAGCCATTGAAGTCATTCCCTGGGGTTTATTGGTCCCTCGGTCTTTTCTGGGTGTTTCTCTTGCATTTGGTGTTTCGGTTTGTCCTCTGGCATGAAATATTTGAAAGGCCTGTGGGAATGGGATAAGTAATGAGGCAGAGTACTGCACTGCCGTGGAGAGCCGTGTTTCGCATTTGCGAAAACAGAGGCTCATAACCAATTTGCGGGCGTTGGATTGTGATACAACTCTAGGGATGAAGTTACAGGAATCAAATATTAGTAGAGAAAAATATAATTATTACAAAGATGCGTATTTTCACCCTGAGAAGTAGAAATTTACCATCCTGCTTATATAGTATTTGATTGTACGAGCTTGCCACAGGTTTCCGTGTTTTCCTCTGCCAAGCCCATAATTTGGTCTATCAACTTACCTGCAATATCTGATATTGTTTCTCGAGTTTTGAGCATTCTTGTCACCTCGTGCTGGAATTTGTGTCTTTTTCGCTCCCATCCCCTCTCGGTAGAAATCAGTCCACAAACATACGCGTGAAAGAAGGCATGTAATAAATCAATCAAATAACTGGGCTCTGTCGTTCAATATGGGCTGTTCATCAACTGGGCTCTCTGTAAGCAAGAAATGCCTTGAAACTTAATGGATGGATGGCTGGTAGGGCTTCTTGATTACAGTACGGTTCGGCCCTTGAGTGACAAAGATGGCGGAGATGGTTTGTCAAGCAAAATATTTATTTCCTCCTGAAGGCTGAAAGTGACCAGGAGGGGTGTGGGACGGGGAGGGGGATTAGGGGCGACAAGTATATAATCTCATATTATAAAATTTTGATTCATCGAGGATTATTTATTTATTTATGCAAAAATTTTATAGAACATCATTTTGAGAACCAAGACAGCACACGTAAACCGTTGTCATGTCTTGGTTCTCAAAATGGTCACCCGCCGAGTGTATATTTATTTGACTGTTTTTAGCCCAAGCAATGTTATTCTTCCCGACTGGATTTTCCAACTAAAGTCCGCTGGATAGACTGACTGACAACATTGTAAATGAGGTGATCACATGTTTTTACTTTATTCAACTTGAATTAGTTCATATAAACTTTTTAACTATGTTCATGGCACTCAATCCGGCAAACCAAGTGAACACTGAGATATCATTCGCCTGACTGGACTGCCCGCCCCCCCGCGGGGCCTCTTTTATTACAGCTACAGACAGCTACATCCAGATGGTTAGGTTCAGAGCGATTCTAATTTTCACCCTATTTCGGTAGCAGTCCTTCCTTTGGTCAGCTCAAACCCTTTTTTCCGCGTCGTTTGTTCCCTGTCAGCCACTTAAATCTTAGTTTCTTCCCTTTTTCTTTTCATTCCAATACTTTCTTTCAGCACACTATTTCATTTTGATTCAACGTTGGCTATGACTCCAATGATGGACGTACTTGGTCATAAAGAAATAAGTACAAGTCTTATACCCCTTGTTTTTTTTTTTTTTTTTTTTTTAGGATTAGAATTTTAAATTGAAGTATTAAAGATTTTTTAAAAAATTTTAAACATAAAAATTGAACTCCTTAACCGTCTATATATTGCCACCAAATTTAAATTTAATATGTGATAATATATATATATGTGTGTGTATGTGTGTGTGTGTGTGTTAATTTCTATAAACTCACATTTTGTATTTAATCAGTTTAGTTCATAAGTTGTAAATGAAAATTTTCTTAAATAATTATTAAATTTAATTTAACTTATCACAATCATAAAATCTTTAAGAAAAACTTTTCCATGTTTAAACATTAACTCCTCCCAAATTGTGAGTTTGAATTTCGTAAAAAGATTAAAAAAAAAAAAAAAAGGTTTATTACGTACATTTGGTCCACCAAAATCTACATGGATCTAGCACATAAAAGTACGTGACCAATGTGCCCATTAAAATATTAGCAAAAAGATTTGTTGAATCTAAAACAAATTTTTTCACAATTTAATTTACTTTGTTGCATCTACAATTGCACGTTGGAACAAGGTTCACTAGCATCCGTTTGTTGACTGATGTTGGATCATTATAATCCAGTTACCAAAAATAAATTCTCACTCTCTTTCTTTTTTTTTTTTTTTTTTTTTTTGAAAAAAAAAAAGGGTTATTAAGAGGCTCATTAAATTTTAAATTACATAAAAATTATATTGTTATTTTATTTTTATAAATTGTATAAACTTAATTTTACGATTAGAATATTAAAATTTAAATTAATAATTAAAAGATATTTTTTTGTGAAAAATATTTATCACTCTTATTTATAATAATTTTGAAGTGAATGATTAAGATTTAGCCCAAATTTAAGAGAGGGAGGGGGTGACCAAGGGAGTCACCTGCAATAATAATAAGGGTCATTTCTCTAAAGCAAAATAGCATGCGATGCGACTTCTGCTGACTGGGTGTTGATGAACTACATGAAAGAAAAGGTAAATTTGTGTTTCTTATTTGTTTTAATTTTAAACATTAAGTATTTCTTTTTTATTTAGCTAGATAATGCTTTTAGTTATTAATAAAATTTTAATTATAAATATAAATATAAATTTTAATATTAAATGATCCTTAATAAATTGTCGAGTTTGTAACATAAATAACATAAAAAAAAAAAATTAGTTAATCTTTTTCTGATAAAGTTTATGGCATCGAGTCTCGTGATGGACGTCTGGTCTGCATCTCCCCCTGAAACTTGACAATTAGCGTCCAGTACAAACCCCTATCACCACCTCCTCCTCCTCCTCCTCCATTTTCTCCTCTTCTCCATCCTTCGTAGGCATGAAATGGTGGTGGTGCTGCTGCTGAAATCGTTTTTTGATTTATTTTATTGTTTCTTCGTCTGATTAATATACACAATTTTTACGACTTGATTGACTAATATTATTAATTAAATTAAATTTAAAAATGATAATATTTAAGATTCAATTACAATAAATCAAAATTTCAATATTATATAAAAAAAAATTATGATTAAAAATATGCCTTATCTGGTTAGAGCTACGAGACCACCAGCAGGAAAATTTCTGATCCCCCCAATAAAAAAATTTTCACTTAAATTTTGAATTTAAAATTTCGACCAGACCTAACCAAAAAGAGCCCCTCGATATATACCCCTCCCCTCCTCACAGCGAGGAAGGAGGGAGAGAGCGAGAGAGAGCGCGTGTGTGTGCTTGCGTGAGCGTGCGTGGGGATAGGAAATATGAATGATAGCGGAAGCACAATGGGCCTTACTGACAATGAAGGCGCCCAAGAAGCCGTCGTATTGTTGCACAAACAACCATCGCGGGAGCCATTAAGTTCAGAGCTCGAGAACATATTAATCAACACTGATTTACCGTGCTTCCCAAGACTCCGAAAAGCAACGTTGGTGGAACTGAATACCCTCTTGCGTCTTGCAGCGCCAGCAGTTGTGGTTTACTTGCTCAACAGTGTGGTTTCTATCTCCACCCAGATCCTCTGTGGCCATCTTGGAAACCTTGAGCTCGCAGCTGCCTCCCTTGGCAACAATGGTATCCAAATCTTTGCCTATGGCCTTCTGGTAACATAACTTCTCCTCAAACCCCAACTCTATATATATATATATTTTTTTTTTTTTTTTTTTCCGTCCGTTGAACACGAACAAGACGAGCTTTGATATAGCAACGAGGTTAACAAGTTCTTAGATTATGAGATTCGTGGCAATCGAAGTCCTCGTTGTTTTAAGAAACCAATATTTTTGGTGACATGTTAGCTTCATGCCTGATGCAGTTGGGGATGGGAAGTGCAGTGGAGACACTGTGTGGCCAGGCCTTTGGTGCACACAGGTATGAGATGCTGGGAATTTATCTCCAAAGAGCAACCATCCTGCTCACGATAACTGGGATTCCACTTGCCATAATATACATCTTCTCCAAGCAAATCTTGCTCTTACTAGGTGAATCATCCGCCATTGCTTCCGCGGCCGGTGTCTTTGTCTACGGTCTTATTCCACAGATATTTGCCTACGCAGCCAATTTTCCCCATACAAAAGTTCTTGCAAGCTCAGAGCATCATCTTCCCTAGCGCATACATATCGGTTGCTACACTAGCGGTTCACCTCTTTCTGAGCTGGCTTGCAATTTATGAACTGGGGTGGGGCTTGCTGGGGGCATCCCTGACGCTCAGCTTGTCATGGTGGATCACTGTTGTGGCGCAGTTTGTGTACATCTTGATGTCCGACAGGTGCAAGAACACATGGACTGGATTCCATCTGCTGGCCTTCTCAGGGCTGTGGGACTTCTTCAAGTTGTCAGCAGCATCAGCAGTAATGCTGTGCCTCGAGTCTTGGTATTATCAGATACTCATTTTGATTGCCGGGTTGCTCAAAAATGCTGAGATTGCACTGGATTCTCTGTCAGTCTGGTAAGCCAAACAAATCTCTAAGTTGATTGCTTTCATTTTCATGTGTGTTGTAAATTGATGGGGTCCTGATTAATTAGTACTTTTTTTTTTTGTGCGGTAACACAATTCATTAACGCTAACGATGGCTCTGTACACCGGCAATATTTTTCCAAAGCTCAGATGAAAATTTTCAATATACAAATATTTGCTTGCATCTTTTCGGTTTCTACACCCAAAAAACATGGACGATTTCATTGATACCTCTCAGGCACAGTGACACGGTCTGATTTTCAACCAAACTTAATCAGAAAGCTACGGGAGACCATTCCCTACGGCAATTCATATCCAAGCAATAAAGTCATTCGCTCAAAACAAGGCAACAAGACTCCTGTCTAACCATGTCACTCAGTGGCAACAATACCAGCGACTCCTTTAAATTACACCATCCTAAATCAACCCCCCAAAAAAAATTCTCATATGTGATTGCCTTGGCATGCCCCAACTGCAAGCTATCAAAAGAATAGATTCTCTAAACAATGGCCGGTCTTCAACAATATGAGCAAATAGCTTCTCATAGTAATGTGGCCCTGAACCAGTCGTTCTCATAGATTCATCATAGCAGAAACTTGCAGTCTTTCTTAAGCCAAAATTTGAGCGATCTATTAGCTTCAACGCTGCTTTTTTTGGCTGGCCAGCAGACACTGCATCCGCTTTTCAACATAAATGAATCATATATTGTATTACTTCATCTCCTTTTCAACATAAGTAAATGATACATTAAATTAGAAACAAAACCTTTGTGCATTTAAAAATTCATAATTGAATGCAAGAACCAAGTAACATAATTTAAATTTAAGATTTTTCAGGTGATACTTGTGATAATATATTAAAAAGAAGATTTAATTTAAAAATTTAAGTAAATGGGTAAATTACATATTAAGTTGTAGTAAGTGCATTTGTTTCGTGCCCATTTCATGTCCAATCGTAAATGTATGATATAGAATCTAAAATCGGTATTAAAGTATCATGCATATGCCTTCAAGATATATATACAGAGAGAGAGAGAGAGCACATTCCATAACTGTAGTAGTATTTGAATCTGTTTAAAATGCAGCTTCTCCATATTTGGATGGGTGTACATGATTGCAGTGGGATTCAATGCAGCCGCAAGGTAAGTAATTTTCCGTGCATAGGTTCCCTTAAGCATGCAAGATCTTCACAATATGTCATTAACTAATATCAATCGTAAACCAAACGCAATCAGATTAAAAGTAAGTACATCATGCCATTGCTAACACCATTTTAAGTGGACCTGCATAACACACATACATATTTTTTTTTTATTAATTTTCAGTTGTTAATGGCAGTGTGAGGATAAGCAATGAGCTGGGGGCTGGACACCCCAAATCAGCATCATTTGCTGCTGTGATAGCAACTTCAAGCTGCTTCCTCATCAGCTTGATCTTGGCCGCACTTACACTTATTTTCCGCCATTTTCTGAGCTATATCTTCACCAGTGGCACAACCGTTTCGGATGCTGTCGCAGAACTCTCCCCTTTCTTGGCCGTCTCTATCTTACTAAATGGAATCCAACCCGTTTTATCAGGTAAGATCTTGGACATTTCAATTTTTTAGTACCTATATATTTTGTCTTTTACAGAAATCGTTGAATTCCTATTTCGATTATGGAATGGTACGTTTAATAAAAATTTTAATATATTTATATATTTATTACACAAGTCTGCCTCCTCCAAATAAATAGACGGAATCTCAGTGAAAAATAGTTTGATAAAAAGGCATATGGTAAAAGCTTGGAGAGGTCTGAAGAGAAACCCAACAATCATTATCAAATAGTGATACTTCCACTGGGCGTGAACTTTGACCTGTTATGTGAGCTCAAGAGCTAGAGTTCATATGGCTCACTCTGGTGGGTCAGATTTCTCCCCATTGTTATATTCTGGGTTGTTTTAGTTTTTTCTTTTTTTTTTTTTTTGAGAAAATTGGGAGTTTTTGCCGAGGAGGATTACACCCATCTGTATTGTTTTAATTTTCTAAGTAAAAGAGATAAATGGTAAGGTCACATTAATTAATGGACGAAAACCCACTTCCATTAATAAAAACGAAGACAACATAATTTTTATTTTTATTTTTTTACCAAGACATATATACTTTGGTACGCTTGAGGAAAACTCAATTCTCTCAATATATAAAAAAAAAAAAAACCACAGAGATAGAGAAAAAACAACAAAGTTTTGTACTTTCCTGTTCTTTTAGCTTGTGCAACAATTATGGATATTCTTCGTAATTCCTTTTCGGAAATCTATCTATGGCTTGAATCCTGGGCATTTTCTACGATCAAGTGATCTTTTTTTCATGGGACCGATCCTTATGACTGAATGTGAGAGAAAGCAATCAGTCGCTCCTACTGTCGCCATCATGGGCGAGAAGCCTTAACGCTTTCTTTTATCGTATTCTGCTCAACACGCATTCGTTTATTCTTTCTTTGTACCATACTATTTTGAAGGTGTGGCTGTTGGGTGCGGATGGCAAGCATTTGTTGCATATGTCAACGTAGGATGTTACTACTTTGTGGGCATCCCATTGGGTTGCATTCTCGGCTTTAAGCTCGACTTTGGTGTAAAGGTAAATTGTTTCGCATGTTAATGCACCATTAATTACTTATGTTTTATCACTATGCCATGACATGTAAACTAACAACTCAATTGCAAATGGTGATTTAATAGGGAATATGGTCAGGACTGATCGGAGGGACAATCATGCAGACTCTCATTTTACTCTGGGTTACAATTCAAGCCGATTGGCATAAAGAGGTGCATCCCCCAATTGATTGCAATGACTCAATTTTGCCATCAAAACTTTATTCAAATCTTCAATTTTATCCTTTTAACTTTATATTTGTTTAACCATACATCGAATGTGATAATTCGATTATTTCTTCACAAACAATAATAATAATAATAATAATAATAATAATAATAAAGTTCCTAAAATTGTGTTAAACAAGAGGGACAAGGGTTCCGTTCCTGATTCTGTAGTTTGTGCGTGCATATGTATAAACTATGGCTTGAATCGTGTAACAGGAACACAGAGGCTAAGGGTACATAATAAGTTACTTGCAACATATCCCCGCTTAATGAATGATTTTCGTCTAATAATTTTTAGTGTACATGTGTAATTGGAACTGTGGTTATGAATTTTTTTCTTTTCTTCTTTTTTTCAGGTGGAGAATGCAAGGAAGCGTCTAGATGAATGGGAGGACACCAAGGAGCCACTTCTGGTGAACTAATTAAAGGGACGTATTGTTTATTGCAGAGCAGAAAGGCCTTGCTAGGGGGCCATGATGGCGGCCATAGCAGTGAGTGATGGTCCACGCGCAGGGACAATATATATATATATATATATATATATATATATATATATATATATATATATATATATATATATTTGTCGTCTACCCAAAATGCCGAAGATTTAATCCATTAATGTACCAGACACCATCTACAAGAATTTTTTCTTTTCCACGAGTTTTTCTTTGATTATAAAAAAAAAACAAAAAGAGAGAAGCATTTGGGTCCCATCGTGATGAACCCAACTCTTCAAGAATCGGACAGGCTTCCCGAGCCACCAATCGTCAACGCTTGCATGGCTTTTGCGCAGAACCTTCAAATTATAGTCCCAGAATTAATTTTAAAAAAAAAAAAAAAAAAAAAGAAAAACCAAAACTTAGCTAACTGTTGCTCATCCACACAGGGCCCTCTTTCAATTCTTAGAGATCGACGTTGGTTGTGGATCTCGTGAAGCAATTTGTTCCCAAATGATTTTTTTTTATTTTTTATTTTTGGTGTGTCTTTGAACGAGTGGATGAAATCTATTATTTCTTTGTAAACCGACAATGGGATACAAAATTAAGATTACATCAGGAGATATGCTAGTGCACCAGAAATACGAAAACAAAAGGATATAAACTCTAGAATATATATATATATACTCTCGTCTCATCCTCAGTTAAGTTGAACGTTTTACCCAAGCAACAGGGCTATGCATATTATATAAGGTCAGGAATTAAAGGAAGGGACTTTCATGTGCAAGACAGACTATCATCTTCTATGCCGATTTGAATAAAGTGATACATCCCACGCCTAATTGGAGTTTGTACCTACCTTAGGTTCCTAAACTCCTTGGAATAAAATAAAAGAATGGTCATTTCTTCTTCTTCTTCTTCTTCTTATTATTATTTGATTTGGTATCTTGACTGAGTTATACTAATTTATTTATTTATCTTTTATCTTTTTTGTTTTTTTTTTTAAGCAATGTGAATAATGCTCACATATATACATGTGGTTCAAAACGAAATTAGTTGCTCCTACAAGGGGAAGCCGTGAGTCTCCATTTTACGAACCATACATAGACTGATCAGTCTGGCAGGACCCACAGATAATTCAGGGAGGAGCAGAGATTTTTTCGATGGGGTCCACCTGTTCTCCTTTGCTGTCAGCCTATATATATATATATATATCGCTCAGAAATACTGAGTGACCCTGGAAAGCTGAAAATTTGCAGCTGTCAAAGTTGGCTTTCAGACAGGGCTTTACAACTTTGGTCATGATTAATTTTTATCTGATTCCTAAAATGGGAAGGGATCCCTAATCACAATGGTTAGCACGACGTTAAATTCTATAAAAATATGTCTGTAAATAAGGCTGGGTATAGCTTGAACGTGCATTGGAATTGAAAAACATAAAGAGCAAAGAAAAGAAATAACATGTGCGTGCTTAGTAAGGCGATCTTAGTGAAAAAATTGAAAGAAAAAAAAAACCCCCCAAGAGAGTTGTAGTCAAGATAAAGTGACTGGGAAACGTAAGCGATTGAACTTTCCCCAATTCAAGGTGGTCCATGGTAGATTCAACTCTCAAGACATAAACATTAGCTAGATGATGTAGTTTGGGAGAACGGTGGAAATATCATAAATTACAGTGTTGGATAATTGTTTCCCTGCGACTCAAAATTTATCTTTGCTTTTGTTAATTGCACATTGCTATCTACTTGTGGTCCTCATTTCTAGTGCTTGATTGCATTGTTCATTCAGTTTATAGTTCTGAAATAGACATTTTGCTTTAGAGACCATTCTTAAAAACTCAGTTTACTACTGCCTCTTTGGATTCTTTTTTTTAGGTAGAAATGAAGTTGGGAATGGTCTAAGTAATTGGGGAGGACTTCAAGTAGCCAAATATGGCGCGCTAATTAAAGGGATGTGCAAATGTTGCATGTGATGGGCACTCTGGAATTTTTCATGTTGATAACGATTTGGCACGCATATTCACGTCGGTCTTAGCCATGCCGTGGGAGGACGCCCAGAATTGGCGATGAGGTCACTGCCAATCATGTTGGGTCATGGCCCACTCTAGAAAGGCTATTAAATTTAAAGTTGGAACGGTGGTGCCGGTGCACATTAATACGGGAGGCCCTACCTCCTGCTTCCCGACCCCATCAGCTTTAATGTTCTGCTCCAGCAGGACAATTTCACTTCTTCTTTTTCTTCAGCTTCTTCTTATTATTATTTTTTGTTGGGACACAAGTAATCGTCAACAGTTAGCCTGCCAAATATTAGAAAGACAGAGACATTGAATGAAGGATTTAAAAATATCACTAAAAAACCAAAGAAAAAAGTACAGCACCCCAACTCGTAAATATGAAAAAATGGTGGAAGTTGCAGGCATTGGGTTGAAACCCCCGCCACCCCGGGACCATGGTTCAGCACCAACTCGGCGTAGTCGAGTTTTAACCTCCGCCCTCCAGTCTCGGCCAAACACGAGTGTCATCTGAAAACCAGTACGTGCAATTTTGTCTGTAATAAGAAAAAGTGGGTGGGCGTGGGGCTAAACCTTCTAAGAAGTGAGACGGCTGTTTCTCATTTTTAGGCCTTACGTTTTTTTTTTTTTTAATTATTATTATTTTAACTATTTCATTTCCCTTCTGTTTACTTTCATTCAAATTATTTTAGATTTGGGTTATTTAAATTTCAAATTATCTGAATTATTTGGAAACAAATAATATTTTATTTTAAATGATGTCAACTCAACTTTAATTCAAATCAAATTGAGTCCAAGTCAGATCGAATTTGAGTTGCTTGGATATCAGGTCATCCTGTTGAGTTCACGTTATATTATTATTATTTTCAGTGAAATTAGGCTTAACGTAGGTCGGATCATGTTGTAAATTCATGTCACATTTTGCCACCTCTACACTTGGGCCGAAAGTTTTAGCTGATAGCCCACACAGTCTCTTCTCTTTTCTGTTACATTGTCCACAAAACGGCAGGATCCATATGCAGGCCTTTTAATTTCACAGTTGCTTCGCCTACTGGGCAGATGCCTCTGCCGAACATGGTTGGTTCCTTTATTTTGGAAACAGAGTAATAATAAAACACTTGAGTTCTATCTCGAGAGGTCCCAAACCAAAAAAAGAAAGGTCTCAAATTCAAGTCTTAATATATACTAATTAATTTTCTTTTTAAAAAAGTAATAAAATTATACAAAATTAAAAATTTTTATGTAACGAAACATTATCTTCTCACAAAAAGTTAAAAGACTAATCTGTTGGAACGTGGAGTACCCGCGTTTATAAGGTCCAAGACCTTATTTACCTTTTCAACGTGAGATTCCATAACTTTTTTTTTTTACCAAATTTATTGACGTCCTCGTCGTTAACCTGGGTTCCTTGTATATTCCCGACCTAAAGCGCTTCGTGGCAGACGTTGGATTCGGATCAGATTGACTTTGATACCACTTGCCACAGTATAATTACCTTTTTTCTAAAAGACCAACAAGTTGAAGTGTGTAATACTTATATTTATTATACCAAAGAATTTCTTTTAACTTTTTAACGTGAGATTTCGTTACACTTAACTTCAAACCCAATAAAAGCTTCCAGTTTCTGTTATACCATATCATCATTGTTGCAAAATTAAGTTACCCTCCACCTAAAGTTAAAAAAAAAAAAAATTCATGTCAGTTCAATAGTACTAGATTAGTCTTTAAAGTTGAAAATTTTAAGTTAGAAACTCGAGCCTTTTCTTCAGTTTTGTTATTCTTGATGTATGACATCAAAATTTTTTAACAGAGTTTTTAGTCGTTGGCATCATTTATGGGCTGAAGAAATGAAAAACTGAAGAAAATAGGGACTTTAAAATCAATCAATAAATAAACCAGCCAGGGAAAGGCAACGTTTTCACAAAACATTAACCATGCCTGCCAGCACCAGCTGGGGCACAAGGGGTTGGAGTTGGACAAAGTCAAAATTCCCTACTGAGCCAGCCAGCAATCGATTGATGCAATGGATATGGACTGAGAGAACACCACACAATTTATAGGTTTTTTTTTTCTCTCTCTTTTTTCTCCCTATCAATTTATAATTCTTACACCATCCTTGGATTAAACAGAGAAAGAAAAATGGGTGAAAGAAAAATCAGGGAAATAAATTGAAAGGAGGAAACACTTTTTATCCTACGTGTATTTGGAAGAGAGTTATGTGAGAAAAGAAAATAATTTTTTTTTTTTGAGTGGAATGAAATGAATGAGTACCAATAAAACGAATTGATATGAGTTAATTCATAATTTTATAAATAAAGTAAATAATTATTAATTTTTATCTCAAAATTGAAAATAATGAATTTAATAGGACAAGAAAAAAAAAATTGAAATTTTGTTCCCCATTCCCAACCCCAAAAAAAAATATATATATATAACAAGCTACAACCAAAGTTTTTTCTTCTTTTTCCTCTCTCACCCACCATATTTTTCCCTCTCCCAAATAAAGGGTTGGTTCCCAAACATGCAACAATGAATGAGAATTGTGTTCGGATAACATGCATACATATAATATACATATAATAATGTGTTCCATGTACACAATATTGTTTAATTCACCTTATTTCTTTCAATGCATACATCAATATCGTTACAAATATAAATTGTGACAGTGAAATCCTGACAGTTACCCTATTAAAAAGAAAAGAAAAAAGAATGATCTCAAGTTATCTAAAATCAGAGTTTATATTTTTTGAGTGCATAAGTATGCTTCTCCGGAGGAAGTCATCTCTGCCTTTCCATGCGCACATTTCTCTCCAAACATTGTGTCTTCGACCGCATATAACTGCTTAATTCCATGCCAAAGATAGGCAGGCACGTTGACAGCAAATTGATTGAGAATTATCCGTCACAAAATAGTTTTGGGTATTATATATGGTGGATCAAAATTACTAAACTTGGTAAGAATTCAAATATAGTTTTTTGATCTGTATCCCATTTCTCTTTCTTACAAAAGTTGACTTTGTTATTCTTTCCTACCTTGTCCGCCTCCCTTGTGAAAAAGTTTGATTGATTGTCCCCAAACTTTATCTCCTATTTGTGTCCCACTACATTCCATAAAATAATAGGGCAAACCAATAACGTGGAGGTTCAGGCAAACAAGTAGTAACTGCCATCTTTTCTTCCTTTTCTTTTGGTCAATTCAGTCTGGTTTTGAAGGGCGACATAAGATTAACCTAAAAGCACAGGTTCGAATTGTGCAAATGACATTAATGTTGAAGCATGGAAAAGACTGCGTGCACCCAACCTTTTTCTAAATTTTACGGTCTGAGCTAATATGTGGGAAGTCCTTTTTTACTCTTGTTAGAGTTCGAGATCTTTCAATCTATGGACACAACTTGACCACCAAATTTCATCATTTTTGTTTCTTCCTTGTTAGGGAATAATATTGGCTAGTCATATCACCTACAGTTTTAGGTTCTTTCAATGAAACAGAAGTATATGTATTGATTGCCCCGAAGCATATATATTGATTGCCATAAAAATAACTTTTAACAGAGCAAAACTAAAAAAAAAAAAAAAAGGGATATGTATGTACTTTGGCATTATATAGGTGGTATATGAAATTCGATATTCTGCTCAACATCCTTTACAAAGAAAAGATGAGTAAGAAACTAAAGTAGTACAGCTGAAGAAAGCTTTCATGGAAACGGAGGAGAAGCGCTTCTAGTTGGCGGTAACTTGCCTGTTGACCCTGAACCTGGCAGCAGTCATAGTCACAAGCATGGTCTTCCTCAATGTCCTCAATTTCTTCCCAATCTTCATCTTTAACCCGCACAATCTGGCCCTAAAAAATGATGGCCTGATTCGAGAATCCGCGGCTTGAAGTGTTTTGTAAATCAAGAACTGTGCCCGTCGATGAATTATGTCATCTGGGTCTTCTTTATACAACTTCGAGTAGCCACATGATCTCCTCACCAATCCCATTTTCTCTAGGTACCAGTGCTATTTTGAGGGGGAGAGAGTCTGGCTGGAGACTTGGAGTGGAGAAGAAGTTGCATATATACATACAGCCACTCACACGCACGCGTGCCCACACACGTATATATATATATATATTAATAAAGTAAGGGTAATTAAGAGAGGTGGTGGGGATTGTGGTTGAGGGATTGAGGAGGTTAATATTGCTGATGAAGCAATGCATGTGTGCCAAGGGCGTGTAGCGAAGAATGCTAGAAAATTGAGCTGGCCATTGAAATCATTGGATTTTTTTATGCTACATGACTTTGGTTTTTTTATTTGACGATTCTTGCACGAAGGATGTCCCCATCCTGTGCAGCGGCGGTCCTGTCCCCAGCTGATTAGCTTTTGTTCGCTGGTAAATCCATTGATTTTTGGTTGGACTATGGACGTGACTATTTGAGTAATGCACGATGATTTTCGTACTCACAACAGTGCGAAAAGAAGGTTCCACTCTAGTTGGTTTCGGGGACCGTGCCATTGAATTTCTCAATTCTGTGCCTTGGTTCTAATTTAACGGTCAATACGGGCATGGAAATTCAATGTAAATAAGTAGAAGGGTTATTCATGCATTAAGTTGAACAACGATGCCAGAGTTTAATAAATAATATATTATTCTTTAATTTCACGCAACAATTTTAAACTTTTAATTAAATTATTTTTAAATATAATATCAAAATTTTAATAATTGAAAAATCATAAGTTTAATTCATATTATCATTATTCTCTTATTAATTATGAATTTTTGCGGTTAAGAAAATTTTGTGATTTTTTTTCTTTTTACACTTTTAGCTTTAATACATAGACCCGTAAGTGAATGCGTTTAATTTTGATGCGTGTTTTATTCTTATATTTTGCCCAACTACTTAAAACTTTTAAATTAGTTGGTTTTTAGACAAAACACACTATCCTCAGAGAGTTATATATATATATATATATATATATATATTCTCATAACTTTTGAACCGCAAGATTGGAGTTGAGTCCAAAGGCCTTGCATAAAGTAGGCCAAAATTCCAACTCTCAAGACATAAACATAAGCATTGCATTACATTAGTAGGGCATTGGCTGACGAGAGAAAGATAATTGCAGAGTCCTACATCAGTTGGACCCAACTAGCATATGTGTGAAATAAGATTAATAGGCCGAACAAGTAATGGCTCCACCACCCCCCCACCCCCCCCCAACACCCCCAACCAGCATATGTCTGAATAGAATATAGAATGTATGGTAATGGAATCATGCAGGGGCGCCGATATAATAAACCAGTGTGTTAGAATTCTTAGAAAGCTCATAGCTTAATTGACCAGTAACGAGCTCTTAACTCGTTGTATCGAAGTCATTTTAGAGATTGAAGGTCTTGAATTCTAGCCTTTGTTTCAGTCAACTAACTAAAAAACAAGTGGGTATATAGCTTATTAATTGATCAACTGCTGAAGAATGGGACACCAATATCTGATGCAAAGTAATAAAATCTCAAAATCTAAAAGTTTAAAGTTGTTAGAGGTGAAGCACATCATAAGCCAAATGTGATTTACGCTCTTTAACAAACCAACTCAAGGTATTCTCTTGTTTTTCAACTATAAGTTAGAAGTTGAAAGTATCAGGCCAGAATTTAGTAATATGACCCAAGAAAGAGAAGAAGAAGAAAAAAAAAAAACAAACAAACAAAAATAGGCTTCAGGTTTTAGTTGGGGACTGCTTTTATCCTTCGGCCGGTGGGTAAAAGTATAATTAGAATTATTTTAGTTGAAAATTGGGAAATGGTAACGTCATATTCCACGAGTGTTAATTGTCTCAAGGGGTTTGGTTTAGCATTTGACAAAAAAAGCAAGGGACTGCGCTAATTGCCACATTCTTAGGCAGTTTGGCAAGATAATGTTTGAAATACTTGGCATTCGTTTGACGGTTGCTTTCTTCACTTCAGGACGTGTCTCCCCCTCCCTGGAGTAACGTTTGGTATGGGTTAGAATTGAAATTGTTATAAAAATAGAAACAGTTATTTGGGTACAAATTTAAGATAACTTTTTCTTTTTCTTTTTGTGCCAAGACCGGTAACCCATTGGATCATATGATTTGCTGACAACTTTAGAATAATAATTTATAGGTGATCTGAAAGGTGACGTCCATTGTAATCGCGAGGGATGATTTGAAAACACCAAAAGCCAAAAACTCTGCATTTCTTTACTTTTTTTCTTTTTCTTTTTCAAAGACAGAATCTAATACTCTACAAGAGCAGTGGATGAAGAAGAAATAATTTGCACTTAAACCATGGGCTCACGTCGTCACAACCAACCAAAAAAAAAAAAAAACACAATATATAACCGTATGTTCGTAAGATAGATGCAACCTTTTCAGTAAGATTGTTAAATATCATTCTTATTTTTCTTTTTTTTTCCTTTTGACAAAAAAAATGTACAGCCGAGTCATTAGATAAAAGCTTTGACAATATAAATTATGGTTGCTTCTTTGTGAATAAAAAGATAGTTTGAGACCAAAACGTGAAAATCATCTCTTTGCCAGATAAAGGCTTGATGGGAAGGACGATCTCAAATCTTGGAAGCAAAAGGGCAGCAGAAAGGACAAACCATAAATATGGTGTGAATCAAGAAGCGCGAGGTGATCTATCATTATAAGCTTTTGATTATGTCTAAACTATGACTAAAAGGTTGTACATACTGCGCTTTCGCTTTGATCGGTCTCGTTTTATTTTTCATGATACAAAAGGAATTGCATAAATTTAATCTTCTTCTGGGACTGCAAAGCATGTATACTACAGAAAACAAATTTACACAACATCCCCTCATTGAGAAGAATGAACAAAGAAGTCCTCGACCAACTTGACCTAAAGTTGCCGCCTAGCCCACTGATCCCTCAAGCTTCAAGCTCATCAGCTGGTTTACCTCAGCACCAAATTCATCAGGAAGCTCATTGAACACATTCTGGCAAAACCCAGAAATCATGGCAGCCATGGCCTTCTCATAGTCCATTCCCCTCTGCTGAAAGTAAAATAGCTGATCTTCCCCAATTTTGGAAGTGCTGGCTTCATGTTCAACTCGGGCTGTGGGATTCTTCACCTGTTGGACAGCAGATATTAACTGGTCATGTAGAATCCAGGTTTTCTTAGGCCTGGCATAGGAGGACAAGGGACTTTGCATGGATGCATATCTACCAATGAGAATAACTACATGCAATTATTACATAAAACTGATTTCTATAGTACGATACAGCTATAACTATCTCGACCAAACTGCCTAAAAGAGGATTCTTGTGTATAAAAAAAAAAAAACTGCCTTCTCCAAGTTACAAAGCAAAACCATCAAAGGGAAATAAGAATGCAATATTTTATATGGTAATGTCGAGAAGTTTCCCAAACAAACTTTCTCCAGGTAAGGAAGAATTTGTGTTCTGCTTATAAAAACAAAGGCAGTCATGCAATGCTGAGGGACAAAGCACTCCATCTCGTTAAACAGTTAGTACCATAGATTCCAAAACACATTCACTCCATTGTAGCACTTGCTAATACAACATAAATCTATTGCACTTGTTTTTAAAACCCACAATGATACCAATAATGAAAGGAGCTACTTTACATCTGTGATAGTGTTGCTTATTCCTATATATCTTCACCCTCCAAAGTCACATTCACACTCAAACCAACTGCAGTTGCTTAAACATTTCTTTTCAAAAGACAATAAAAGCAATGAAGCTGAAATGTACAACTCAAGTTCAAAAACCAGATGGCTTCTCCCATGTTGCTCTATGAACAACACTTTAATGCACTTTAAAGTACCCTCTTCCTATCCTTTACTCACTAATTATGTGGTTAATAACAGATACAGAATCAGACAAAAGAATTCAGCCAAAAAAGAATTACACAAAGTAACCAACTGATTTTAATCTGAAACCAGGCTACGGTAGATTTTTTCATTGAATACAGTTAACATCATTCCAACTCTTTGATATATAAACCTGTATGAATAAAACTAAAGAACATAATAAGTATGCTCTGTGCATATGTGGTGAGTCAATCGCAATTAATCTTATGTCAACAAAAAACATTAACGGGTTAAGAGAGGACCTGAATGTATGGATAGGTGTTGGCAGCTGCAGTGTCACCAATAAGCATTGAGTCACACTGTGAGGAGTTTCGAGCATTGTCTGCCTTTGACTGAATCTGGACAAGCCCCCTGTAACAGTTTCTTGAATTCCCAACCGAAATTCCCTTTGAAATAATACGACTTCTAGCGTTCTTCCCCTTGTGAATCATCTTTGTCCCTGTATCAGCCTGCTGATGGTTATTTGTCAGTGCCACAGAATAAAACTCTCCCACAGTATCATCCCCTTCCAGAACAACACTCGGATACTTCCAAGTAATTGCGGATCCAGTTTCTACTTGAGTCCAAGATATTTTAGACCTATTCCCAGCACAAAGTCCTCGCTTTGTAACAAAGTTATAAATCCCACCTCTTCCTTCCTCATCGCCAGCGTACCAATTCTGCACTGTGGAGTACTTGATCTCTGCCCCTTCAGCACAATACAACTCAACAACAGCAGCATGAAGCTGGTTTGTATCGTAGGAAGGTGCAGTGCACCCCTCCAAATACTCCACAAAACTCCTCTCATCAGCAACAATCAGTGTCCTCTCAAACTGCCCGGTTTCCATTGCATTAATCCTAAAATATGTAGATATCTGCATTGGACACTTAGTATCCTTTGGTATATAACAAAATGACCCATCACTAAACACAGCAGAATTCAGAGCCGCATAATAATTATCCTCGAGAGGCACAACCCTCCCTAAATACTTCCTAACCAAACCCGGATACTTCTTTACGGCTTCAGATATTGAACAAAATATCACACCAGCCTTCTCTAAGGTCTCCCTATGAGTAGTAGCTATCGAGACACTATCAAGAACCGCGTCAACCGCAACATTAGCCAACCTATTCTGTTCATTTAAAGGCACATTCAATTTCTCAAAGTACTTGAGTAATTCTGGGTCGGCCTCATCGAGGCTATTCAGAGTTGGTTTATTTTTTGGGGCAGAGTAATAGCAAATATCTTGAAAATCAATATGTGGGTACCGATTATCAGACCATGTAGGCTCTTTCATATTCAAGAATCTATCAAAAGCATTCAATCTAAACTCAAGCATCCAATCAGGCTCTTCTTTAAGTGAAGATATCAACTGAATTGTCTCTTTTGAGAGACCTTTGGGGATCGAGAATGAGTCAATATCAGCACTAAACCCAAATTTCTCCTTGTAATCGCGGTTCCGGAGAATTTCCCGGATTTTATCATCGGAGCTAATAGTAGCAGCAGGAGCAGTAGTAGAAGTAGCTGGTGCTGCTATAGTTGAAATGGAAAAGGAATCATTACCTGGATGATCCGAATCGAACCCGAGATCAGCTCGGACATTAACGAGATTCCTCGAAGATTTCAAGGTTCTGGGTACGATTGGTTTTGCGTAAAATGAAAAGGGTTTCAAGGGTTTTAGGAGTTTCGACGAATCGGAGATGGGTCGAGGTGAGAAGCTGGAGACACCGTTGGCTAGCAGAGATGCCATTGATAGAAGAATAGAACACAAATGGAAAATTGAAAGCTCAATAGAACTAGAAACTAAATGAAACAACTTATATATATATATATATATATTGGCTTTTATTTATTAATTAATTATTTTGTGGTAATTTTGGATTTTGTTTCGAGATTGACTGGTGTATAACACACGTACCTTTGTTCCCCCTTTTTTTTTGATAAAAAATATATTTTCAAATAATTAAAGAAATGTTTTAAAATAATTAAACACAATTGCTCTTGTATTGGGGCCTTAATCCGAGATTATTAGAAAGAATTAAAGAAATGTTCTTGCTGCTTTATCCTGCAAAATTTATTTGTTCTTTAATGCTTCGGGGCTTTGTGGTGGCGCACAGCGCCTTCTTACTATTATGTGCTTGGCTTTGGTTATTGGCTTCTGTTCCGTGTAGATCGAATGTGATTTTATTCTGGCAGTTACTGTCATCTGTCTCGTAAAAAGTGATATTTCTGAATTTGTGGCTACGATACATGAGTGCAGTTCATTGGCTTTTTCACCAATTCAAGTTGTTGCACATCAAGCGTGAAGACAATATGGCAGCTCGTGAACTTGCCAAATGGGTTATTAAAAAAAAAAAAAAAAGGTTGGTACTCTATCTTTCTATCTATCAATCTTATAATAATTGAATGCTTGTCTAGTGGACAAGGAAATAGGGTGATTTAAATAAAAATAAACATTTTTTGGTCAATTATTAAAAAAGAGAAACATTCAGTCAAACGAGAAGAGTTTCTAGTTTTTGTTTTGCCAAAATAAAAATGGAAATGGATGGAGCCAAACTGACAGAAAGCGAGACGGGGCTGATATGGTGGCGTGGGTTCCATGCGCTTTTTTTTTTTTTTTTTTAATTAAATATGAAGTGCTCTTCCTTGGCATCGTGTAAGATGAATTTGCTTGTATTACAGGCATGTGTCTACTATTCACAGTACATGTTCAATTTGCTTCAAACCAGCCAATAGATGAACCAACTCTTTCGTAACTCACTCATTTTAATTTTGAATATACATAGAGGGGTGTACCAGGATATAGGGTCGTTGTAACGATACCATAAAAGAAGCATATTGTTTAGTTTGTGGAAGGATGCCATAAATTGGCTTACCTAGTGCAGCTGCTCAATGTTGTCCATTGGGTTTAGGACGGCTGAAAGGAGGTCGAGTTACCTTTCAGTTTTACCTCAGCCGTCTTATTCAAAATGCTGAAGAAACTGGAAGGCTTCTCCTAAGTTGGAAACAAAATAACATAGGTCAACGATGATATGCTGGTACATTAAGTCATCTTTATTTCCTCTCTGTAGACATAATACATGCCAAAACTCGCTCTGCGGTGAGGAGAGATGGATACTGGTTTCTCATTACATTTAAACTGAGAGGATATAAAGCAAGTTATGAACAATTATGTTCTTTGTTTGCATTGAATTGGAGCTCCATTCCATAAGAAATAACAGCAGATGGATCTATAAACCCTTTAGTTTGGCTTCCGGGGTTCCGGTTGGCCAAATTTGATGGTGGACACTGTTGAGAGAAATCTACTAACAGAACGCAAACGCACAGGATACAACTATTCTGAATAAGAACACTGAATCTGAATACAAGCCGCTGTGTCTCAGTTGAAGTTGTTGAATAGAGGTCACACCTTTGTCTCTCTGACAAACTTGCAAGCACACATGAGCAGGCACATAAAATATCAGTCTTTCATGTGATCTAGATGTTTGTATATTTGAGGTTTACTTCACAGTATTAATGGTACTGATGTAAGTTTTAGAAAAGTGGGGAGCATGGTCCACAGAATTCAGGAAATGAACCTCCGTTTTCGTTAGGAGCCAAGAACCTGCCCTCACTAATGGGACGGCAATCAACCGGAACTTGAATAACATCCCTTGATGTCAAAAAGCGGAATGGGCTTTCTTTTTCACTTGTTTGTAGATGATGTTCATGTAACACCAAATTGTTTGCAGCATACACCTTTGTTTCATAGTTTTGGTTCTAACTTCAGTCATTCTCTGAGCGATTCTCGCAGGTAGTGTCACATATGTGGCTGTTGTCTGTCCAACACAATAACAGATTAAAATTAATTTTAGAAAAAGGGAAAGAAAGAATTTGTTGTCTACATACAGCATTGCAGTCTTGGACCATACGGAAAAGCAGCATGCAGTGTATGCATTTGTGTTGTTTGACTGAACTTGTTTTACGCTCACGGGACATTTTCATGGGCAGTTTCTGTAATGAGCTAGAATGTAATGATAATCCCATAACTTTTTAACTACTTGTCTGATATAGATCAGGTAGGGCAAATAGATTATTGTCGTGTTGGCATGAGAAAATTTTGGAAGACAAATATACCATTCGGTCATTATCTGTCAATCGTGCAAGGATAAGAGTCTCGTTCAAGGAGAAAATGCTCCTGCACTGGCTGGAATTGACAGTACCAGGAGAAGAAAACGCAATAAAGGAACAACTAGTGCTGTTGGTGGTGATCTGCTGGGTCAGGTGGTTTCTGGTGTAATTGATGGTTCATTTGATGCTGGATACCTAAACAAAGTTAAAGGTAGTTGACAATGACACTCGTCTGAGGAGTGCTGTAGTTCTTCCAGGACCATTCACACAAATTACTGCTGCAAGCGATGTGGCTCCCCATGCAAAAATGTATAAAAGAACGAAGATGCCCATCTCTTCTCCAAATCCACTAGTGCGGGTCCCTGCTACAATTCCTTCATCAAAGCAGTGCGACATGCAACTTGCTGAGCCTAAGAAGTTTGCACCTACAGTTGAAGTCCAAGTCCAGGTGCCAGCACCTGAGCTGATCAATGTTCATGTTGCACTGAAGAACCAATCTGACGTTATGCTGCGTCTGACAGCTAGCTTGCCACTTAGCAGCACAGTTCCATCCTTGGGAGTTAAAGCCATGCAAGTGGAAAATTTGGATTCAGGATTGAGAGCGAATCTGCTTCAATGTGGGACATGTGGAGCATGGCAAAGCTGCTGAACAGGGTGAGGGTTTCCGTGAGTTTGAAATCTCCATGGGAAAAGATCCTAATGCAAATGGCAGGCCGACTGAACAATGTTGTGCACATTCTGCCAATATTTTACTTAATCTTGGGCATCAAATTCGAACTGCAAGTCCTTACCAGAAGGAAGATCAATTCCTTCATGAGCAGGACCAAACTCCTGTAATTAGCGAACCTGCAGCAGTCTCTCCTGAACAAGTTACAACAAACTATTTGATGGGAAAAAAGGCTTCTCCAGTGAAAGCTGCACAGCAACAGCTTGCGGTGGAGGCAAATAGTGGAGTTGATGCATCTCATTCAAAAGGGAAACAAGCAAGCAATGCTCATACTGGTAAGAAAGATTCACAGTCTGCACCAATAACAAGCCTTACAGTGACTATTTTCGAGAGGAAAGCTTTTCCCTCCCAAACAAACGTTGTGGTTGATGGATCTCCCATGCAACAATAGATTGGAACTCAGTTTTGCAGTTCTTCTAGTGCCACAAATATTGTGAAAGCAGACTTAGACGCTGCAGCAATGACTAGCTTACCAGAACTCTTTTGGCAAGAGAAGCTATTCCATCAGAAACCAATCTTGCTGGACCTTTTCTATCTCTGATGACTGAAACCCAGTTCTGCGGTTCTGCAGATGCTGCCAAAAATGTGGATAGTGACATTAAGGATTCTAAAACATTTGCTCTAAATGTTTCTGGTTGTTTAAACTGCCCTTTGCGTTTGGCCCCTTTTTTTAAAAAAAAATTCCCAATCATAATTATGATAGAAATGGAGATTATCTGATTATAGTTTCTTTTTTCAGCTTGGAGAATCCAGAAATACATTATTAGCTTTTACCTTAGGCTTCCTGAAATTCTCAGGCGCAGATGACCTTGGAATCCTTAATGTACTAAGTTCCTTTCAAATTCTTTTGATCATTGCTATCCTTCATTAGCAGTTTCAGTTTTTCTTAACGAAATTCAATTAATGTTAAGGAAACAGAACATTTGAAAACCTACGGGTGGACTAGCAATTGGTTAAACAGACATTAATGACTTCACCATATAACCTTGAGTCGGCCCATGTTGGTTTAGAAGCAGCAGACACACAATGGCAGCTTGAGGTTTGCGTTAGTAGTAGTAGACTCGCGGCAAAAATGAGCAAAACAACTCGATTCTTTTCATTGCTAACCAGCTCTATTGTATATGAAATGTTGGTAAGGTTACATCATTACAAATTTAGTTTCCACTCATTGAATGTGAATGAAAGGTAGAGCATACTCCTATACAGGAAAACATCAGCATTGTGAAGCCTAAACAAGATTCAAATGTCCGCAACTTTCCTCTGTTTTTCACGAAGAGACGTGCTCATATGCCAAAAGCCATTTCATTGTGAAAGTGGGTATGCAGAAGTGCTCACTCAAGCGATTTGCCAATTTGCACGCCATTGTCGATTGAAAACGGGACCATAAATATTGACATCTTTCAAAAGTACACATAGAAGGATAAGTTTTGATGTAGGCATGCCTTTCGAAAGCACAAATCGAATTACAAAGACCATCCATATAGGCGAAGCTGAAGAGAAGGCTGTACCTATTGAAGTAGCCCCAAAACAGAAAATGAGAAAGAAGCGCAATGTCTTCTACTAATGAGCACCACCACAATACACAAGGGGAAAAGAGCATCGCTCAAGTTCCCATATTGAGCTGGAAAAAGTGAGTAGTGATCTCACAATTTGCATATCAATTCCCTTCGGTGACGCCTTTCTTCCCCAAGTGTTCATGGCATGACTTGTTCGATCTCAAGAGCACCCAGACTAATTCATGTGTCATGGTAGCCCTAAAAGGCCTACTAAGAATATCCTTATCAAATTGATAAACAAAGCATATATTAAAGCAGTTAAATAGGATAGTTGCACAAAATTTCACACAGTAGAAGTTTAGTCAGCATATGCTATGACCATGAGAACCATATTTTAGGGAGAAGTCGATTCTTTTCTCACTAGAGACAGCATCAAAATGCTGTCATTAATAGACCAAAATTTCTCAGCTATACCCCACTTGCTGCTGCTGCTGGGACTGCTGGTAATTTCCATAGCCAGGATAACCTCCATAGTACATGTTAGGGTCCTGTGTGGCAGGGGCATATCCATAATTAGCATATCCTTGTGGATATCCGTAATATCCACCATTCCACTGGTTAGCATCTGGCTGAGACTGAAACATGAAAGAAAGGGCCAGCACACCTGTCAGATTCAATGGGAAACAAGAAATACCTTGAGAATGTAGCAATGGAATTGGTCAAGAAGAGATGACCTGTTTGTTTGAAGGATTACGGCCCCATGAAAGTCGAATACTCTGTCCACCCAACAGACTTCCATTCAACATCCGTAATGCTTCCTCAGCACAGCTCCTGTTACAGTGGACAAATCCAAATTAGATGTGCTAGAATCTCAACAGAGTGCAGATATCTAACAGATTCACTTACTTGTCAACAAATTGAACAAACCCACAACGCTTTCCATTTGGTATCTTCACATGTACCAAGTGCCCATATCGTCCAAAAAGTTCTCTCAGATGATCATCCGTAACATTAGAATCCAAATTACCCACAAATATCTGCATTGAAATTTGAGCAAGTAACAAGCATGTTGCAGAAAATTTAATGGCAGACTAGAAATGAATGAAGTACCCACAGTTGTATTATTTGGATCATTCTCGATCTGAGTCTGAGAACTCTGATAGGAAGCTGCGTATGGAAAATAAAGGTGAAATAAAAGACATTATAGAGAATCATCCTCTTCAGATCTATATTGAAAGGACAGACTAGGATAGCCAAGATGCTTACAAAAGCCCTACTTTAATCCAATCCAGTTTGGGAACCTCAAATTTAAGTCCTAAATATTAGTGACAGCTTCTAAGAATTAAGTGCACATGATTTGAGAATTAAAAATGAAACAAAGACAATGTACATCTTCAATGCTGCACCAGCTTCTCAACACATATTAACAGGCCATAGAACAAGTACATTGTCTAATTAATAAAACATGCAAATAAATGGCCTGCAATTCCAACAACATTGCATCAAAGCCTGAATGCAATAAACTCCAATGGAATATAATGCCAGCTGAGGAATGCCACACTCATGTCTAACAACAAACACCAGCAAAAAATAATCTTGTAACATTACATGTGCTATCTCATAACAATTAAAGTAACAATAATTTGTTGGAAGACATCAATTTAGAATCTTGCCTGTAAAACTATTACATGTTAGTTGAAGTTTATTATAATTTGGTAAAAAAAAAAATTGCCGGAAAACATCAGTTCACAAATTACAACCTTCCCAGCAGAACCAGTACAGAACCAATTGAAGTGGAGACAAAACTTAAACAAACTGGAGGTGAAAAATCATGCAGAAGGGTGACACAAGAAAGAACAAGAAGGGATAGCAGTCCCACAAAGTACCATGTTTGAAAATGATAACAGTGCAATGTGTGGTGACATTTATAACCATAATCAGTGTGATATACATTTCATAGCCATAACAAGTCACCATGTACACAATGACCTAGAAAGTTACATGGCCAAATAAACTTAAAAACCAACAACCAGAACAAGAAACTTGTAAATAGTGAATGGAGGCTGCACATCAGGCATCAGAAAATAGTTCTTTGGAATCAATCTAAAATAAAAACCAAAAAGGGATTCCCAAATTCAAATAGCGAAAGGAAACTGGAAAGCTAAAAATATTCTAGATATTGCATATCACCGTGTGGATGAATATCTAGGAAATTTGACTGAGAAAGCTCAATAAAATTAAAGGACTGAGAAGTTACTCTGAAAAATGTAGCATAAAAGATGCCACATGAAACCCAAATAAAGGACAAGACAAAAACTAAAAACTGACCTAAACGAGGCCACGCACTAAAGGGGTGACCAGTTCAGCTGAAATCAGTTCCAGACCCCTAGGTGATAGAGCCTCTTGAAGCCCTGCTTTGAGACAATAGGAGTTTTATAAGATTTTGCAAGTTTACGACTTTTAATAGAATTTATGTGGCCCAAATGTTAAAGGAAAGTACAGGAAGGAAATGACTTTGGAAACTGCTGCCCTATCTTCAAAAACCATAACTGGAAGGAAGAAAACTTGGCAAGAAATGTTAAGCATGCTTCACATAAGAAACAATACAACACTGGAAATCCATACAAGTAACCAAGCATATCAATGAAGCAAAATCATGACTACCACTGCACGTTAAAAATGAAATATTCCGAGTCTTGGAAATTAGAATTTAAATCAAAAATTGGAAATTAACATAAAGAAATTTACAACAACAACAACAACAACAAAGCCTTATCTCAAACGAAGAAACATACATTTCAGATATTGTTGATCAGCCACAGCCTTCTTATTTGTGGCTAACCCTATTCGCATAGCCCTTGTTGAGCAGAAAGCCCCATTCATCTCGGTCATAGCTCGTTGCTGTTCACTTTCATCTCCAAAACGAACAAATCCATAACCCTTTGTGCGTCCAGTAAGCCTATCAATTACAACCTTGGCACCCTTGACAGAGGGATAGTGGGCCCTGAATGTCTCTTGTAGCATGTAATCGGTGACATCAACAGCAAGGTCTCCTACAAATATTGTGTAGTCAGGAGTATTATCACGCTTCTCAGCCCCACTATATGATGCCCAGTTCAGCCTGAAGCTCTGATCACTATTAGGCATGAGGGTGCCATTGTATGCCTGCAGTATTCTTTCTGCAGCTGCATGACTAGCAAACTCAATAAAGCCATAACCTTCGACTTGGGAAGTTTGCTTATTACGAATGACTTTCACGGAAGCAACCTGCAAGTACAAACACCATCAGTAACAGAAAAAAGGAAAATTAATCCTCCATTCCTCTCATTTAACCATGCAGCACATACTTGCAAACATACAATTACAAGTCCACAAAAAGTTTTAGGCGACCAACATAAAGGTGACTTGTCAAAGGCATGGCACAACAGCTTATCAAAATTTTATGCTTTTGTAATTGCCAATAAAAAACATTCATATGATTATCACAAATTGGATAACAGATAGGCGCCACAAATGTCAAAATTTTGTAGCACACTTTCATATTTTTCATTATATTGATAAAAAAGACAATCAATCAAATTTAGAATTACTGAGGTTAATGAAGTCATGAAGATATTTCATTAATGTAATGATAAAACAAAATCTTTCAAGGTTGCTGCATTATTCCCATTCATACAGCTTAAATCTAACTAAAATATAAATGGAAAATATAGTACTAAATTGTTTCAATAATGTTTCACAGCAAAACAAAATAGTAAAATTAAAATAATTCAACCAATTCCAAAGAAAATACATTCCGCGCATCATTCCATTCAACCAGCAAAGGCAACAGCTTTGCTGGTAAAAATAAATAAATAAATAAGGCGAATGTACATTCTTACTACAAGTACAAAAGAAAACATCTTTTCTTCTATGAAATACATAATTAAACTAATAACCAATAAATCATAGACAAAAAAAGCAACCATATATGCCCCGGGAAGATCCAATAAATAATTCAAGGAACCCAGAAAGCAAAATAATAATAATAATAATAATAATAATAAAAGAGAGAAAGGAACTTATTTAGTAACAAATAACTAGCAAAAAGAGGAATATCTGTACCTCGCCGGTGTGAGCAAAACAGCTCTGGAGAAAATTCTCGTCCATCCAGTACTGCAAGTGGCCGATCCACAGGGTACGGACCTCATCGGCGGTGGCGGGCTGACCGGGTTGCTGCATTAAGGGCTGGTGGGGGGCCCACATGGCCGGAGGAGGAGGTTGGGACTGCTGAATTGGAGGCATCATCATCATGTAAGGGGCTGGCGGTGGCGCCTGCTGCTGGTATTGCTGTGCCTGCGTCGGCGGGGCCCATGGGTAGCTGAGGGGTAACTCCTCCGGCTCCTGGTTGCTGCAACATGGCGGCGGAGGTTGGTTCTCTCTAGCGACGGAAGCGAGACGAATAGGCAAGGACGACCCCTTTTAGAGACAGAGAGAGAAAGAGAGAGAGAGAGAGAGAGAGGGAAACCCTAGAGAGAGAGCGAGAGAAGGGAGGATGAGTTAGGAATATTTATGTTTGTTGTGCTCTGCTTAGACACGGACGGGGCCCACTAAGAAAGATATCCAAGCAGCTTCAGTTTTTGACCGTCCGATTCCTAGCTTGGTCCCACTGGCTGCCTGTCGACCCTTCGGTGGCATAAAGTAGCAATCTTGGCCTTTCGATTTCGGGGAATCCTTTTGAATATGTAGTTTTTGTTGGACCACCATCCTTTTGGGGGGTGGGAGCATTTTGTTGTCAGCCTTCCTTCTTTCTAGGTTTTAACCCCTTTGCAGCATTTTATAGATTTTTAAACACCCTTTTGGGGATTGAATTTGTTCAGGGATTTGAGTTAATAAGAGGATTTGCACGTACTTCTTTCCTACGATGCTAATGTTAGAGTAATCAATAATTTTTATTATTTTCTAAATTTACTCTCGTTACGTTTTAATATATTTGTCCTATTTAATTTAAAATGATTTTCTTCTTTTTTCTTTTTTCTTTTTTTATGATGATGAAGAGAAAGAGAGAGAGAGAGAGAGAGAGAGAGAGAGAGAGAGAGAGAGAAGTAAATTTGACAAATCGGGGAATACGTACATTTGTTAAAAATTGGGAGGTAACCATGAAGCTCCTCGTCTTGCATGTTATGGAAAGATTGGTTAATGCTAATAAATACAATAGATTGTGTCAAATGCTAGAAGACACCGTGTGAGGCAATAAATAAGAAAGGAAGAAAAAGGGATGACACCAAGAAATACTTGAGCAGCCCTCAGTCCCCTCAGTCCCCAGACCCACAGAAGCTACCTCCTTCTTTCTCATTACAATGCTTATGAATACCAAAATACACAGTAAAAATTTTCATACATACCAAGCAATTATATTGCAATAATTATTAGAACTCTAGATTAATATTAATTGATCACTGGTAGAATCCTAGCTTAATTGATAACTAGTTGATTGCTAGAATCCTAACTCAATTAAATCTAAATCTCCATACTTGTAGAATTCCCTAACACTCCCCTCGGGATGAACGTGGATCCAAGAGTCAATGACAATCAGGCACATAATAGCTAGCTGCATATACCAGTTCCCCACCTGGCATTATAATGCCAAAAAATAAAAGAGCGATGGCTTTATTGTTGAACAAAAGACAAGATTATCCGAACAAAAAGCCACGCATGAAAAGGAAGGCATGGTGATTGTGACAATCCATCAACAAATGATGATCCATTGTACTGTTTTCAGTGCTGCGTGGATCCCCAGCTGGTTGAGGCCTTTTGTATTGAACCTCATAATCCCAACACAAAAAGAAAAGCTACCCAAAATTGTGATGCGCCTAAAAATGGGATTTCCAAATCAGATTGAAGAGTTCCACACCAGCGTGAGAAAATTGAAAGAAGATCGCTACACACGGTGTTCAGGTATTGTAATCAGACGATAAACATAGGAAATCATTGGATCAAGAAAAGAAACAATTTGTACTGTGACTACGTACATGACTTTATTTTTTCCAATTTGTAAGGACTAAATACAAACTTTTAGTCCTGAAGAGAATAACTCAAGCAATTTACAAACTAGCGGTTGCACACAACTTTTGTAATTTTCCCATGAAATTGGTCGTAAGTTCCAGCGATTGGCCCTAGGAAATCATTTTGTGAGTTTGAGCCATAAATGAGGGAGGGGGGGCAGGAACAGAAAAGCAACATATATTTCCCACCAATTACTCCCCCGGCTCTTCCAAAATAACAGAATAGCTTGAAAATCATCAATACAACGAACCCTTTACAACCTGTAAAATGCGAACATTGCAAAAGGGATGGGAACAAGAAGGTAGAAGAAAAGCTACAGGCAGGGGGAATGTCATCGCGAAAGCTTGTTTACGGTTCAATCTGTCAATTAGTTCAGCAGTGACCAAATGAGAAAGACTAGCAGGAGCTACGAGTATCTCGTGAAAATTTTGGGAAGGGGGTGGGGAAGGGGAAAAGGAGACAATGAAGGGTACATTCCAACCAAACTGATCAGCAAGCAATAAATATAAAAATAGAACAATCAAAAACAAAAAAATCTGATGGGACAGCCTCCACAAACTGTATAAAATTTTCTTTCTAACAAATTTCGACTGTGTTAACCTCATACAAGTCATCCAACAGCCAATGCCTCAAAGTCACATGACCCATTAAGGGATTGCAACTAGTAACATCATTTCTGCAGCTACAATTAATTGTGCAGCATACATCTACAAAGAATTGAAACTGTCTAAGCCATAAAGAAGAAGACCTTGTTTCATTCTCTGGCTCAACTTGAATGCTGAGCTCCCATAATTGTCTCCCTTTGAACCGTGCAAAGCCATTCGTTTTGGGCAAAAACATCATCTAAAAACATACGAATATTTTGCCTACCGGATTGGGTGGTACTGGGCTGATATTCTCTTGGGAGGCAACTTCCGCAGGATGTAGAGCACCAGTGCTGAGGGTAAAATCTCAACCAGCTGTGGTTTCATCACCAAAAATTCCACTTTTAGTAAAAGAAAGCAACACATAAATGAGATGTATTATAATATGGGAACAAGCAACATTAAGTACCGTGTAATAGATCAAGTTCAAAATTGGGTGATCCAAAACATCAAGGGAGGCATCTGAATCGAAAGCAGATAGAAGAACCTGGATAAAGAGAATTGAGTTAAAAGTCCATCGAGAAAATTAAATAATATTTTTGTCATTGCAGCAACCTAAAAAATCCAATAAAGTAGCAATATTGATCCTTGACTATGATCTTAACCCTTTCAACCAAAATAACCAAGCTGGCAGTAAAGAACCACTTTATGTGCTTGGTGGATTTTTTAGATCAATTGACACATTCATTAGAGTGAGCACAATATGAGCGATTTTCTATTCATAAAATTATTTAGAATTACTACACATTAAAGAGTTATGTCACAATTAACTTGGTTGAGATGTCTAAGCTAGATGTATTAGACTGCTTCATAGGTCCCAGTAACAGCAAACATTGCTGAAATATGTATGCCATCCATTTAATTAAGCAAAATATTCTTTTTAGTCAACTGAGAGAAATATTGTGAGGCTCACCACAAAACATCTTATTAGGAAGCAAGTGAAACATATAGCTGTAACTGATCCTACCTGCAATAGAACATTAGTTAGATCATCAGTATGAGTTAACATAGACACACAGAAGAGAAACACTATCCCCACTCAGATCAAGACATATTTTTGCACATTTATATTTATGAGCTTGCACTCATCACTTTCACCAGCACAAGGGGCATGTGTGTGCGCGCGCGCAACTAAAGACACTGTTCATTGCAGCCTAAACTATACTGACTTATTTTCCAGGGGTGATGAGAACCAAAATTCAAAGGAAAAAAGCAGATGTGCCAAAACATAACATGTTCAAGTGTTAAATAAAGTGAAGGAAAAGAAGAAAACCTCATGAGCTTCTTTCTTCTCCCTTTAGATTCAATTGGGAAACGTCTCAGCATGAAAAATAATCTGTAAGCATTGTACATCACGATAAACATGAAGGCAATACTCTAATTTCCATAACAGCACAACCAGTATGGTGGAGAAGACTCACCTTCCTCCATACAGCAAGAAACCTAATGCTGCCATGATTGATACCACTGGAACAAGAGGGGGGAAAAAAAAGAAAAGGAAAGGAACATTCTAATGAGTACATGTGTGTATAATAGAAGAAATGACATGTAGAATACCTAAAAAAGTAAAAAGTAGTGTGAGACAGATGCAATCTACAGAATGAAGTTTGTGAAACTCATTAATGTCACATGAGAGGTCACCTGCAATGAATAACTGTCCAATGAGTTTGACAATGCTGTTATAATCAATCCAGAGGTACACCCAGATGCAAACCTGAATCAAAAACCCCTTTAAATAAGGCTTTTCACTGTATAACAAATGAGAATATTCAAGTAGCCATTGAGATCCCAGCCAGTATTTATGCATAGAAATACAACCACACAAATAAACCAACACTCTGGTATTGGCCCATCAGGAGCTCCGTCAGAGCTGTTTGTGCCAGGAATCCATCCACAACTATATGGTCTTAGGTTTTATACATGCTGGAGTAAGTGTTTCGTTTGAGAGCTCTCAGTTGCTTGTAATATGTACTGCCAGTTTATTTGTGGCAGAAGAATACATAGGAGACTACCCATGCACATAAGTAATGTTCTTTGACACCATGGACTTATTTCATTGCCTATAACCTTCGTTCGATTAGCTTTAACAACATGTCAATCCAGACAGCCACAAAACTTTTATCATATCCATCACTTTTATACATAAAGAATGAGATGGGAAGGTAAAAGACAGCAACATAAGCTGCTTATAATGCTACCAAGTTGGAAATTTTGATTTTTAGTATTAGCAACTGTAGCAATGGCCATACCTGTAAGAAATAAATTGTGCCATTGACCAAGATGTAGACAATCCGAAGCTTATCTGTTGGCAAACTTCTTGCCTGCTTAATTCAAATTAAAGAACATCAGAAATCTTCACATCAACAATTTAGGAATAAAAAAAAAAAATCAATCCTCAACTAGGAAAATGCACAAATAACTGTCTTAATACTCATGACAAAACCACTCAATTAGATACTTGCCTGATGATATATCTCTGCCCAAAATAGAACAAGTAGTGTATATGTTGAGAAAAATAGTAGTCCAGGGAGATCCAATAGTACCAGTGTGAGTACCTGGTCCAATGGAATGATAACCCCTTGTATAAATACCTAAAACATTAACAATTCCATGTATCGAAGTACTTTCATCCAATTGCAACCACTTCATGCATAGAGATCAAGTTCACATGCACTTCTTTCCAGCAACTCATGGTCGAAGAGCAAGTCAGTCAGATGAGGGGAATCAGAATAAATGCAGAATCAATACTTAATAAAAGCTTTAACAGCTAACCTTGGGATGCAAAACAAACACTTGTCTGTGAAATCCAAACACAATTGCACGAACTGCAAAATATAAACCCAAACGATCAAATTAACTTCCATGTTACAAAAAAATATAAACAAGAAACTGAAAATCACCAAGACTTAAAATTTCACCTCCATTAACAATGAAGTTCATAAGATGGAAAACTTTCTGTGTTGTCCATCCATACTCGGGCACTCTCACTTCTATCCGAATCAGTTGAATCTGCAAATGAAAGGCACAAATATGGCGCATTAGCATTACAAACTCTGTTGACCAATATCTTAGGTCCCAGAACAGAACCACAACATTTACAACTCAGCAAACTCAAACGGACAACAGAGTTTGTTGTCTGATTAAGCCAAAGAAACTTGACATTAAAGAGACGTAAGGCACAAACAGGGGACCAAACTAAGAATATCCAAGTGATATTAATAGACACAAAAGTATATATCAGAGAGAGAGAGAAGGAGAGAGAGAGAGAGACCAAAGCAACGGCTGAGACAAGAGCATAAGCAGCACAGAGAGCGAAAAAGATCCCATCTTGCCACTGAGAAGACTCATTGATCTCTTCCCACCAATCCCCAACAGATCCTCCAATCATTCCTATAATCCCTCCTCCTCCTCCTCCTCCATCAATCATTCTCCCCATCCTTATTTTTTCCCGAGAAAATCCGGAAGAAAATTCTCACTCCCCAAACAACAACCCTTGAAGGAAGCCACAAAACCCCCCCTCCCAAAACCCAGAAACTAACTATCCCAATTAAAATTGCAAAAAGAAGAATTGATCAGATAGATTGGTGGGTGGCTAACTCCCTGTTCTCTGCCCATCCACACCAGCAGAGGGTCCAAATAAACAAGGAAATATGGAGGGTCAATAAATGGGTTGCGACAAAAAAAAAGAAGAAGAAGAAGGGCCATTTAATATAATTATTGTTATTTAATAAAATTTACAATAAATTACATCATACTAATACTCGGTATTGTCATCGAATTTTTTGTTTCTTTCAATTACATCTATGAAAGTAAAAGTTCTGAGGTTAAAAAAAATTATGAACACAAAAGAAAATTAGATTTAGATAAATGTAAATTATTTGTTATATTATATATGACATATTGTATTTTGTATAAAAAATTTAAATATAAATAAAAAGTAATATGACAGTAACACGAGGGCAGTGCAATAAATTTTTATATTTTATTTATTTATTAAATGTAGTGAGATGTGACGAATTTACAATTTTTGTTACTGAATATTATTTATAAAATATTGTCATTTATTTAAATTTATTAAGTTTGTATGCATGTAATTGAATTCATAAATTTTTTACTTGAATCTAAGTTTTGTTTCGACTTGAAGAGTTGATCAATTACTGAAGTTATATGTTTTTAGGCAACATTGTTGTTAAGCGGGTGGATAAAAAATTAAATTAAATTATAAAAAAAAAAAAAAAAAAAAAAGAAGTTGCCCCGGGGCGGAGGAAATTTGAGTTAGTTTGTCGTTATCTGTCATCATTTAACAGGGAACAAAAATTTCAAGGCGTATTAATGGGCTAAAAGACACACACACGTTGGAGGAGGAGGAGGAGGAGGAGGGAGTCGCACCCCCATTCCCAATTAATAAAACAAAGCTTTCTCTGTCGTCGTAGCCTCAAAACCTTAATATTTTCCCCATCTGAGTTGTGCGGACTTTTATTTATATATATAATTGTTTATTTGATATCGGACGATTGGAAGGTTATATTGGGGATGGGGCGCCGGGGGGGAGGGTGTAATCGGACCTTCGATAAAGGTGGAATAATTCCCTTGCCCGGGGGGGGGGGGGAGTGGGCCAGGTGAGGCGGCGAAGATGCTCCGGGAGTTTCCTATATATGCCTGTTGGGTCCCACCACTGGCCTCGATCGCCGTTGGAACTTTTCTGCCGATCTATGTATATATATATATATATATATATATATATATATTAGATTTTGATGCCTCTCGCACCATCCGCACGTTAAGCATCGTAGATGTAATTATTATTTTATTAAATAATAATTATTATATTTTTTTTATTTATTTGACAATGAAATTTTAAGTATCACAATCAATTTTATATGGTTCAAAATTTTTTTTTTCTTTCACGATATAAAAGTTAAATAGTATAACTCTTACGTATTTTATTTGATGATAAGTATTAAATTATAAATTAATTTCTTTTATATAGATTATTTTCTTTTCTTTAAAAGGTATTTTACCTTTAAATTTACACTTTTTAAAATATATTTAATTAAAAATTATTAAATTATAATGTATTTTTTCCCTACGCTACAATACCATATTTTCGGTGGCACTACGCTCGCTAGCAGCCACGTCCAACAACAGACTAATTATTATCTGAGACTCATGAAATCATCGCCGTCCATCTCTACATCACTATTTCATTCCCATCTAATGGCCACCATCTTCAGAAACACCGACCTTTGATTAGACCATCACCATGGCTGACACTTCCCAAAAACCCTCGCCAGAAGACCTCGCTTCTCCTCAAAACCCCGAACCCCCAGTCCCACAGCACAACCACACCCCCCCAAAAAAAACAAAATTAGTGACGTCACTCGGTCAGTATCTCAGGCTAAATGGCCTTGTTAACGCGCCTCCGCCTCCGCCCTCTCCTCCGCCACCGGGGCTTCTCGACAGTCCTCACTCCGGACTCAAAAACCACGCTCTCCGCCAAGGAGAAGACCCGTGCCGCCCTCTCCCTCCTCAAATCCGAGTCCAACCCCGAGAAGATCCTCGAGATCTGCCGCGCCGCCTACCTGACCCCGACCACCCACCTCGACCGGATAGCCTTCTCCGTCGCCGTCTCCAAGCTCTCCGAGTCCAACAACTTCTCCTACATCCAGCAGTTCCTCGATGACCTTCGCCGCTCGCGGCCGGACCTCCAAAACGAGCGGTTCGCCGCCCACGCCATCGTTCTCTTTGGTCAGGCCAACATGCTCAAGGACGCTATCCGGACCTTTCAGGAATACCACGAGAACGTTCTCGCCTCGGGTGCCGAATCCGGGTCGGTCAGGGCATTGAATGCTCTGCTCTTCGCCTGTGTTTTGGCAAAGGATTACGGCGAGGTAAAGAGGATTTTTCTAGAATTTCCCAGGTCTTACAAGATTGAGCCTAATTTAGTAACTTATAATACGGTTATTAAGGCATTTTGTGAATCGGGTAGTTCGAGTTCGGTTTACTCTGTATTGGTCGAGATGGACAGGAGAGACGTTGAGCCGAATAAGACCAGTTTTGGGCATTTGCTTGCTGGGTTTTACAAGGAAGAGAAGTTTGAGGACGTGGGCAAAGTTTTGGACTTGATGAAGGAGAAGTATAGAATCAACCCGGGTGTTAGCACTTACAATATTCGGATTCAGAGTCTGTGTAAATTGAAGAGGGCGAGTGAGGCAAAAGTGTTGTTTGATGGGATGTTGGTGAGGAAAATGAAGCCTAATTCGGAGTCTTATGGTCATTTGATTCATGGTTTCTGTAGTGAAGGGAATTTGGAAGAAGCACTGAGGCTGTTCAAGAGAATGGCAAGTGGTGCGTACACAGCGGATAGTCAATGCTATTTTACATTGGCACACTATTTGTGTAAAAGTGGGGATTTTGAGATGGCATTGGAGATTTGTAAGGAGAGTATTGGAAAAGGGTGGGTGCCAAATTTTTCGACCATGAAGTCACTGGTCATTGGGCTTGCAGGCGTTGGGAAGGTTGAAGAGGCGAAGGAGATTGTTAGGCAAATGAAGGAGAAATTTAAAAAGAATGTTCATTTGTGGGATGAAATTGAAGCGGGTTTGCCTCAGTAGGACTGGATGTGGTAAGCTTTTGTTTGCTCTGTAAGACCATGAAATTAAGAATCTCTGAAACATTGTATGAGAATTGCAGGCTCGTAAGTTTATAATAAATAACAATTTTCATTGTCAGTTTGTGTCCAAATCCGATGCAAGTGTTGTTCCCATTCAAGTTGTAGGGGTTTATGGAACGTAGGCATTCCTGCTTGTTAAATTTCCCCATTCATCCAGTTTCAGGGGCACGATAACCCCCATAAAACCGATGTTCCTTTTTGGTCTGTACGTGGTGCGGTTGTCAGTACACTGGATTGGGTTGCTTAAGCTTCTGTAGATTCAATTCGTTATTTTCTACTCCTTACGGTAAGTTTCAGGTTGTAATAGAGCTATTCAGTTGGAGTTAGTTTTCCTGATTATCTATGATAGTCCAGAATGTTCTGCGCTGCTTATGTTTCATTTTCCGCTCTCAGCTTTTCCCAAGTGATGTGTCTTTGCATTGACTGCTAGGTGGGCTGTTAGTGCAAGTTCTGGGTTAGCTGAATGTGGTGCCAATGATGTGGACTGGCAAGCAATTTTCTTTTCTCACGTGTTCTTTCGTGACTTTTTAGTTGAGACTCTAATGACAAGCATTCCATAATGTGCTTCGCTCGTGCATTTCCTTGTTTTGCAACTCCTTGGTGGCGGGGGAGACAATGCAACTCCCCTGACTTGCAGCGTTCAGTGTCATTTGTCACGGTCTTGTTAGCATGTATTGCCCAGTGTCAAGTGTATGCTAAAGAGGTATTTGGCTTCATAAAACATCGGAAAACTTTTATCTTACAGATTAGTCTTTCAAATTATATATCAAATGTGTATTAAAGAGATCTTGGGTTTATAAGAAATTGGATAACTTTCACCTAACATATTAATCTTATAAACTGAGAGTCATCTTAAAGTATTAAGTATTAACATGTGATACGGGCTGGTACTGTTAGTGTATATTATCCCACATAAAATATGTATTAAAAAGATCTTAATTTCATAATTGGGTAATCTTTACTTAACAGATTATTTTCTTTTTGGCTAAAAGTCCGGTCCGTGACACATTGACACAATTGCCATCCACGGAATCTTGTGGTTAAATCCTAGATAAAGTTTTTATTTTGGAAATTGTTGTATTCAATTTGCAAGCACTGAAATGATTGTGCTTTTGTTGGATTAGTTGTTTGTTTACATAATCTTATGCTAGTTTCCGAATCATGGACCAACAATTTCAGTCAACACATCCTCGTGGCATTTAGCTTTATAGAATTAAACAAAATTACCATAGAACTAAAGAATGACTTGCTTAAATTTCGAATGCCCTGTCTTGCAGTGTTCCTCCACACTCGGCATGGATCTCCAGCCAAGCATCATGTTTTCACCTCACCAGGGCCAGCTTTGATGGCCGAAGGTGGTGGTAATACTTTATTATGTCTACTTCACATGTTAAACCCAATCTACCCAGCATTTTCCTCACCCTTCAATGTCAATGATGCCTATATTTTCTTATCTAGGAAAAAGTATTGAGAAAAATTGATGCTCTCCATCAACGACAAAACAGGGAACATGTTTGGCACCAAGGGTGAAAACTTATGCCAAGTAGGGAGATGGCCTAGTTTTCCTTAATCGTTGATTATTTCCTCCAACTTATGTACAATTTTCTCTATCAAACAAAATCAATTACAAAATGGGACGATCATTATGACTTCGGTGAAGTTTACATTTGTCCCAAACTTGGAAGCCGATTTCAAAGGATATTGAAGTTGCAGCTCCTTGTGCTTTTGGATCTCATCAAAATTTACCTTTTCTTCCACGCAGAAATACAACCAAACCTGTGTTCTGTTGCTTAAACTCTTTCGAAAGATTTCAAGTATAGGCACCCACACCTATGAGATAACTCAGGCTAGGTCACTCTAGATATTGGATCATGGGTCTGCTGAAACTATGACTACGGTTTCCTTGTAAGCAATGCAGAGCTAATTTTCACATGTACTCCATATGCAGCACCAGATGCCATAGTTGTAAAAGCAACCAACCAACTGCACAAATTTGATATCAATAATGGGTGGCATACCAAGAATTCCTTGACCAACTAAACAAGTCAAATGGCAAACTAGGCAGTGACTAAGTTACCTCAGATAAGTAATATACAATTGAGTCTCCTCAGTTCCAAATTCAGGTTGAAGGAGAGCTCCAGCAACTAAAACCAACTGGAAAACTGTATTAACCTTTCAAAAACAAATATCCTTGGTTATGGATCCAAAAATATATCCACTCAATCACATTGTTGTCATCAATGGTGCTAATGTACCCTTCATATCAACCAATATTGGTGATTCAAAAATACCCTTTTCCATAAATTACAAAAAAAAAAACAGTTATGGGCTCCAACCTGTCTCTAAGGCCAATTTTGAAACAACCACTTTGCATTGTGTTCTTTGGAGTTTGGACTATATAAATAGGCACATATATATGTATCAATCTTTCAGCCTGCCCATCTAATTGCCTTTGAGCTTTCAGCATCTATTCACATTACTTCTGCTGAAATTATATAATCTACCTTCAGTACACTTGATTCTTACTATAATGCTCTGAATCTATAACAGTAAAACCTGTATCAATTTTTGTCTTACTAGGCCTCATTCTTTTAATTTCTCATCAGAAAGACCATCAGTTAAGCAAAGAAAGGGAGTAAAAAAAAAAACAAGATAAGAGCACGATGCACGCCTACAAGTAATATACTAATCAGGAAAGGTCAAGGCACTGAGTTTGTATGAAGAGAAGTTCAACCTTGCTTATGAAGAGAGGCTCAACCTTCTCGCGACGGGTCCCATCAAGGTTCAAGAAATCATACCAACTATTCCACTGAAATAAGTCCAATAATACAAATCAAAATTTTAGCAGAAAACAAAAAAGACAAAAAAAATGGGAGATACAATTGATAAATAACAGCTTCAGGTGGTTATAGCTCACCTTCCAGCCTAAACTGCTAGCTCTATGGTATACTGCACCACTGATCAGCATAATGTCTCGTAATAAAACCAGTCCAACCAGTCCAGCTTCATGAGGTGAAACAGAATACAATGAATTGCACCATCAAGTCAATAATGTTACTTAGCATATGAACTATGTCAACAATGTTGCTAGCGCATTCACTGCCCTCCAGCTACTGGACAGCCTATACATCTGCTGTATCATGTATGGATAATCCCTGAATAGAGTGCATTGTTGTGTGCCTGCTTGTGTCCATGCAAGCAAGAGAGAGAGAGAGAGAGAGAGAGAGAGTTAGGGTAAGCCTAAAAACTGACACTACTTACAGTGCAGAAGACCCTTATGTATCATAGCCAGTGCAACAGATGCAACAAGAACCTGCAGTGAGAGAAAACATCAGAAGGAACAAATTAGTCCCTAGAATATCTAATAAAAGCTGGCAACAATAAAAGAGTATCAATTGACAAATAACACTCAAACTTGGAAGAGAAAAAGGCTTGAATCTTACTTTATCAGCAAGAGGGTCGAGGTAGGAACCCACAACAGAATCGATTTTCATCTTCCTAGCAACATATCCATCCAGCTACAAGAAGGAAGAAGGAATTTTATGTTTCCATTTTCATTCTGGAATTCTTTCAATAACACATTATTTCCATGGTATAGTTACCCAGTCAGTTGCCCCAGAGATGGTCAACCCCAGAAATGCGGCAGAATACCATTCATTTATGATTATCCTGCATGAAAATACCAGTTAAAAGCACTGCATAAACAACGAAGCATATGCATGAAACCAAACAAAAAAACAACAAAAAACCATTCAAATGGCCTAAAACAATCGGTAAGCTTTCATTTAGTATTCAAATGCTTAGCTGCCAACCAAACGGAAGAGACTAACAATGGTAACAGCATCATAAATTCATCCAAACACAGGAAGAACAAAAAAAAAAGTGGGGGTGGGGGGAAGAGGACATCAAATTTTCATATATTCTGTTGAACTGTGTGGATTGCAACAACCAAAGATGGGTCATTTACAATCCCCTATGCATATTATTCCCTCATCAATAAAGATGATCCATTCGTTTCATCGAATCGATGGTGCCACGTGAGAGAAAATACAACAGAACTATACCAAGTATTCCCATTTGGTTTTTAAACAGAAGATTAAAAAAAAAATCAACACCAAAATTAAAAACAGAAAACAAAAGGCCTAAAGAAAAAGCCGTACCATCCAAGCAAAGGGCCGGAGAGCAAACGAGCAATGGAGATCAAATTGGGCAAATTCACAAAACTTTCCACCAACCCATTTGTCACCACACCATCCTCCTCCACCTCCTCGAAACAGTCAACCTCTCGCCCTTGGTGCAGCAGCAATCCCGAACCAACCCGGCTCCGAAGCAAATCCAGGCCAAAGGCATCGACTTTTCTCAGAGAGAGGATGCTTCCGCCGCGTAGGTGGAGCGGGACGGATGACTGGGACAGGTTCCACGGAGGGGAGGGGAGAAAGAGAGGGCCATGGAAGGGCGGCGCGGCGGCCACCCATTTGGAGAGAGGCGAGAGCAAGCGGTGAGGAGGGGGGAAGTCCAAGGGATGGCGAGAGAGAGGAGCGTACGGAGATGGGATCAAAGAAGTGGTTGCTGCTGTCAGGAAAGTTCGAATCTTTTCCTTACGACTTTTGGTTATTAAGTTTTTCAGTGACCCGAAGATCGCCATTGTTGGACCATTTGAAGTTTTTTTTTTTTTTTTTTGTTTGCTTGTCTGTGAAAACACCCAAATAAAAAATAAAAAAAAAAAACAGAAAGATTTAGGGTTCGGTTTCTTTGCAGGGTTTAAGGTTAGAAGATGCCACGTGGCGTGCAAACAGGTATGTACCTGTGCAGTAATACACTTACCCCTATAGACCCTACTTCCCCGGTCTGTTTTTTTTTTTTTTTTGCTTCATCTTTTGGGTTTTCATTGCTTTTCAATCTTGTAGCCAAAATGAAAGCCCTCTAGTCAAATATTTCTTCTTGCTCTAAATTTTATTTTATTTTATTAATTAATTAATTATTATTATTATTATACAATTCTCTTTCTTTTTCTTTTTAACTGATTTTAACTAGATATCAAACTTAAAATATTTAGCCTTGAGGAAGACTTTATATATATATATATATATGAAAGAGTCTTTAACAATAAAATTTAGTAGTAAAATTATTTGAATTTTTAATTTTGAGTTTATAATAATTTGATTTCTAATTCTTAAAAAAAAAAAAAAAAAAAGCTGAACTAAGGTTTAATTGTTCTACCATCTCATGCAAAATTTAGGCAATTGGTGAATGCCCTCAACCATCTTTAAACTCATCTATGTAATTCCAAGTACAGTGTACAAATTTTAGTTTTAGTACAAAACTCATCTCCTAGCAGCAGCAGTACCTTATCCATCCACACAATTTTACCAATTAAGGTTAAAAAAATAAATAAATAAATATATTATTCATTATATAGAGCAAAATGTCTAATTTATCCGTATGAAATATTATATATAAATATTATGTAAAAAAAAATAAAATATTGAACTTTTAATCCGTGCAGAAACTGAATGATAATCCGTATTCCCAGTCAACTTCAACTTGCGTTGATCTCCCATCCGCCGGCCGAGGGCGCGGACCTACTGTACGGATCCCCACTGCCATCCCTAGCAAGGAAGCCAAAAATTCAATGGCTATGGTAATGAGCCGAAGGCCCTAAAAAAATAAAAAACAACAGAGAGAGAACATGCATTTTGATATTGCTTTCTTGTTTTGACACGCCCGGAACACCAGTAATTTAAGGTGATCTTGTTCGCCATTCCCAGTAGATACAACACCAGTTAATTTTGTTACAAAAATGGTGTACATTCTAAGGAATTACGGCTCTGAAGATTCCACTGAAACCCCACAATTTTGTGGTGCAAAAATAGCAGAAGAAGAAGAAGAAGAAAAAGAGGTAGGAGACGAACATGTTCTCTTGTTGTAGATTGCAACATCGTCAGTCGTTCATTGAAGATAAAAGTACTTTTTACTGGATTGGTTCTCTTGTCTATCTTCAATTTCTTTCTCTAATGGATTGATATTATTGTGATTAAGACAAAAATAGCTACATTTTTCCGAGGATATTATTGCGGATGACTCATTTGTTTGTGTTGTGACCGTGCAGTTCGCAGCAGGCATTGGGAGATAGCCGAGGAAGTAAAGAGCAAGGAATGCAAAAGCATCTACTAAAGTATTGACGTATGAAGAACTCGCTGCGGCAACTGACAACTTCAACTCCGATTGCCAGGTTGGAGAAGGTGAAATCTGAATGCCTGGCTGGAGAAGGTGGAGTCAGTGATGTTTGCAAGGCATGCGTTGCGAGCATTGATCAAGTCTATGTTCCTCCCTGCGTAGACAAGCGTGTTTTGTCTACGGTGTCCAGTACTCGGTCCTTCGATTGTTTCCAGGATGCAGATATTAAGCAACTAGATAGGAACGGAAGAGAAAAGGGAGAATTCTTTTCAGAGGCCCTACCATTGAATCTGTTTCAACACCAGAATCTTGCCAGGCCGATCGGATACTGTGTTGATGCGGTCACAAAATCTTAGTTCACGCCCAATGGATCATAGGAAAGTTACCTCTTCGGTAAATCCCCTACCCATTCCTTTTTCGCCTTAACCGAACATGCGCCAGTAGTTCCCAAACTTACCCAATTTTGTTCAAGATTTGCCTAAACTCCTAGATATTTATGCATCCTACGGTTATCAGTGGCATCTCAGCCTTGCCTTGATCTGGTGTAGGTCCAAATTGTTCTGGCAGCTAACTCGAGTGATCAAGTCTTTTGTATCCTATGATGTTGATGCTGATATACTTCCATAGTCCACATTTTTAACTCCAGGAACGAAGCCAATGGATTTGAATACTTGGATGAAAGTAGCAGTAGGAGCAGCAGCACAAGGACTGCAACACGTGCACGATGTTTCCAAATCCGCAATCATTTACCGTGACTTACAAAGCATCAAGTATATTATTAGATGAAGACTTCAATCCAAAGCTCTCTGACCTTGGACTTTGCCAAGCTCTGTCCAACAGGAGACAAAGACTGTGTCTACAAGGGGATGGATGGATACTTACCGCTTCTGTGCACCAGAATATCAATGGACGGGTCAACTGACATATACAGTTTTGGTGTTTATTTCTGGAGCTGATTTCAGGACAGAGAGCAATTGCTAACACAAAACCAAGTGCAGAGCAGAACCTAATTTATTGGGTATGTTCTTAATCTAACAAACATACACGGAATCATGACATCTATTCAAGCAAACAGTCCATGTTCATTTTAACTTAACACGAATGTAAGTTAGAGACTAGCAAAGCCTCAGTGTCGCTTCCTTACCAGCACTGCTGCAAACCTGTAAATGTAACAAAATGGAATAACCTTACAGAGTTAACAGTTAATACAAAGCTTGCCCTCCGAACTTCAGCTCAGTCATCATTTTTCACTCAATGGGGTTTGAATTTATAGTTGGGTCACAAGAGGGTGATGCTCAAAAGAAAATGTGGAGTCCCACAATTTGTGTAACTGTTCTTTTATGAATTTTCGGATGACAATAAGGCCTACCATTATCAAATTAAGAGGTCTTAACTAGCTATTCATAAGAATTGAATTGTTCAATTCTAATTCCCAAAACAAGCCACAATTGTTAGTTTCATCTCTTCTTTTCTCTAAAGCCACTTTCTTAAGTCTGCTCCCCTTTGATAATAACAACATTGAAAGAACCAAGGTTAACAGCACTCCACATAGAAAATACCTGGGATGATGACAGCCATGACAGCCAGCTTCAATGACCAGCATGGTCATTATAAAACTAGATAGGGATTTGCATGTTGAGTCCGATAACCAGCATGGTCTACCTGCTGGTTTGTTAGATAAGCCAGAAGTACATGTTGAAGTAGGTATAAAAGTTAATTCATGCGTTATACCCAATTCAAATCATCTACTAAACATTATTAGATTTTTGCACTACTTGGCATAACCATATTATGAGGTGGCATTTATGCTTCACCAGATACCTAACTATAGATTGAGCTTCGTTGCAGATGAATCAAAAATCTCAATCAAATCCTGCTTCACCCCATCGTCAGCAAATATAAAATTAACTGCATTTCTTGCAAGCTCAAACATTTCCTTCTTTCCAATACCTAAGCAATAAAAAAAATATAGTAAGCAACAATTGCTTTAAAAAAGTTTGTCACTAGAATTATTAAATTACACCTACCAAATGCAGATGAAGCAAGTTTATATTCATTAGATAGACTGGTGGAGAAAACCCCAGGATCATCTGTGCACAAGGCCATAGGATGTTTTGCATTGTACAAATCAACTGCATCACAATGCAAAATCTTAGAAGTCATACTCAAAAGGTGAGCTATGTTATCGAGATCCCAAATCTTGGTGTTTCAATTGCTGCAGAATAAGTTTTCTAGAATTGCTCGAGAGGCATCCATGTGAATATTGTACACCAAAAATACCCACATTTGATTAGCTAACTCCAATGTAGACATTAACCATGAAATAGAAACAGAAGTCTATGTGTCTAACCGAAATGGTGAATATCTATTGAAGAAACTGTATCAGTCCTGATGTTGGATGTCAAACAGATCTCTACCTGCAAAAGTTTACCGGAGAAACAAATAAAGAAACTTTGCAAGCTGACCATTTATTCTACAATGCAGATTCTAAAACTTCTCAAAGCCCCTCTTGCATGTTAAATAAGAAAATTATGAAGCCAACAAGTAAAGAAACAAAAGAGGCAATGTACTTTAAACTAGTGAAAGTAAATGTTTAATTTTGTTTTTGCAAACTGTTCAGAAGATCATCAATCACAGGAGCTTGAGATCTTTTCAGAAAATCCTAGCAAGTTACACAGTATCTAGCAGATGCAAACCAACTGACAAATTACTTGCAAGGGGATGAGGTAATTCTATAGATCATTAGAATCTAGCCTTTTTAATAGGATGCATCCTACTGAATTTTTGAGAAATCATGGTTTCTCTGTATGCATAAAATCAAGGAAAGGAATGGGTAAGGTATCGCACTGGAATTTTGGATGATTTTAGCTCTCTCCATTGCTCATCTTGCAAATAACAGGCATGGCCAATTCTGTGGGGCAGAAAGTCTAGCATTGCTTGGATCTCCACATAATTATGGACCTACAATCACTAAGTTTATCAAATGAACTAGTAGTCTCAACAATAAAAGATAGCAAACATATTGCAGGATGTGCAACAGCAAAGAGATAAATAAACCTCTCCACAGTGAAGAGTCACGAAGAGGCCTCGATCACGGGCGAATTTTAGTGCCGGCAAAAATGTGACCCTGAAACAGGGGCAATAAGGATTGGAGATTATAATATCAAGCATAGACTTTATCTATTGGTTAAAAATTACACCCAGCAAGGAATGTACCAATCACCCACAACAGGATTTCCGGAAAGATCAATGCCAACGACCCCAGAATTTGTCATCTCCAATGCCAGATTAACCTACGAAAAGTTGGGGAGAGAAATCAAAGCCTAGTACAATTTACAGATTTTGTGACATACTAAATCCACTTCAACCAGCATACAGTTTCCATCGCAGCCTCGGTAGTCTCACGACGGTCAATGCTAAGAAGAAGTCTGACATATATCTTCTTCTTTGCTGTTGCATGACATGCATTGCTCATTGAATTGACAGAAGTTCTGGCATCCAAATTACCGGGAGGAAAATCTATGTCAACAGAACTAACAGCCCTTAAACCATCCAGTACTGCTTCCATGTAAGATCGTTTAGTCATTCCTATGGAATCGTTCCTCTGCATAATGTGGCACCCAAAAACATTTTCATCAACAACTAAAAAAGACTTTTACATGACGAAGGTAACATAGAAAAGCTAAAAATTGAAGTTCATTTAAGTACCTTGGGAGTGGTTCTCAACTCCAAATATACAACATTCTCGGAAGCAAAATCTTCAACTACCTGTCTCCAGAAAAGATGATGAACTAAGGCACAAGAATTAACATTTGAAACCCTAGAGCCCCAAAGCACCCTTAGAAGGAAAAGAATATACAAATGGCTAGTTGTCATACTTCTTTGTGATCCTTGCAACAGTGTTGTGATCAGTGGTAATAATGTGAATGAGGTCAAACAACTTGAACACCTCGTAAAAAGAACGATCATCTGAATAGAAGCAAATCAAGAGTCTCCAAAGTCTTACATCAAGAAAGAGGAAATTGAAGAAACATCAAAACCAACCCAGAAAATCGAAATGGATAATGAGTGGAATCACACATAATAACGATTTCCAAGATGCTGCCAGTTTATGTAGAATCTACATAATAACCCAACTCAAGATTCCATATTCAAAATTGAAATGGATACATACAGATGCTCCTTCCCCATATTTTGTACAGAAACTAAAATACACCAGTGCCAGAAAACAGAAGAAAAAGCATACCTTTCATGATAACATTCTCTACATCTGAGAAAACTATGCTGCCCTTTTCACCTAAACCCCTAGCAAGTTCTCTGTATGCAAATTCAAAAGGCAACTCAAAGAACAAAGAGGAAAAAAAAAAGAGCAGTAAAACTCAAGCAACTCAGCACAGAAAGCAATAAAGTGCCCAAATTTTAAGTTCCCACCATTCATAAAGACCTTAATCTCAATTCAGAGAAGAACACAAAGAAGATGAACAGAGGAGAAAAAAAAAGAGAGAGTAAAAGCTCACAGAAGTGATGAGTTTCTAATGGAGCCATTGAGATGGGCATGAAGTTCAATCTTTGGCATGGAAAGCCACCAGTCCATCTTCCTGCTTCTGTTTAGGACGGTGGAGTGTGTGTGCGTGTGTGTGTGTGCACTTCTTTGTAGTGTTTTACCGTGAGGACTTTGTGACTCCCTGTCTGGGGCCAACACCAAATCTCCGTTTCTTTTTCAAATGTTAGGACATGGGAATCAAATCACTAATTTAGCCATTGTAAAAATCAAAATCTGGCCCAGACAAAGATTGCCACCAAAGGACAGAGTTTATTGAAGAAATGACTTGCGGCAGATGTCGATGTGTTGTGGAGCCTACAATCCGTGAACCAGACGAAGACAAATGCCAAGGAAAAGTCCAAAAAGTAAAATACTAAACAGCTCATTTGCATCGATACATTTGAAACATAGATTTATATTATATTATCACAATTATTAAATATGTATTTATAATTTTTTTTTCTCATCGAAACATTAAAATTATATAATTAATAATTGTAATGATATAATATGTACATTCACATCATCTAAAATACATCTAATTTACTCGATCTCGTACCATGCAACCTTTCCAACCAGTGAATTGCCCAAAGAATATTTTACCGGTGCCACTTATCTGGTTTCACTTGGAGAGTTGGGGGTGGGAAATAGTGAAATACCAACATCAAGGATTTGTAGTACTTGAGATCCATAAGTACAATGAGTAACTGGTACGTTTGTCTTTGTCTGGTTAATAAAAAGACAGGGCCTCATGGCCCCGAGCAAGCCAGGTCCGTTTGGTTTGGTGCATGTGTTGTGTCTGGGGTCCACGCTCCCGGATTGTTGAGTCGTGAAAGAGTGGTCTCACATCATTGTGGAAAGCCTTAGATGTACATGTTGGTCGCCAGGCCAATCAGGTGGCTCGCGCCTTAGCCAGCAGCCTCGTGGTCGTGTCCTTGGTGATGAAATGGGTCCTGCTGACCTGCTGCAGGGACCAGACAAAATTTCTTAGTCTTAAGTTTCCGGCATTACAATTGCTGATCGAGATCGAGCGACGACAATAATTGTTTAATTGGCTTTTATATATATATATATAAAAAAAAAAAAAAAAAAGCCCATAGAATCCATTGGAGGGATGGAAGTCTACCCTTAATGTGCCCAGCGACTTATACCATAGACTTTTTTTTTGATGACCAAGCGATATTTATTTATTTATTTATTTATTTTGGATAAATGGAAATTTCCGGCTCCTGAAATCGGTTGTCCACACTTGCCTTGCAGTGTATTAAAAAAAAATTATTTCAATGATCTAATTTACAATTGAATAAATTTTTTAATATATATAATGTAAAATAAGAAGCGAGAAATAGACGGTTAGGTAAAGAGGTGGTATTTCCAAGAACATAATAATGGAGTCGCCGACCTACGAAGTTCCAGTGTTTCGAGGCTACCTGTGGAACTACAAAGGTAGCTTGTCGGTTTGGAACCAACAGTCAAAAAAGCTCTACCGAAAGTTTCAACTGAAGCCAACCCCATTGTTAGACAGTCTCGACTTCGGTTCCCTTTCATGTCTGCACTTATTTCGTCTTTACTAAAAACATGATAACATGATCGTCAAACGGCCAATATGCCCCCCCCCCTCTACTCTCTCTCTCTCTCTCTCTCTCTCTCTCTCTCTCTCTCTCTTTCTTAATTCTTCCAACTCGCAATTCAAATCTACGCTGTGGTTCGGTTCCATTCATTGGTCAGCTTTTCATCAGAAATATCAAATTGGGAATAGAACCGAGCCCCAAGATCCGGGTTTGAATTGAAATTATGGACCGCAGACTCGGCCCACTGTTGGATTCTTCCCGGCCGAGTCGGTTCCGATTCAGTTTCAAGCTGAACCGCAACTGGCCCGTCCCGTGTTTCGTTTTTTTTTTTTTTTTTTTTTTGAAGAACTTGTTAGGAGCCTATAGCTCTTGTGTCAAACGAGGAGACAAAAAAAGAAAAAAGAAAAAAGAAAAAAGATTATTTTGAGAAAATAAAGTAAAAGGACATTCAATAAATAAATGCAATCGTTCAGTTTATGACTGCCGTACGTGCTTAGATAATAGCAATTTCATTAACTCGGTTCTTTATTGCAATAAATTTTGCTGACACATTTATAATTGGGGGGGGGGGGGGGGGGTAATTTGGTGTGTGATGCCTAGTTATTTATGAACATGAAATTCGACCATCCATGGTTTGGGTAGATGGATAAAACTATGGAACTTATATTTTGATCATTCCTTAACAAAAAGGACAAATTTTTAGGATCCGATATAATTATTATTTTAATAACCTCAATAAAATAATAAAAATTTGTTATCGATATCACTAACTCTTTTATTGATTAGGACTTTAATATATATATATATATATATATATATATTACAAAAATATTTATATCATGTTATATTATAGTTGTTAAGAATTTAAAGTTTTATTTTTGAGATCTCATATTCTAATTTTTGAGAAGAAAGAACAAACTTTATAAAAAATTTTAAAATATATTTTTATTATATCACTTACAATTTAATCAATCTCTTAATATTTAAAAAAATGCAAAAGAAAAAAAAAAAAAGAGGACTGGTATGTGTGTTTTTTTTCTTTTTTCTTTCTCTCCAATTGTCAATAAGCCCTAAGCTAGCAGTCAAATCCAGACCTTGGTCTGGTCTAGGGAAATGAGATTTGCAATTGTTTATGAATAATTAAAGAGATGGCAGAGGGAAGGGAGGAGTTCAATTACGTCGACTGCTTCTCGTGCCATGTGCAAGAATCCGAATGAAGCACACTTGAATGAATTGCTTCAGAGAGACACTCAGCAAACATAAATGGCCTCACCCACCAAGCCCGTACGTTTTTTTTTTTTTTTTATGTTTTGGTTGGCTGGAATTCGTTTGATCCATTTTCTGACAGGTCCCTTAACTTACCTAATTCTTTTTCTTTATTTTTAACAAAAATGAAAAATTAAGAGGGGCTACCCAGCTGTTTTAATTTTATTTATTTATATTTATACAGCTTAAAGTGATGTTCAACCCTTAAATTAAGGAGGAAGAAAGAGTGAGACTGAACTATTTATAAGCACCCAGTCTCCCTGTATTAAATAAGATGGTGTCTTCACATTAAATGCACTTTAATAACAAATGGAGAAATTTGACTCAAGCATTATAATGGATAATCTCTCTAAGATTTTGTTTAGTCTCTTTATATAGCACACAATTTGCTGTAAAAATTGCTTTCTCTCTCTCTCTCTCTCTCTCTCTCTCTCTCCCTGCCATTATCCTGCATGAAGATTAACCAAGTCAGTCAGCTATTTTGCCTTGCAGATCAAATTATAGCAATGGCGGCAATGCTGCAAAAGTTGGTGACTGTTACTCTTTGCATTCCTTTTGTCTTCATGCTAATGGCAATAGCAACAATGCAAGCTTCATTATTTTGTGAGGGCACTAAGGAAAGATCTCTCTGTCTGTAGCCTAAAGCATCCGGACATGTGCAACCATGATACCTGCAAATCCATAAAATGGAGATTACAGGCATATGGTTTGATAGACATTGGCATTCTTTTCCCCTTTTTTCAAAAAATAAAATAAAATAAAATAATTGCCCCCTGCCCCCTTATATATATATATATACATAGAAGATGAATGGTTAAATTATTGGAGAGTTGCATGTTTTAATTTTTTCGAACATGGCTACCAAAAAATGGCTCAATAGAGATTAAATAAAACTATAAAATATATTTAAATAACTGGTAAGAACAGGTGAAAATAATAGTTGACCATTTACAAAATAAATTAATTTCTTTGATAAAAAAAATGTGACATTGACATTATTTTCTGGACACCTGACCACCACAAAAGAAAATCACATTGTATTATAATTGTTATCTGTATTTACATATTTATAATTATTTAATACATGTTTATAATTAATACTACAAATCAAAAACAATATCATCTCACCCCCTCCCCTATTAATAATACCTTATATTTACACAATTATAATTAATACTACAGATCATAAATACACAAAATAATGTCATTTGAGGTTTGTATTTTTATCATTTATTTCATGTCAAGGAAAGGGCGTCCGGGTGACGAAGCCAATCGTTTTTATCCGACACCATAATTTCACTTGGTTTGTATTTTCTTTCTTTCTTTCTTTCTTTCTTTCTTTCTTTTCACCTCTTTGTTCGGTTTTTGGACGATCGACCTGAACGTTGGTATTGAAAACTTGTGATAAGTTTACGTGGGGTATGCTTATAAAAAATTTAATTACAAAAAGTGATATATAAATAAGGTTTATTTTCATTTAAATTTTTTTTTTAAAAAATATATATATATATTTAATTTATTAATTACCATTTATTATTTGTGTGTGTGCTTTATTTAAGTTGACGATTGCAGGCCACAACACTGAAAACGATTGGGGTCAACGCAGACCCATCCATCCACAAAATGGTTACCCTGGGCAGACAACTTCCAAAATGGGAAATCCAGGATAAAACTTAATTAACGGTATCCGAGTGAATATAACAGACACTCTTACAAAACTGTTCCTCAACTAAATTTTTTTGTTGTTTTTTGTTTTTTTTTTCCCTCTAGTCAAATTGAGAATTGAAAATTCCCAAGTAAACTAATTGATACTTAACAGCTTTGAAAGCGAAGCAGGCAAAGGGAATTGAGATCAAGGCCTGGGCAAAATCACAGCCTTCAAAGGATTCTTCATCACAACAGTGAAAGCAAAAGTCTCGGTCGGGTCGGGTGGGTTGCCCGGAACCGGCAACCACTTGAAAGCGTGCACCATCCTAGCAAGCAACAAATGTACGTGCAAGACACCAAGGCTCCACGCCGGACAAATCCGCCGCCCGGCCCCAAACGGCAGCATCTTCACCCCGCGAGTCCCCGTAACATCCGCGTCAACCCCATCTCCACCGTCCAAGAACCTCTCGGGTCGGAACTCACCCGGCTCCTCCCAAATCTCCGGATCCTCGGTCACCCATGCAGTGTAAAACTCCACGTTAACATCCGGGGGAATCGTGTACCCACCAAGCTGCGTCTCCCCCGTCGCAGCGTGGGACAACAGAAAATGGCTCGGTGGGTGCCGCCGGAAAGTTTCTTTCACCACAGCATTTAGATAGCTCAGATTCTCCACATCCTCTTCTTTGACCAGCCCATCTTTTCCTACACGAGCGACAATCTCATTGTAGAGCTTCTCTTGAATCTTCTCATCCATAACCAAATGAAGCAGAGCCCATTCTACAGTGGTTGCGCTGGTATCGGTGCCGGCGCTGATGACCTCAGAGCAGAGAGTCACCAATTCTTCCTCACCCATCGGAGGAGCTCGGCAAGTCACATCCATATCAAACAGGGAGTCTATATAGGCAGCACCTACGGGACTCGCCATCTGGGAGCACTGGCCTCTGTCGAGAAAAGCTCTTCTATTTCTTATCAATGGAACCAAGCACTCCATTTGTCTTTTCCTCAGTTCCTTGGCTTCTCTCATTTCCTTCCGGAAAATAGGAGAGAGAATTGGGAAGAAATCCTGAAGCTTTGGCGTCGTCATTAACATAACCTCCTTGAGTATGGCTTCTATGTTCTTCATCCTCTTTTCGGAGATTCTTGCACCAAAGCAAAGGCCGATTAGCATGCTGCACATGGTGAGTCTACAGTTGCTCATGACCTCAACAAACCCATTTTGGAAAGACTCTTCTCTGAGCTTCTTCATGTGGTTCTCCACAGCCCATTGTCGTATCCAACTGCACTGCTTCACCTTCGCCGGGTTTACGAACTGCGTGACGAAGTTCCGGCGTAGGGTTCGCCAAAGAGGCCCGTACTCGGCGGAGTTGATAGCACATTTTCCTACGCTGAACACGAGACGGATCGGGGAGTCAGGCGGCCGGGTTGCGAAGGTTGGGCCTCTCTGGACTAATGCTTCGTGTATGAGCTCAGAGCTCGTGACAATGACCAGTGTACGTTGACCCATTTGCATGGTGAAGATTGGGCCATATTTTGCACGTAAATCGCGTATTACAAAGATGAAGTGGCGGCGGTCGAGGATGATCTGGCGCAAGTTCCCCACCAGCGGCCAACCGGGTGGGCCTGGCGGGATATTCTTGGTCCCACGGTCGATGAGCGACCGGTATCGCCACCATAAGCGGAGGGAGACGAGCACCAAACAAAGGACGAAGACTTCTATCAAGTCCATACAAATGTTGGTCAAATGAAGGGTGAAGAAGATGGGAGACTGCACAACGATGAGATTGGTATAATATTAACGACACACCCACAAGCATATATGCATGGTTAGTTTATACTTTCTACAATTGTTTATAGAGAATGGAGATGCGTAGAAAGTGAAGAACTTAAAAATTAGGGTGTTGGACAGTAAATGAGTTTGGTAGAACAAACTCATCAATGCCATTGACACAATTCCATCAGATCTTAATTTGTGTACATTGGGCGCATTAGTGGCAGAAATGACACGATGTACGGATTGCATGGGTTGAACCTTTCGAGAAGTTTGATCATCAAGCGTTTGGTTGCTTGGTATTTTAAATGTTTCAACGGTCAAAGTTTATAAGATTTCGTTCGGTATTTAAAAAATTTTAAGTGAAAAATAAAATAGATACATAAATAATATATAAATAAGAATAAATCAAGTAAAAAGAAGGTATAAATAATGTATAAATACAAAGAATTTATAAAATTAATATTTTAAAATTTTAAATTTAAATATAGTATCAAAGCTTTGAAGATTGAAGTCTGATAAATAGTGCAGTATACTATTTTTGCTAAATGTAAAAGACTTGAGTTGGTGATCTTTCAGATGAAAATTTAAAGTGGGGTTTTGATCTTCTTAACTCCGTGACTGGCTCGCGGACCGGCCAGCCTTTAGTCATGGAGCTCTGGACAGGAGAAGAGTTACAAGCCTGACAAATCTTGTTCATGTAAGTTCGTGACTTTGACTTGGAAATTATGAATGATTTAGAACAATTTAATTATCTAAAATTTAATTTATAATAAACTAAAATTACAAGAAAAGATTGGTATAACTATTTTGCTATTTTCTGTGGTCGAAAAACTTGTATCATCTCTGCCGGGCATGTGCAATCTTCATGAATAATCTTCAATTTTGACAGCCAGAACCCTCTTCGTTGGATCGAGGGGATTTATAATTGATAACTTGTCTGTCTCCTAGTTGATTTGATCGTGATATTTTACAATCAAACGAAAAGTGTCCAATTCAATAATCTGCCCTAATTTGGTGTATTTCACGTTACCGTAAACTAACTAGAATAGATCAAAAGACTGACTAGAGCATACAAGTTTTTGATTGAGAAAAAAAAAAAAAGAAAGGTACTTGTAATTTTAGAGATAGTTTTAAAATAAAAAACAAAGGGAAGAGTACCACAGCCCCCTGAAATAAAGATAAAAGGAGACTTCGTATCCCCTTTCAAGTTCTTTCACATTTGTTAGCGTAGAAATTATCAGATCACTCGCATCAGCAATCAAGAAGAGCTTCATTGACGTGTATGATCTTCAAAGTCAGATTCAAGCCAATGAATTTCTTCATAATTTTAATTAAATTTTATGAACTATATATATTTAAAATTTTTTAATAAAATTTTTTTTTTCATAATTTTAATTAAATTTTATGAAATATATATATATATATTAAGATTTTTTAATAAAAATTTCAGAATATCATATATTTTAACTTAATTTAAATAATTTTCTTCTAAATTATTTGTACTTTTTATTCTTTATAATTCAATTATTTGTCATTAAATTTTTATTATTAATTACACACTTGTTACGAGTCATTATTTTTTTCTCAAAAAGTTAATTGGAGGTGTGCAACACTTATGTTTATAAGATTTAAGGATACCTTTCTCCTTTTCGATGTTAGATTCTGTTACATTTTTTCTTACTGAATTTATTGACGTTCTTATCGTGAGCTGCCCCTGTTTACTCTCAGGCCTAGAACATTTAGCAGCGAACATTAGAGTTGGAACAAGCTAGTTCTGAAACTACTTATGATAAGTCTATTACCCTCTCGCTACATCATTTATTAAGAAAACGCAAAATAAGCATTAATTTATTGTCGTTATTCCAGGGGATTAGTTGAATTATTGGTCGACGTTAATCTTTGTAACTGTCCTGGACTCGATGTTCAATTTTGATTTCATCACCTTACATTCTCAAAAGTTCCAATATTCTGAACTATATCCTGTGGCCTTTGGATGCCATCTGAGAAGTACTTGACCCTTTTACATAATTGAATAAGGTTGTGCCGTTCCTGTACTTGGTCTTCTTATAAAAAAATTCTACAGAGTTATTGATATATGTATCGTATGAATAATGAAGCACATTAACTGCCATAATGCTTGCATCAAACAGAGAATTATATGCAGGCTATTTAAAAAATCAGGTCAGTGTGTACCCATGCGTCTGCACATGAAATACTGAAATTATAGACAACTATCCATTTAATGAATATTGTACGATTATTTGTTCAGTACACGTCTCATTATAACTGCAGGTCATAACTATGATCAATAATATTATTGATCATCAACATTTTTACTGCGAGAGTATTATAAGTTTTACCTTGGATTTTTTTGCTAATTAATGTGAAGTGCTTGTAATTGTAATACATCATATTAAGATAAGTGAAAACTTCGAGGCCAAGCCATTCGTGTAAGAACTCAAAATTATAAACAAACCGAAAACAATTCAAATTCATCCTTATCAAAAAAAAAAAAAAAAAAGTCAAATTCCTTCTTCAATTAGAAGTAACATAATCAGGAGTGACATGATGGGATATATTTTTCAAATATAACTTGCTCTAAATAAGTCTATTTTTGCATTATTATTATTATTATTATTATTAACATAAGAGGCTTTTTGTTCACAATTTAGTGTAATTATGAAAATTTTTATACACATACAATCAATTTACCTTAAAGAGAAGTGTAACTCAAATGTCTGTGGACTCGCCAGGTCCAATACAGCATAAACGGATATGTGTGTGGTTGTGTTAGCCCAAAGGTAGGCCTCAATCATAAAAAAAAAAAAAAAAAAAGTGTCACAGTCGACTTGTCCTGCCACGGCTCGTTAGGAAAGCTAAGGCCGATCGACCCAAATTGCTTCTATTTTTAAGCGACTTTGTGTCACATTGAGGAAGTTCGAGAGTTGGAAGCCCCAAATTTCTTTATTTTTTTTTTCCCAAAAAAAAAAAAAAAAGAGAGTGACCACCGCCACCTTGTTTTGTAGGAAAGACCCCCATGAGCCAAACAATATGCAACTTTAGGCTGAGAGGCTTACAACAACACATCGTTAGTGTCAACATCTCATTTTAAAAGGGGCAGGCCGCTGAAATGTCTAAAGGTGACGCAATAATCAAGCAATTAGTGGTCCAGATTCATGTGGAACCGTCTGTCTGTGGTCCTTGCTTGCTTTTTTTTTTTTTTCTTTTTTCTTTTTTTTTTATCAATTTAACTAAAGGAGTTTTTTAAAATCCACATGTGATTGGCGTATGTCAATGTACTTTTTTTTTCTTTTTATCATTTTTGTCCACAAAAAATAAAAAATTAAAAATATAGTTGTTACATAAATTTTATAATATAAATTATATTTTAAAATATTTATTCACATAAAAATTTAAAATTAAATAGAAAAATATCGTCATTTGAATATAAAATGGAAACTTGTCCAATTTAACAGTTCACCGGATATATCAGCGAGTCCATTGTTAAGAGTCCATTATTATTATTATTGTTATTATTATTATTATTATATTAGATAATAAATTTAATTTCAACGACTTTGGGTAATTGTGGCAATTAATGCAACCGGACAATAAATTTTCCACCTGCTGGTTGACCAAGTGGACGGCAAGCGCCTTTGCCTTGCAGCCTAACTTCTCCGACGGAATGGACCACAATTGAATGACTCGTATGGCGACGGTCGTTGTTGCCTTCGAGAAACTCTCTTGCCCACTGGATTTGCTTGCTCACGCCCCCCCCCACCCTCCAGCCCATTGGATTTAATTTTCATTTTTATTCTCTCTCTCTCTCTCTCTCTCTCTCTCTCTCTCTCTCTCTTTAAAAAAAAAATAAAAATCCTATCACTATATACATTTGTTGAGGTATTTATTTATTGGTGCATTATAAATATACTTATTATATTACTTATAAACTTACATCAGAGTTATTGCTTGAGGTATTTATTTAATCTCTCATAACATAAAATATTTACTGTTAAATTTTAATAGGCTTACTTTATGATTTATTTTATGTGATAACTTTAATATTAATAAATTTAAAAATTAATATTGCACACTCAAACTAAATTTTTATTTATCAAAGAGTGAATGATAATAATAATAATAATCATAAAAAAAAAATCAAATTACAGACTAATTTATTACATAATCCGTCCCTCATGTGAGTTTAAGTTAAGAGATGCCAATTAGTATCCTAATTCAATCTTCTAAATAACATTATTCCATCACATGGTTTGCTCACACACACACACACTTAAAAGACACAACTGACCTCGAACATGAACACTTTTTTTTTTCTTTTTTCTGTCTGTGAGAGGCCGATAATCCCAACCCCTTAATGGGGTTTAAACCGTAGCTTAATTCTCTAAATCATCGCTTAAGACTGCATGCCCCCCCCCCCCCCCAAACCTCCTCTGAAAGTGGTAAATTTGCTCAAGCTGCGACCCGTGCCAGGAGAATTTCTCTAACTTAACCAAACCTATAATTTCGGCACTCTTGAAGTTTAGCCACCTAGAAACGAGACTTGAAACGTGCGCTCTCTTCCCATTAAACTCTAACAAACTAATCGGCGACTATTTCTGTCGTAAAATGGACAAAGAACATGGGGGTCGTACTTTCATGATAAATGCAAGAGCTTCGAGCCACGTATTTATTTAAAACAAAACTTTGAAATTAAGTTAATATGAGGCCCAAATGTCTATAACTTTTTACGTTCCTCAATTATAGCCCAGCTAACTTCAACAGCAATGTCTCGATCCCCCAAATGTCCAATCCAAAAAAAAGCAATTAATGATGCTACACTTGGTGTCGGCCGAGAGGATGAGAAATTTATAGCCCAGCTAACTTTTACAGCAACGCTCGGTCGCCCCAATTGTGGTTCCAACAGTAGCATTGCCAGACGCAAAAGTTGCCCACCACCCAATATCACCGAGTCAAATTTTTTAACGAGTACAGGTGAAAGCGAGTTTTCACGTATGTACGAATTTTTTGTATGATCGTACAGTAGTTAATTTTTATTATTTAAGTAAATTTTTTCTCTTGGTAAAGAAAAAATAGAATACTATAGAAAATATAAGAAAAAATAATGGAAGAAAAGAAATACTATATTAAACTTGAAAAAAAATACAAGTGAAATAGATCCCTCCTACTTTGGGGACTAATTCTTTTATACAACTTTACTTCCTAAATGTATGGTTAGCATTTATTTAATCCAATAGTTACAATCAAAGATTTAAAAAATTATACAAGGATCTACACAAGTCTACTTAATTAAGAAAATTATAAAATAATATAGAATAAGGTAGAATGTTCTAGGGTCTTAGTAAGCCTCTAGGTTCTCCTAGAACATTCCAAAGCGTTTCACTCTTCTCTACTTATGTTGGAATTACTCTTGTAACTCCTATTTATAGAAGACTCGTTCCTTTGGTACTCGGTGAAGGACTCCGCAATTGCAATGACCTCGTCAACGTCTTTTGCCCTTCGCTGCTGCACTTCTTGCTTGGCCCAATTCTGGAATCCATTCACGAAGTAAATAGTGCATCTTCTGCTCATACGTTAGGTATTTTCAATAATACCGTAGTGAAATTTCTAACATAATCAGGGATAGAGGACTTGTGTCTCAACTCCCTTAATTGTTTGCGTGCCTCATATATCATATTTTCTGGGAAGAACTGCCTCTTGAATTTCCTCTTAAAGTCCTCCCATGTCTTTATGGTGTAAAGGTCCTTTTGCATATTCGCATGCTTTCTCCGCCATCATGAAGTTGCTGTATCCGCAAGGTAAAGAGTTGCAGTGTTTACCTTGTCTCGTGCGTCTACCATCTTTAGACAATCGAAGTATCCATCTGCCAAAAAAAATTCACCACCTTTTGGGCATCTCTCTTGCCCGAAAATTCTTTTGGCATGGAAACTTCCATCTTAGGAGCTCCCCTTAAGCCGTCATCGCTAGCCACGACCCTCTTATTTATCACGGGGCCATTACGCTCTCCCCAAAAAGCAAACTTGTTAAAGTATGCAAGACCTATGATTTTAAGGTCCAAGGACCCCCTCCACTTATCTAATGTAAAATTTCGTTACATTCTCTCCCACTGAATCCATCGATGTCCTCGTCGTCAACCAAGGCCCCCTGCCTACTCTCAGACCTAAAGCGCTTGATGACGGACATCGCATTCAGGTCGGATTGACTTTGATACCACTTGTTACGTGGTCATTACTCTATTCCTAAAAGGATAACCTGTTAAAGTATGCAGTACTCACATTTATAAGGTCTATAGATCCTCCTTACTTTTCTGACGTGGGATTCTATGACATTAACAGGTTAGCCTTTATGATAAGTAAAATTAGAATTGGCCCATCCCGAATCCGATGTCCGCCGTCGAGCACTTTAAATCTAAAAATAAGGGGAGTAAGCTGGGGAACTCCAATGTACAACGAAAACGTCGATAGATTTAGTGGGAGAGAATGTTACGGAATCTCACATTAAAAAAGTGAGAAGATTCATTAACCCTATAAATATTTACGCTATACATCTTAACAAGTTAATTTTTTAAAGAAAAGTTAATGCTGCAAATCCATTTCACAAAACTTGCTAGCAACGTATGTGGCATCACAATTTCGATCAGTCTTTGACTTTGATAAAAAAATAAGCCATCTATGTCGGATATCCAACAGATTCATAATAATAATAAAGGATGTATAGGAACGGACCACCCCTCCCTTGGGGTGGTTTGGACAGAGTACCGACTAGGTTCATATACTTGGACAGTTATTGAAAATTACTTGGGTTTCATTTTTGGCAACATTAAATGTGGTTAGGTTGGCCACATCTCATTCAATTGGCCTCTTCACTGTCCGCAACATATATACCAAGAATGCGGTGAAGGGAGGGATACCCCAAGCATCGTCCCAACCACAATTTGCTTATTCTTACTTATCAGTGATGGAGTTGCTCGACCTCCTCCTATTTGGCATTTCTTTCGTCTTTCTCGTCTTATGGTGGCGCCGCTGTACTGTCTTCGGCGGAGGAAAGGGGGCCAAGAGCCTTCCACCGGGCCCCCGTGGCTGGCCTCTCGTCGGGAACTTGTTCCAAGTTATTCTGGATCGCCGCCATTTCATCTTTTTGATACGTGATTTACGTGCAAAATATGGCCCAATGTTCACCATGCAGATGGGTCAACGTACTCTGGTAATCGTCACCAGCCCTGATCTCATCCACGAAGCCTTGGTTCAGAGAGGTCCTCTGTTTGCCAGCCGGCCGCCGGACTCCCCGATCCGGCTGGTATTCAGCGTCGGGAAATGCGCCGTCAACTCCGCGGTATACGGACCTCTATGGCGAACCCTCCGCCGGAATTTCGTCACGGAGTTGATAAGTCCGGTGAGAATCAAGCAGTGTAGTTGGATACGAGAATGGGCTCTGGAGAGCCACATGAAGAGGCTGCAAAATGAAGCCAAGGAAAACGGCTTTGTCGATGTAATGGAAGTGTGCAGATTCACTGTTTGCAGCATTCTGGTTTGCATTTGCTTTGGTGCAAAAATCTCTGAAGATTGGATCAAAGCCATTGATAGTGTGACCAAGGACGTCATGCTCATCACCACCCCACAGCTCCCGGATTTCTTGCCGATCCTGACCCCATTGTTCCGCAGGCAAATGAAGAGAGCGAAAGAGCTAAGAAAGACCCAAATCGATTGTATGGTCCCTCTGATCAGAAAAAGAAGAGCCTTTGTCGACAAAAACGATAACCCCCGTAATGAAATGGTTAGCCCTGTCGGTGCAGCCTATGTGGACTCGCTCTTCGGACTCGACGTCCCCAGCCGCGGCAGTTTGCGCGAAGAAGAGCTCGTCACTGTCTGTTCTGAGCTGTTCGTTGCAGGAATCGATACAACGACGAGCGTGCTCCAATGGGTCTTCCTCGAATTGGTCTTAAACCAACACATCCAGGAGAAGTTGTACCAAGAAATTGTCCACTGCTGCGGCAAAGACGTGCTGATCACGGAAGAGCATACTGAGAAAATGGCCTATCTCCATGCCATCGTCAAAGAAACTCTCCGGATGCATTCTCCGGCGCATTTTACGCTGTCCCACTGCGCCACGGAGGAGACGGAGCTCGGTGGCTACAAGATTCCGAGCAACGCCTACGTTGAGTTTTACATCGAGTGGATGACCGAGGATCCGAGTTTGTGGAAGGATCCGGGCGTGTTCCGACCCGAGAGGTTCTTAGACGGTGGCGACGGGGTGGACGTCGACATGACGGGTACTAAAGGCGTCATGAAGATGCTGCCGTTCGGAGCGGGGCGGAGGACCTGCCCGGGGCTCTCTCTTGGCTTGTTGCACGTCAACCTGATGCTTGCTAGGATGGTCCAGGCTTTCAAGTGGGTGCCGGTGCCCGACAACCCACCCGAACCGACTGAGACTTTTGCTTTCACTGTTGTGATGAAGAACCCTCTTAAAGCCGTAATAATTCCTAGACACTAAAAATTCAGAAAAGGAAGAAGAAGAAGAAGCCATATTGTTTTTTTTTTTTTTATTATTATTTAAATTTTCTTTTATTTTAAATTAGTAGAATGGTAATGGTTTGCTTCCTTCTTCTGTATTCCAAATATAAGATAAAAACATTGGATGATTCAATAACGATGAAATACACTCTTAGCGTGAAATTAAAGAATTATTATTTCAATTATTGTTATTTATGATGATGATTATTATTATATCCACAACAGGAAAAAATGTGACAGAGAGAAAAATTAATGCTATTTATAGACAAATTGTATTTTTTTTTATTTAAAAAAAAAAAAAAACTCGACAGAAGAAAAATGCAAAGAGGATAGAAACACACATAAAAAAATGTGAACCTATTGAATTCTCCTTTAATGCTGCCCATCCGCCTCTGCTGCTTTGCATTAATGTTCCCAAAAGGAGGAGGAGGAAGGAAAAGATAGCTCCTTAAATGTATGAATACCAATGGGACCTGCCCCACCTCCTCCTTCACTAATAAAAGCCACCGCTTGCACACCTCCATTCCCAGTGGTTTGCTAATAATGCATTGTTGTTCCACCCAGCTTGTATTTGAACCCTTTTTCTGTTTAATTTTTTTCTGTATGTATGTATGTATTTGAATCCGGAGGTTTCATGTGCAACAGAAGATAGCTCCAAACTACAGGACACATGATTATTGGAAAGAATGAATGGAATAAAATTTTGAATTGTCACATTTAGATATAAAAATTAAAACATTATAATTATCAATTATGATTAACAATTTAAAATTTTTCTCGTTCACTTCATAAAAGAATCTTCCTTTTTTTTTTTTTTTTCTAAAAGTTGTTATTTTATTACTGATGCATTTACTTAAAGTTGTAACTTTGATAAACTATTATTGCAACTACATTACATGGATAGGACTAAGGCTTAACAATTTCATATAATACAACAAAGCGTTGTTATGCAATGATATTTATTGAGATTTGTATAAATGGAAAGAGATAGAAAAATAATTTTTTTTCACTTAAAACTTTATTTATTTGTGATGTTATATATATATATATATCCCCTTAATCATTAAAAATATAAGCAAATAGAATTTTAGTTAATCGATAAATTATTATAAAAAATTAAGATCATATAATGAAATAAAATTATCAAACCTAAAAGCATTGATATTGTATATTATTATTGTTTTTAATCATTCATTTTAATTTTAGCAGTATTTTAGATTAATTCAAAATTTTAATAAAATTATAATTTAACTTATTTATTGATAGCATTCCGTATCTCTGTACTTAACCATTTTCTGTGATGATCTTGGTTGTATTGTTCTTATCTGTCTTTGAACTAGCTAACTATCTTCTCCATCCCTTGGGGCTTAAGGTATTGCCAATCCAATTCAGTCTGCATGTAAGCTAACATCCGGAGAAGCTTATTCAGATGCAACAGCAAATTCCAATGAAGCGAAACAGAGTACATACAGGTTTGCCCGTGGGAATTCCATATCTGTGGTGATTTTGTACCGCAGAATCTTTCTGTCCTGGTGTTTCCTAATCTAGGTTCGCACACGGATTAGGTTGATGAAAAATTTAAGTGATGAGAGTGGAAGAAGATACAAACCTGGTAAAAAGATGAAGCAGTCCCAAAGAGAAGGTTGATGGGACCTGGGCTCTCTTTGAGAGTCACTAGATCAGAGGACACAGAGGGGGTCTGCAAGAAAATAAATAACAGCTGATAAACTGAAGTAATTGCCATGGATGCAGGGCACTTGCTGTGCTCATCTGGCCAGTAAGGCCTGAAATCTCTATATATAAAAGCTTGGCAGTATACATGCTTCTGTGGAATTAACTAAACAAAAGAAGTCATTGATGGCCCTATGTTGCTGACTATGTCCATAGATTCTGAGTAACCTTGTGCTCGTTGACAGATTCCAAAATGAAATAATTGCCAAATTCTGTAGCCACTCCTGTTTGGCATTTTACAGAAGTTATAAATGCCGTTTATAGAGAGAAGAATGCCTATATGTCAGGGGGGCCAGGATGCACTATCTTTTTCATTGCTCAATTTCAAAATTCCCAGTGATAGATCTAAAATGGTCAGATGATTCTTTTATACCACATCTTAGATTAGCTCTTACGATCGGAATATTTGTTTATCTATTTTGAAGTTGCGGCATTCTTGCCGTGCGAGGCATATGATGACAGGTGGATCTTCTCTGGCACTCCCTTTCAAATTGTTTTGCTTGCCTGAGTTTTATATAGCAACTTCCTATACGCGCCCTTTAATGGAAAACTATAACGTGGCTGAGACCCACCATTTTCTGTAATATACATTGGTACTTCATTGTTATCTTTCTTTTATATGAGCTTAAAGTGAAGTGACCGTTTTTTTTTTTCTACCTTTACATGTATACATCAAGGAAATGGCTGCCTGTGTATACTGAATTCTACCCCCATAAACCATTTTCCTCAACAGTTCTTTATTTCACCACAAGATCTTTTATTTTACAAGTCGTCGACAGCACGTAAAAAAAATAAAAAAACCTACCATCTGCAGTCATTAGTCCCATCATATTATTTTAAGCATCATCGGTTTGATCTTGACAAAGAGAGCTCATGTTAGAACTGTCTTAGCAGAGTCGATTCTGAATGACCGTCTAAGAATCATTAGCGGAGAATGTCAGTTGTACGCCGGCACCAGGCTGGTGTCTTCGTTCTAATGATTCTGTAGTTTAATGCTTCATAAAAGCCCTTAAAATCTCGACTCTACTGCTTTGCCTGCAGAAAAAGTATACCAGAATGAGTTTAGGCATGAAGAAGAGGAGGGGATGGTGGTGGGCATAGCAGCTCAATTTGGCTTCGTCCCTTAATGTTGGCCAGTCCTAATGAACATAGAAAGGGTGCATGCAGATTTCTGTCTTCATACAAACAAGTGGCAGAAGGAACAGGCAAACCAGAAGGCAAATTTGTTCATGAACTTCTAAATGTACTGGTCCCCTACCAAAGATATTGACAAAAATCTAGACAGCTCAGATATGTTATAAATAGATATAAGAATATACCTGTGAATAAAGGAAGGAGCCGAGGATAGCAATGGCTGCTCCAAGGGCATTGATGGGTTGGATTGGTGTGTGGAAGATGATAATGGAGGAGACTATAACAGATATTCGCTTCATTGTGTTTCCAATGCTAAATGTCAATGGAGAAATTTGATCGAGGGACATGTATGAAACTTGATTGTAAAGGTGATAGAAAACACTCTGGGCCGCCACCCACCTGTGTCATCTCAGAGCCACATACATTTTTCTTAGTAAGATATCAACGGAGAAGACAGCATCCTATATGATATCTGTGAAATCTCAGAAAGTGGTGGAAAGTCTTAGATGCTAAGGTGCTGATCAAAAGACAGTACACAATGTCTACGTGATTATTTGCAGCTCAAGCTTAGATGCATCTTAATTTATATAACAAGAAAGTCATTTTCATACGAACAGAAACCAGGCCAGGTTCAAGGAAAGTCAATGTCATACAATTCCATTTCTCATCATAGTGAGAACAAAAGCCTAACCATACAGGCTCTCTAAGTTAATAACTAGCAGATGATGACATCTATTTGGCATATGAAAAAAAATTTAGCTATTTGAATCAGTGAGAAGGAAGATTCGATCACTAAGTGAATCAAGCATTGGGATCTCCCAGTTGGATATCAGCTGAGTCCTGATAAAAAGAACAGGACACTGCACACTTAGGTGTTCGTTATAAAGTTCACTCAAATTCAAGATCCATGGTCCAAAGGTGCGGATACTTTCATGCTACAATTCAATTACATTATAGTAAAAAGGAGAAAACTATGCAGGTCATAGTGGTTACCACACAAAGTTTGGTCCAATTTGAGCAAGCGCATTTTTCCAGCCAGCAGCCCACATCTGAGGGCCTTCAACAGCAATTGCAAAAGGGGTGAGCATTAACAGAGACAACATAGACAAACAAGCATAGTAGTTCATCCCACTAACAGACTTCCCCTTCATCCCCTTCTTTGAGAATATGTTCCGGAACACAAATGCCAAGTTCGATATCATAGCCCCCATGAACCCTGAGGCACATAAAAAGATAATTAGAGCAGGACACCAAAATTCACATCCAACAAAGTTTGCACGACAAAGTGGATACGCCATTCTATTCAAGTAAAATTTCATAACTAACAAAAGATCTCACCAGTCATGTTAAAATTAAGCTCAGTGACGGCTGCTAGAGCACAACCTCCAATGATTGGAGCAAGTGACAGAAAAACTGGCACTGGAAATGTCTCACCCAGAAGAAACCTCGAAACCAGGACACTGAATGCAGGCTCCCCACTTTTGATGATGTGGGTGAATGAGACTGCAACTTTTGACATACTCACGGTTGCAGCCACATGCCCAATTGTATGTGCCACCGCAACCTAAACACAAGGAAATTACTCAATCAGATTAGTTTCTTTGCTAAGAGAATTGAATTGACAGCTTACTAAGCAGCAGAATTATGACAATTCCAGAATTATTTGACAATATAGCTGTCTCGCTAATTTGATAACTCAATGACAAAAGTTACACAACTCAAGGCCCCATCTACTAAGCTTTCCCTTTAATTTATCTATAACCAAACATATTAAAATTAGAACAAATATGTCAAAAGAAAAAATTACTTACCGGGAGCAGCGTCTTCCAAAATTCAAAGTCAGTTTTTGGGGCATCAGCGATCCTCGTAGCCCAGGAAATCAACATCATGAGAGAGCCACAAGCAAGGGAAAGTGTAGAAGTGAGCCAAGGATAAGGAAAAGCATTTAAGACCTTCTTGTTATAAATATTGAACACCACATTCAAAGCCCACCAAGTGGCAAAGTATATCCCAATCTTGATCCTCTGAGCTACCTCCTCGTCAGGTAGCTCAATGTTAATGTTGAGCGGCCGTGACCTGTCAGCCTCATAGGCATTGGACACAGTCACAGGCCTCTTTTCTTGGGACTTTGTGGATAATGTGAAGTTATCAACGGAAGAAATGTAAAGAGGTTTCTTTGAACTCACAAAAAGATTAAAGTTAATGTCTTTCTGTGAATTTTTGATAATGGGTAGCGGAGAAAATTGTGGTCTAACGCCGGAATGCCTTCTGGGTAGGAAATCAATGGAAGTAAAAGTGTACTTTGTGTTGCTGAGTGAAGAAATCATGGTGTTCATGGTCAGAGCACTACTAGAAGTAACTAACCAGAGAATGTGTAAATTGTAGTTGTTATGTTGTCCCTAAAAAAGGAGTCTTTAAAGTCAATTAAAGGACAACTCTTTGATGAGTTGATGTTTGGATGCTCGGAAAACTCAGAATGTAAGGAAAGGGATTGGCCTTTTAAGGGAATTCGACAGAGTGCAGATTAGAGGAAAGACTTCAGGAGATTGGCAATTCTTAGGGAGCACATGTGGGTATATATAAGCCAAGGCTGAGAGAGAGAGAGAGGGGGGGGGGGAAGGGAGGAATGGTCTCGGTGCTTGGATTGTGAGAGAGCTGCATGGGCATGGACGGCGGTCATAATTTATGAAATTACTGATGTGTCCTTCTCATGGCTTCCCAGTTGCTAGACACAAACATTGACCATTTCTTGTATGTGCAACTGTAGCCACCCAAAAAATCATTACTTTTATCCCTCTTTGGTTTCTTTTTCAATTTAAAAATTGCAATGTAGATTGTTCAGCAATAGCTTTATAATAATCCTTACCCTTTTGAACTCTTTAAGATTGTTAAGCAGGCAGACAAAGCAATAGTGTGATAATTCATAACGTCAGAAAATTTCAGCTCAGATTTTCACAGCACAAATGAAAGGCAGTTGCAGAACAATGGCAACTAAGAACAATCAAGCTTGTACTAAATATTTTACCACAAACGGAAACACTATGTTTATATTTCTCTTTGGCCCTTTCTTGCATCCAGTCGTTCAATTGAGTTTGGTGAATTTCTCCACAGTTTCCTCATTACTTGTGTCTATATATCCTTTGAATATTCAACTGGTCAACTTTTCAATTAAACTGCAAATCATGATTTCTTTTCCCTTTTTCAAATTATCATACACTACCAATTGATTTTTGAACGGTTCAATTGTTTCAATTTATATTGAATAAATTTGGTGAGGTCGGCCAAATTTGAACAGTTTGATGACCTAACAATCCACGTCTCCGTCTCCAGCTCCTGCGAGTTTTGCACCTCAAGTTCCTTGAGGCAACGCCGTGGACGATTCATACACCAACCCATAAAAAGGACAATCTTTTGAGGTTGGTTGACTGACAATGGGAACGATGCAAAATATCCTACCGAAAGGACCACGACCTATCCTGCCCATATGGGCTCTTGTTTTGATCTGCATCTTGCAAAACACCAACAAAAATCGTCAGCTTGTGAGTTGTCGCATGCGGTGCCGTGTGACTCGAATTTCCAACGTCTCTCCAAGTTTTTCCAAGCTTTTGTATTTGGACGGACGACAATTTTTGCGTCTAATAAAAACTTTGGTTATACACGGTTTGTGCTGAAGTTGCTGCGTTGTGACAATGAAATTAACGTTTGATATTGCCGGTGGGATTGGCGGTCGTATTCCGACTTCTGAGCCCAAGACGGGGCCTGTCTGTCTGTCTCGAGTGCTTGGCTACAAAGATGGGCGAGTGCTCCGACTGCGAGGTGACAAAAAGTAAATTTTGGTGTTTAATTACCAAGCGAGTCAAAGTCTATCATTGTTCATTTAAAAACTCGTTTAGTAAATTAGATTTGATGTGTTTGAATTACATGTTAATTCTATTAGTTATGCGTAATATTTTGTGTGACTTGTTCATATTGTTGGTAACAAAAATCACATAAACGCAATATATGGAACGTAATAGAGGAAGATAGGGATACACACACTCAATCAATTTCTAGGTGTGCTTGCATATATATCATTGTATAATCCATGCCATTATCTTGATATGTTGGTGTCCACAGCTATGCGTTCGCCAAACACTTTCCTGACAAGAATAACATTGCCTTACATCTAATTAAACAAAACATGTAAGCTTGGTACCGTACGCAACAACTATGTACAAAGCACAAGTTATCCCTTGGATCTCCATGAGAAGATTGAAAAAAAAACGAGCAGGTGGTCTTGCACTGAAGGTTTGAAACTAAACCTACTAAACTGAAAAGACGATGAGATCACAATAGCAACATATAAGCCCAGAGAGGTTGACAGGGAAAAATTATCACAACGCTCTTTTATATATGTGTGTGTGTGTGTGTGTGTGTGTATTTTCTAATTTAACTCCAACTCAAACTCAAGTGTTCCAATCTTAAAAACGACTTAGTACCATTGAGCTACAACTCATTGAAACTTTTGGGAACTCTAGTATTTCCTCGCGGATTTATCAATCAATCCGATTGATGAACGAGTGAATGAAATTCCCAAGTTGTTGATTTGAACTATTTAACCCAACGATTCTATGTTGACTTATCCAAATTTTTATTTATTTATTTATTTTTTACAACAAGTAATAAAGAAAATTTGAAGTGTTAAGAAAGTATTTAATTCAACAACTTGTTTTTGTGTATAATCTCTCCCAATTTGTGTTCAGATTTTTTGAATGTTTAAAGTGATCACTTATCATACAGTGGCAAAAAGATACAAGCGCATGCTCAAAAGAAAAGCACAGGGGCAATTTTTTTTTTTTTTTAATATTGCATGAAAATATTTATACTCATCATATATTTTCACTAAATTATGTTAAATAAAAAGTGCACCAATAATTCCAATAATATTTCCCATCGAACGAAGGAAAATGAAGGGGGCAACACAGAGATGTATAAATGCCAGGTTTTATAAATATCGGCTCAATTTAAAATTATTGTATTCCAAGGCATTATTCTGTAATTTTAATTTAGGGTCCAATCGCTAATTAATATTATTTTTCAGAAAAGATATCATACGTAAGCAATATGCACCGTAGGACTTAGTTCATAACAGAAGAAAATAACAGAAAAAGTATTAATATAGCCATCCCAATTAAATTTTGGATTGAAACTCTATTGTTGGTATCATAATTCATTCATAATTAACATGATTAAAGGATGACTTAGAGCCGACTGCAGATCAAGCATTGAAATGAATAGTAAATTAATTTTATCTGATATATTCACAGTTCTGGGTAGCAGTGAAAGCCATCCAAAATCACTGGAGATCATTGGGGAAAAAAATATTGAATGATTTCAACTACTCAATATTGGTTTTAACTCGTTTGATTTTGGTGGTGTCTGATATTTGTTGAAAGGTTAATGAGCCTGCAGAGAGCTTCAGTACATGGCCATTGCCCTTGAAAAGGATTTCAACCATCAACAAAATCAAGTAGTTTTGTATATATGGCGAAATAAATTTGTGAAGCAGATGCCCTTCATTGAGTGCAGGTAAAAGCCAGAGCAGGTAGTTGAAAGCACCTTTTATTTTCACATTTGCTTTCTAGGTTTCTAACTTTTTACTTGACCGTTTTTGGGGAAGTCTAAAATTTGACAGGGTAACTTATGGAGTTAAACATGCAAACAGCTAGAGGAATGATTGCAATTTTTAAGCAAGAACAAGCCTTTTTAAATGATAGAAGAAAAAGTATTTGTTGGACAGCACTCCCAGCAGCAGTAATGTGTCTTTCTGACAGTAGGAGGCATGCAACTATTAAATATATCCTCCTAAGCCACTGATAAGCATACCTGATGTTTTATTGCAAATGTCAGGTAACTTTTCATTTATTGATGACAATTTGTACAACACCTTTAGTACTGTGTCTCAGATTAACAGATTGGAGCATTAGATGTCTGCCTCCCCGTTTTGGTCTCCTGGTGGACTATCCTGTGGGTCTCAGCCAAGCTTGAGTGTTGTGGAGCAGAGTAGAGCATGGGATAGCACAATCATTATGACAGAAGGGTGCTTTGGTTGAGAGAAGTATAGGGACCTTATTCTTCAGTTTGAACTACGAAGTGATTGTTTTGAAGTTCAGTGCACATAAAATTCCTAAGCCAGCCATATCATTTTGAGATTGATTGCTGGGTAAAAACTGCTTGTGAGTGAGATATCTAGTAGCTGATAGATACATATAGTTCTGTTTTATCTACCTTGCAAGGCAAAGATGAGAAACGAATGTCCAGCTCCGAGGAATAGATTGTTAGCCTTACCCATGCTTTTCATCGAGAGGAGTTTTCATGAAATAAACATTTGATTTCTAAGTCATGATAGACTAAATTTACCTTCATAAAATAAAAACGCAGTCCAATATCTATCCATTGACACATATAGGAGTCAAAGGGTTCAAGATCTTACTTCTTACTCTACCAAAGAAACTGGAAACAGATACACAAAAGAAGGAAAGAGCGTTTTTAGACAACTGCAAAATAACTCATCCCTAGGGCTACCGGAACACTTGGTCCTAACCAACTCTAAAAGGCTAACCTAAAGGAAAACGAAAGGTGAACATGTTGAGAAAGGGCAAGGTCTGAGGCTTACATTCATGGGTTGTTAGGCAAAGTCAATGCCCGAACCTATAACCCTTGCAGGGTGGTGAAATGCCTGTTTTTGACTTTTAATTCTCTGCCTCTGGCAGACACCACGAGGCAAGGATCATTTGAGGTGCGTTCTTGACTCTTCTGCGCGCATTTTCCTTTCCTTTCTTATTCAAACGAAGCAAACTTAAGCTTTCCATGCACTTCTTTTTCCCATACACTTGCATCCAATTGTTCTTGCTGCAGCAAAAAGAACACTGGAAAAAAAAAAGGAAGAAAAGTAATGTGTGAATTGGATATTTAATGGAAAATATTGTCAATTGACTAGCAATGATCCAAACGAGAACAAGTAGATCATTCTCACGGTCAGTAGGCCTTTTTCCAATCAGGCAATCTCTCCCATTACCGCAGCGTTGATCCTTTCAACCGTGCACTTAATTAGACTGTTCACCGTGGCTACCGACGAAAGGGATAGCTTTGCTGTTGGGACTGAATCAACTAGGATCTGAAATGCAACGGTAAGAAGGGCGCCCCCCGACCCAACGTCGATAATTCCAACAGGGCTCCGTTCAGGTCCATCAGGAAGTATAGCAAAACCTGATGGAAGTAGAGCAACATAATCCGGGTCTCCACCACTCAGCACAATATTCATAGCAGCAATGTCCACTGGTGCATAGATTACATATGAACCAGTAGCATCGATGCTGCTCTCTTGTAATATCAGCATGTTGCTCTGGTTGGAGTTTTTACTCTGCAATTTTGTATAAATGTACATATGTCAGTGCTTATGGATCATTTCAATTCACAGATCTGAAAATTTAACTGGAGAGGAGCACATTTCCGCAGCTTACATTCACGCGAAGTAAAGAAACGCAGTTTCCAGGATCGCGCCCATTAGCTATGTGAGCCATTTCTTGAACTTCACCCCCATTTGAAAGGATATCCCACTGCACATATAAATTAAGCAAATTTTGTTCGTGTCATGCCAATTGTATTCATTCTATCATCTAGCCAAATGGGTAGAAGTTGCAAACCAAGTTACTAATTGACAGCTAAAAGTAGAATACAGCTTGAAAGCTACATGACTACAATGGTTCAATTATACCTCACTTCGATGGTTCTCATCCCTCAGGAAATCAAACACCCTTTTGGCTGGAACTGGAATCCAGAAAGAAGTTGCGGCGCAGAGTACGATACCAGGAGGTCTTCCTGGATCATCCATACTCTTTTTGGTCATGACTCTGACATCGTCCGAGCTTGTTGTAGATAATGTTGTCCATGCGTGTGCTGTCGAGGCACCGACACCAGTACAAAAGCTCATCACCATCCTTTCAGCCAGTTTCAGCATGCTCTTTCTGCCTTCTGGAGTTGTTATTACTGCCAAAGATTCGAAATCAGGGATGATTTTTTTTTTTCAATCTCAATAGGAGCCAATTTTTTAGCTTTAGACTACTACAATTGGCAAAAGGCAAAAACTAGTTGATGATTAAGACGGGACTACCGCAGAGATCGCCGGCTGGAATATTGATGGCCATCGAACTAGCAAGACGTTGGCATTGTCGATCTAAGGTAGTTACCCAACGTTTTGCTCCAAAAGCAAGACCAGAATCAACTAAGCGTCGGTATAAATTATGAACCGATCTGTCATCCACTTCAGTGTGCTCAACCCATGTCACCTACACGCAAAAATGAGCAATGAGCTACTGTAATAGAGATTGAGATCTTGCCTGCTGCAAGGAAGAAACGCTAGAAAACAGCTGATACGATTGTGGTGAGTGAAGAATTGAATTTTGAATTAGTACCTTCGAGTAACCATTTGGCAATTCTTCAATTAAACAACCTGATGGCCTTCTTCTACTCCTTGATATTGCACTAGGGAGTAAATTTTCTAAGGAGACATCAGCCACTGTCCAAGTCCCTTCAGCATGCTGTTTACAGTACCTGACAAAGTAATTTTCCCGAGTTGGAACAAGGGGCGAAGGCACTTGGAACTCCGCTGTCATCTGCCAAAAACAAAGGAGAGGTTCTTCTTAATTGGTTGAATGGAATGAAAACATTTGGGTTATCCAGTGGACTTCAACAATTTATTCAAAAGGAAGCTAAAGCTTTTATATTGAAGAATGTTGTCAAGTTCTGCAGTACCACTTGCAAGGCTCCATTATAATTTCCTGCTACTCCTGTTGATAGGACTTCCAGGGTCATTGCTCTTGATACAATACCACAGAACACAGTTGACCATTGATTCTGATAAATCAATGATATTCGATCAGAATTAGTATTTAGCATGGGTGGCTCTTGATATTAAAATAGCAATACTAATAAAAAAACTATTTAAGTATAGATGAAGATCTACCACATCCATGAGAATCTCAACGAGGCTAATATGATTCATAATAACAACTGCAGATTCCCTTGAAGTTTCAGATCTTAATCCCAATGGTTTTGGCCCAATTCCACTGGAAAAGTTTCTTAGATATTCCTCTTCATTCAACACCTCAGTAGCATTCTCGCCAGGAATCCACAAAGGTTCTCTGGCCTGAGCCATTCTGACAAGCTCCTCCATTGCTGCAACAGCAAGTTCCACTATAATTGGCTTGTCTGCCTCACTTGGCCCAGTAACTGATCGAAGAATATCAGTAGCTCCATACATCTCCCCTACATAGCTCACTTGCGAACTAAAGTTGCTACCTCCAATGTCAAGCGACCGGGAAGGCAAGCTAGGAGAAAGGTGGGAAAAAGAAGCCAAAGGCTTGCCAACATACTTGGCAGCGATAGCAGATATCCTGTCAATCTGCACAAAAACAAGCATTTTCTTCGATAAAGTGCCGTCATGGTTTGTAAAACAAACGTGAATAACCAATCATGTGAATATGTTTTCTGCTCTGACCTCGTCTCGTAGACGAGCATTCTCAATCCTCAAATTTTGTTCATCAAACGACATCTCCCCAAGAGCAGTTGGGCCACCACAGTTGGGGCATGATGCATTACTCAAGGCTTCCTTATACCTACTATTTTCTGCACGGATTTTTTCATTCTCAGCCCTAAGGATTGCGTTGTCATGGCGTTCATGTTGTGCCTACAATACAAAGTAGCAGCGTCAGCTGTACTGAACTCTTGAAAGCTATTAAAGATGAAAGGAAAGAAAAATGAGAGCTCTATTACTCAGCCACAAACACAGATGGGGTGAACAAAAGCAACACTCCGCATTATTAGCTATTGATCTTCACCCTCCTTTTTTTATTAGCATAACAACAGGAACCTTAATTTTATAATTTAATTAAATCGACTATATAAATAATTTTCTCGTTATTACGATTTATGGTGCATTAATTTGCGTTAAGGGTGGGATCAAAGTGCTATAATTTCCTCCAAGTGTTTCTATCCTTCGTTGCTGGCCAATCACCTCAGATTTAATCACCCCTCCTAATTGAATCATTTACATGTTTATGTTGGACATATTCAAACCCACACAAGTGCCACTCTAATGGATGCTATGCCTATAATTTTTTTAACTGGTAAGCAGCTACTAATCTATATTCTAACAGGTGTTAGCGTTTCAATTGAATGATAAGATCCCAAAGAGAAAGTACTAGTAACTCTTATCACGTAGGCAGAAATGCTCCTTTAGTTGAATATATGGGGAAGCCATCTCTCTGACCTTGGTATTCCATTAAATGTCAGTGCAGCAATTAAAAGGGTGGCTCCGTGTCCGAACCTGATATCATGCATAGAAGATGCCTTACCTTCATCTGGGTGCGCTTGTTTTGGAACCAAAATTTAACCTGCAAAGCCTCCAAGCCCAGCTCGCGGCCAAGCTCCTTCCGTTGCTTGTCATCCGGATGAGGGCACTCCTTGAAAAAACTGATAATCGAAGTTCAATCAAAATTGTCAAAATGGGACTCTCATCAAGTTGGTATCTTATCCTGTCCGTCTCCCTCTCATCACACGAACTACCTTATTTAAGAATTTGGACTTAAAAGGGTGCGTTGAAATCTTACGCTTCCATTTCTTGGATTTGACGTTGAGTATGGCGATGATAACGCTTCCTCTTCGGGCGTTGGCTGGGATCTTCATCTCCGGAGGCAGCTTCGTTGGTTTCGGTGCCAGATTTAGTGTCATAATCATCATCTTTCAGCCTCCCCAATTCAGTATCGGATGATTTTGTGGGCATATCAAACATGTGGTGACTCTCAAACATGTTTGTCTGAAACATTTTGACAAAACCCACAAAGCTTTTGATTTTTGATGTTGTATGTGGCCTGTAATTAATCTGAAAGAAAATTTGTACAACAAAGCTCTCAGCATGCGGCCTTGCGAGAGGGAAAAAAAAATGTTAAAGTTACTGAAAAGGGAAAGAAGAACTCAAGGGGCAGCACAAGTGGCTCATATCCCTGAGAGAAAGTGACAAATCACAAAAAAATAGGAGAGGATGTAGAGGTTGAAACCAATCTCAGTCCTCTCAAAGATGATGACTATTTATTAAATAAACATGAACTTTATAAAGCAAGTGATCTGTATTCTACTGCAAAAAGTTTTGTGGTGAATCTGGTGAGATGCATGTATCCAAAGAAGGTTAATAAAATGATTTACAAGGATAAGCTGCTCAAAACGCCTTGCTAACTACGCTTAAATGGTCCCGAAATGCACATATTTTTTCCGTAAAACGATGGGCTTGAAAATGTTGATGGTGAACTGCCTCACCTCAGAGCGCCCCCCTAACCACCATAACAAAAGGAAAAGAACAAATGAAGAAAAAAAAAACAGAAAAAGATGATAGGAGCTTCAGCAAATAATACAAGTTAAAAAGAGAAGATCATGGGAGAAGAACAGTAATTTAAAAAGAAAGAAGAAGAAGAAGAAGAAGAAGCAAAAGTGAAAGGGGCTACCCCGTGTTTGACTAGACTTGATAATGATAAATAGAATCTGGAAACCTTATTTCTTCGTTAAACCCCATTGCAGAAGATAGTCACCCACAAACCCTAATGAAGCAATACCTCTCTCTCTCTCTCTCTCTCTCTCTCTCTCTCTCGGTGTGAAAGTCTTCCAGTTGTCACCTTGACGGTTTATGGCTTGAAATGGCTGCTTAGGTTTACTGTTTGTTGGATGGGGTTGGTTTAATAGATTCTCACTGCAGCTGTCTCAGCAAAAAGCAAGCAAGATTAGTACAATTTGCCAAAAGGTAGGAATGACTAATGGGATTTTTTGGTCTTAAACTAAGAAAAAAAAAAAAAAAGTCTACAAGCCTTTCTAGTCTCACGTGCCAAAAAGGCCTAGGATTATAAAAAGAAAAAACAAAACTTAAAGACCAAAGAGTTGACGATGAGTTAACCTTAACCTCCCATTTGACCCACCAATTTCAACCAAGAAATGTAACGCCTAATAAGATCTCCCATCTCTCTCTCTCTCTCTCAAGAATAACAACCGAAATATCATTTAAAGCATGGAAGAGGAAAAGCAATTATGTTATGTTCTATTACACAAGCTTGCACTAGGTTATAGTAGTTAACTGGTGAAGAAGGTGATGATGGTCTTGAAAAACCATTTGATACCACTGGATTCACAGCCAACACAAATGGAGGGTTTTGGAAATATGGGTGTTATAATTCATAACTTACCTGTTTATGTACAAGCTGAGGCTCAACTTCTTAGCCCTTTCGTGGGTAGTCCAATGCTAGGAGGGTTAGATTGGTTTCTGGGCTAAAGGGTTCGTGGCTTTGCATTGCAGAGATATTAAAAATAGAGAGAGAGAGAGAGAAGAGGAAGAACAAGATGAGATAAAATCAAAGGAGAGAGAGTGGAGAAGAAAGAAAAAGAGTAACTTTGAAGAAGGTGAGAAAGGGAACAGGTGGAGAAGATGTGGCACCGAAGGAGTTATTGCTGAGCGTATTGAGAGGGTGCGGTTGCATTTATGGAGGGGAAGGAGAGGCGTAAATGAGAGTGAGTGTGTGTGTGTGTAAGAGAGAGAGAGAGAGAGAGAGAGAGAGAGCATTTCATGCATTGAATTCCTCCACAAGGCTAGATGGTGATGTGAATAATGGCTTATTGACTTCCAGAGCTTACCGCCATTTTCACTGCCTCGGTAGCGAACAAATCTTTTGAACGTTAAATCCTTATGTTCATGTCTGTAACAAATGCACGGAGATGCATAGAAGTGAATAGAGAAATGGTAGTCTGTGTGCCAGCCACTTCTCTAAGCGAAAAGTACTTTCCATTTGAATAAGAAAGGAGTCATCTCTTTTTTTTTTTTCTATTTTGTCAACTAAAAGATTTAGAATTCAAATTGCACAATTCATTTAACCTGATTAATTCAATCCAAATTAAATTAAAATTATTAAAAACAAATTAGTTATAATTTATAATTTAAACAAATCTTATTCAATAGTTTGATTGCAGCTGTTAAAATTTTAAAAAGATAAAAAAAAAAAAAAACTTCAAAACCAAAGTAGCCCCCTAATAATATTTCATATAAACTTGAATCACTTGAATAAATTAAATTATCTCTGCTAAATTTAAAACTTTGATCCATTTATATTTGTGCTTAAATGTAACTGGTGTGCTCCAAAAGATTTATTTAGAATAAGATCATTTTTTTTTGTTTATGTAATTTTTTATGTAAATCTTTAAAAATCTATGTTTTCTCATAAATAATGTTCAAATGTCAAACTGATCAAATTAATTTGTTAATAATAGTTCAATTAGTTCAACTCTTATATTGGTATGGTTGTGGGTTTAAAAATTTTGAAACAACTACTGTCAACTTAGTTTAAATATATATGTCAAACTGATTTAGACCGACTTGTATACATCTCTAATCTAATCTTGAGAACGAGTACGACACAGTTAAAAACACAACCAATGTCATTTACATTAGGATATATATATATATGTGATGTAGCTTACCTCCTCCTATTTTATAGAGCAAAAAAAATAAAAAAAAAAGAAAAAAAAATTGCAACCCATCTATTCTTCTTATTATTTTAAAAACTAGTATGCAAACTAATCTTAGGTTACCTAATAACATGAATTTTTGGGTGAATGATAAGTTTTAAAAAGAATAGAAACTGTAGAAAAAAAAAGGGGGGGGGGGAACAAGGTAAATGTGGCTTCTGGTATGGCCTCCAAACAATAATCGGATCTACATGCTTATATGGAAGTAAGGAAAAATGTTCTGTGAAGTAGTAGAAAATAATAGCTACTTCGTGAGAAAATAAAGAATAAAAATAAAGAGAGCCTTTTACATTTAACTTTTTTTTTTTACTAATATAATTCCATCAAAGCATGCAATCAAGGTCTTAAAAAGTACTGTTTGTGAATGATAATGCAGTTGCAATTGAGATTACCATGGTTAACACAAATGGATACACTCCTTAAAATGCTCATCTCAACTATGGTGGATGAGAATGTACAGGGAATTACGCAGTGAGTCGCCATGAATTTACTTTACTTCGACCATAATGTTTTTTAGGAAGGAAGGCGGGGGTGAAGCATAAAGAATCTTTGTGAGAGGTTGGAGGCCAGAAGAATTGTTATCCATTTCTCTCACAACTTTCATCTGCCTCCGACCAAACACAGTCCTAAGAAGTATTGCTATGCAAAATTCAATCTTTGTGATGTATTGCAAAATTTATGAAGATGTCTCCATTTTGAAAACACGGATTCGCATTGCATTTTTAGGAAAATAACCACAAGACATCAATCAGTGATGTTTACTTTATTGGAAATTTGTTGCAAAGAATATATATATATATATATATATATATATATATATATATATATATATATATATATAATTAGTTGAGAATAAATTTCCTTTGGAATTTTGTGTCCTCCCTCACAAATGCTTACTCTTAGCTTTATTTTAGACGAGTCCTAGTTTGGTGGGGAAAACCTAAAGATCGTATGAATGTGCCGATTTTTAACGACATAACATTTTTTTTTTTTCCTTGTGCCAGCCTTGTAAATTGTCTAGAGATAAAATGCCAAGGAAAAAGAAAATAATTAAAAAAAAGAAAAAAAGAAAAATGAAAGTCCCCTTTGACCCTAACGGTATGCTGTGGTTCCCCTGGCAAAGAGGGTAACTTTCTCTTGGTATTACATGATAAAGGAAGGAAAGAGTCACGGTACATGGCTATAAGATCCATTAAGAAGGGACACAGTGATGTTATGTCACCATTAACATGTCGTTACTTACATTAAAAAAATTATTTAAAAAAATTAAAATTTTCATTAAAAAAAAAAAGACTAAAACATTGAAATGTATAAACGAATAAAATAAGACATACAGCAATTATAAAAAAAAATATATCAAATCTTCTAATTAGACAGTATTTTGGTTTTAATTGTGCGTTTTGTGGCTTTAATTGTACATCTAATTACTTTGAATGAAAAAATAAATTTTCACAAAAAAAAAAAAATGAAAATCACCGTTTTACTTCTTATTAAGTGGGTCAGATCCTCCAGCCATTGATCTTTGCAGTAAGGGAAATTGGCGTTGTGCCTTTGAGTATTTCTTTTCCGCCTTAATTTGGGGCCGGATCAAAAATTAATTATTATTAACATATCCGTCGATATTCCCAGTTTCTTGTTTTTTAATCGAAATTTTTCACTGATTAGCAACCAGGAGTATAATAAAATCATACTTGAAGAAAACGACCAACTGGATCGGCCCCCCAAAAAACATGCCTAGCAAACTATTAATGTGTGGAGCTCTCTTGGGTCTACACAAAATTTTGAAGCTTTGTTGATAAGACGAGATATTACTGATTAAATGCATATTGTCATAGACTCATTATTTTTTCCTCAAAAATTAACATGCAATACTTATAAGATTCAAAAATCTCCTTCTCTTTTCTGACATGGGACTCCGTCACAATATTTTTTCTATTTTATTCTATCTGTAAATTTGATATAATTGTACCCATTCATTAAGTTCTACTTCTTTATAAAAAAAAAAATAAAACATTTGTATATATATATATATATATATATATATATATATATTAGCAATACATAAGTGTTTATTTTTATATTTATAATTGTTACTGTCAAATTAAAATTTTTATAAACATGTTCATTTTATTATTAGAATATTACTTCAAAAATTATCAGTTGCATATTTATATATGTTAATGCCATCCATGACCATTCTCGTTGAATGCATATGGTTATATCATCTGTATCAATGTATCCAAAAAAAAATTTGTCCACTTAACATGTATGCAAAGTCTAAATAGTCATACGCATTATTTACATCCCACTCTTATCAAAAGCAAAAGTTGGAATTGTCTCTAAAAAAAATATATATATATATTTTAGTGATTAAATACTTGAATTCTTATTTTCAAAATAGTAAATTTTAATGGTAATAAGGGATTTTGAGTTATAAAAATAAAATCAATTACTCACATTATATAATTTTTATCATATAATCTAATCTACGGTTCAATAAATTTCTTAATAAATAAAAAGTCATAATAAAATAGACCAACAAATTAACCAAATAAGTAATTGACATGATAATATTAATTTCCTATAATTATACTAATAGTTAACCTTTTTTCTCGGAATAATCTTTTTATTATTTTTATTTTTATTTTTAATAACAACTTCGTTGGTATTCCAAAAAACATTCGAAGCTCTAGAAACAAAGCCCCCCCGTAATCTAACCATACACACGCACTCCCAAAAAACAATCTCAAAATAAAAATCAGCACATAGGCCCCTACTTTTCTTCCTTGGAATAATTTGTTTGGACTAAGACCATCTATACCGCGACATAGGCCCTGTAATCTACATCTCCGAACGCATACTTGCCCTCCTCACATTCCTGCCCAGGACCTTGCCATGGCAGTCGTCAGCCAATGAATTGTACATTAATGGTGAATAGCATCAAAGGGACCAATTCAGAAACTTAGTTGCACAGCCAATCCAACTACCGATATATCCTCAGAAAGCTAATTACAGAATCTCATGTGCCAATATTCTGGGTTTCATATTTTGTTCATCGCACCAATTAGTTTTCTAGTTAAAAAAAAAAAAACAAGATATATTTCAATTAATTTGGCTTTCAATGCAGATCAAATAGGGTTAATTTGCCTAATCATCTGAATTGTTATAAGAACTTGAATTTTCTAATTGAAGATCTTAAATTTGATGAATTGGAGGAGGGGAGGAAATTTATGGGATATAGGAGGGCTAATCCTCAGTGTTTAAGGGTACCTCTAAGGCCCAAGTGTTTTTTTTCTTTCTTTTTTCTTGATAAGTACCGCCCAAGTGATTTTTAATGGACAGGAAATTTCTTTTTTTTTTTCTAAAACTAAATGACAAAAGTGATGAGCAACTAAATGAGGGTACATTCAAAACTCATCAGTACATCTGAGATCTAAAAACACTTGGAAATGAAAATTGCAGCCTTCCTTGCTCTCAAAAAGCATCCCTTTCTACAGCAGAGAAATGGCCAATTGGCAGGCTCAAGAACGGCCTATTGTAGTTTGGTATTGTTCGTTATTGTGCACGGATTAGATCATATGACGAGAAAAAGAATGGAGGTGGTGCTTCGATCTTGCCATGTAATTTCGAAGGAAACATGGAAATTTTGACATCGACCAGACGACATTGTGTTTACTGAGCTATCACTATCACCAATCATGACACCATTTACTTGTCGCGAGTGAATTTAGAGCTCAAATTTTGTTTGTACTCATTGTTCACCAACCGTATATGCCTCGGGATTACGATTAATTCAAATGCCATTCTTACCGGTTAATATTGAGAATAAACAATTCATATAAATGTCTCTGTAACTAAAAGAATCCGTGTTAGTATTAGCATGAAATTTTCCTTAATTGTTTTCTGTTTTTCAGATTTATATATTTGAATGGAAGAGGTTAAGTGGCACAATCCGTATGTAAATTGTTAAATCTTGTTACGCGGACTCCGGTTGTTGTAAAGTAGAACCAATATAGATCAAGAGATATTAACGTAACTGTTGATTTTTATATTTGTAGTTCTCATTATTACTTGTAAATATGCATCAAATTATTATGAAAATGCAAACAACAGTCATAATAGTGGAATGGTTGGGTGCGACACTTTATAATAACTACAAAGTTTCCTCCTTAAACTCTAATTATTGGGTTCTACATTTAAATGTCATAAATACATATCTCTGCAATTTGTTCGGTAGAATGAATAACTTTAAACAATCCCTGTTTTGGAGTTATGAAAGTGTATCTGTACAGGGACTGGTAAGAAGGTGGAATAATAATTGTTCAACTAAATGTTCAACATAATAAAGTCAATTGAAAGCAGTACAATTCAACTTTTTTCTTTAATGCAACAATTTTTTTTCTTTTTTTATTTAAATAGAAACCACAAATGACTGAACTTCAGGAATGAATCAACAAAGGGCATGCACTCAATTAGTTTATAATCACAAACCAAGCTTTGATTTGCAAACTGACTGGCTATGCAGCGTTTGGACAAAGACAGTTATGTAACAAGTGACTGAACAGGTAGTTTCTTTCTTGAAGATCTTCAACGCAGTTGCCTTCCCATGCACGGTCGATGTTGAAGTAAAATTCATCATCCCACTCAGAAATTCAGGCAAGAAATTATCATTACTAAGTAGCTTATTTGCTGAAATCGTCACCAATGTGCTTATGTTATGCCACGAGCGAGCCGGAGTTTCACCGTCTTCAATCGGAGCATCGCCTATGACATCGCCGTGATACATAATGTATGCCGTGCTTTCCTCGTACTTAAAGCTCCCGTAATTTTGATTCTTGATCGTCACCACGATCCCTAATGAAAAATTGAGAAAGGGTACAGGTAAGAGTGACGCACGAATGAATTCGAGGGTGGGGGGTTGAGGATAAATTTTTGGCTCTTTAGGCTTGAGGATGGTAAAATACAGGATAACTAGGGCCACGGCTATGGTGATTGAGAGGGAAGACGTAATGGCACAACAGATTTTGAGGCCTCGGTACGCCATTTTCGTTTTTTTCTCGCGGGCCTCAATGTGATTGATATATGCGTAGCAATCCTTCATATCAAAAGGTTTGGAGTTAGGTCATGAATAACATTGCACTCTCCAAAATGTGTGAGTAAAGTTAAAATCCTGGAGATTGTTCCAAGGTAAGCAGGAAATTAGGAGTCATGAAAATAGCAATTAGTGGTGAAACTTCATTAATTTGATATCTCTATATCCCATCACTTTATTATTATTATTATTATTATTATTATTATTATTATTATTTTGAGTTTCTTTTTGATATTGTGGTAAGGTCATATTCATTCTTACTTTTATAAAAAATTGTTTATGCAATTTGAACATCTTATTTTCAGATTATAAATAACCTCGATGCAGTTTATTTCTTCTAATACAAATCAATCTGTACGTATTTTGTTAAGTTCATCATTTTAATAGGACAAAAAAGTACAAATTATTTTTTTTTTTTTGCAGTTCATTCGGATACATATAATTCATGTCCCAGTTAGAAATTCACATCCAAAAAGAATTATGTTCTTAAAACCTTATCTTGAAAATTGAACATTGGTCAACAAGATGAGGAGTGCATCCATTTTGCCAACTAAACTAAAATATTGAAAATTTTGTCCCACTTTGGTAGATTTTATTGTGTTCTACAATGAAGACGAAAACAATGTCTGAATTTTCAAATTGATCTCGGAGAAACCGTCATAGGGTCAGATTTGGTTCTATCTTGGTGGTCACATATACAAAATTACACTTGCTGGGGCTCATACAAATTAACTTGCCACGTACACTCTTTTTATTCAAAGAATTGCTTACAATGAATAACTTTTTCTCAATTTTAATAACACTAATCTATCTATATATATATATAGGGAGAGAGAGAGAGAGAGAGAGAGAGAGAGAGAGAGAGAGAGAGAGAGAGAGAGAGAGAGAGAGAGAGAGATAATTATCAAGAAATAATAACATGTATATTAAAGATTTAACATTGTCTATAGGACTAAGACATTTTCTCTACAAGGCCTTAAATACAATAATTAAATGCAAAGGTCACTATGAGTCCATGTTTTGAAAATCGAATTAATGCTGAAAAATTAGAAATTTAAGATTTAACTTGTTTAATTGATATATGTATGTATGTATGTATGTATGTTAGAAATAAAAAAATGAAAATAACAATTATATATAACATATGTTGACTGATGATCATTTTAAGTGGTTAAATTTAAATGTTTTTAACAAAAAATTATCGAAAGATTTGAATATATATTAATTTTTTTTAGCTTTAGTGACTAGATTAGAAGTTTAGATATGATTTATAATTTAATTGTGAATTTAAATAAAAATTAAGACTCAATATTAATTTAAATAAGGTTTTGAGATTAAATTATGATTTTTGATATTTAAAGTCAAAATTAGTCTAACCCGGACCTCTTGTTTGTTTTTTTTGGGCCAATTTTGAGTGGATTTCCTAAATTTGACCCATTTTTTATTGATATAAATACTACCCAATCGTTTAAATCGAATTGAAATTGTGGCTTGACTAGGTCATAATTAAACTGATCCTACTGACCAGTCTGGTTAGATTATGAAAACACTGCTATGCGTACGCATCTTTTGCCCTTACTTTGAATTTTATGCTTCAATGGAATGCAAGGGGCGCCCTTTAGTCTCCATAGCCGATTGAGCATAGACCAAAAAGATGTTTTTCTGGTCCATAGCTGAAAAGATGTTTTGTATAAAGCATTAATGAATGGGAGAGAAATTAACTTCTTGCCTTTCAAAATGGGCTTTTGACTCAATCCTACGTCATCATCGAATGTCCATTCATAATGGCGAGATTGATGTAATATTGAAAGGCCTCTACATCTCGAAAATGTCCTCCTTTGCTGCAAGGGTCTGGACTGCTTTAGACTTTCCACTCCAGCCCAACAAATGAAGCCCAAATATGCAACGATGGTCCCTTCTTGTTTCAGATGTATTTTTCGTTTCAGCCCATTAATTCAGAAGAAGTACGGAGCACAGGCAGGGCAGCACTATTGGCACATGTCACAGTGATGAAGCTGAATGGCTGATCACTTGTTGGTGTTTCCCACTTCAAAATGATGATAAACCCCCTATTCACAAAGCTTCCTTTTCTATCCTTTTTTTTTTTTTTCCCACTTCAAAATGTTGGAATCGCGATCAAATAAAACGTAAGCTTGCAAACTATACTAAATTTCCATGGTCTGATTAAAAATGAATGTCTGTGTTATTGGAGGCTGCAATGAATTACCGACCTAAAATATAGTATACTTGGCTCTTTCTTTTACCTCTACAAATGACTAGCTCTTTGCATTAAAATGAATGTGAACTGTTTCTAAACACACAAATTAACAAAACCTATAGAATGCCCCCCTACGGATTTTTTGTCAGCAAAATCGCTACTAGTACTATCAGGATTACTTGTACAGGAGTTACATGAGGGCAATTTGCATTCCCCGTCGGGATCCTCGTAGGAAGTGAGCACTCCTCCCCATTGAAAAGGAGCTTTGTGGGAAATCCATCTCCTTTCGCAACCTTAATTCCAGGAGTAAGCTTCTTTTTGAAGGAGACGACAGATTGTTGCTTTCCAGGCACCGGCGAATCGGAATTTGATTCTGATCCATTTGTTTCTCCAACCAAAAAGTTGAGTCCTCTTAGACCTTGCAAGAATATTGTGTTGTTAGCTTGTGAAAGAAATGTTCCATTGAAAGAGTAGGCCCTTTCAAAACCCATTGAAGCTTTCTTCAACTCAATTGCAGCAAACCAATCCTCGAAATTGAATCGTTTCCAATTGAATAAAGTTACTCTAGCTGTCCATCCATTCTTGTAGTCTGCGTTAATGTGCCAATTTATGCTTACTCCACAATTATCAGGGCAAGGCAACGGCTGTGGAACAGCAAAATGCTTTATTTTCGCCCAAGCTATGGCCTTTGCTGATCTGTTCTCGAATGGCACGAGAAGAGCTTCCGCAGGCAGGAGCATCGCTGGGGCATTCTCGTTACACTTTGTGGTTTCTTCGCATCCACAGGCGCAAGTATCACAGGGTATAACAGACTCATTGTAATATGCAGAGAAGGACACACAGCATCTGGAACTCCTTTTTGTTGGTCTAGTGATGTTGCAAACTATTTGCCAAGTCGCGAGGGCCATGCTTTTAGCTTGAAGCCCACTTGGCTCTGGAAACTCTGTTGGACTAACTCTACGTGGAGGGCCGCATTTGTAGTCAGGATTTAGGACACCGACAATTTTCCATTTCTCTGGAGGATAAAATGCTGTTCGATTCACATCAGGTGGAATTTTATACACATTCATTTGAAATGAAGCCTTTGATTGGCTAGGATCCATAATGCCTGGCAAAAGGCTACCGTTTCTGCAGCAATTTGTTATCCTTCCAACTTCTGTATCGTTTGCTCTCTCGCGTGGCAAGTCACTGATGATCGGATTCTTCTGACAATTCATGACCTTAGAGAAATCCAAGCTGTCGTAATATGCTGAAGCAGGTCCATAGATGCAATCTTTATAGTCTATCAAGCGCGTGTAAGCCCCTTTCATTGTAGATATGAATTCTCCCCTCATCCACTCCCAAGTCAAATTCCACTGATCAAGACGGCCCAACGGGCTGTTGTTCTCCATCGTCACCAGAGCGAGATAGCTGGATGGATAGGCTTGAGTAACGTCGTAGGAAATGGTAAGGTCCCCCTTTTGGCGTGGCAGGAACTTGTCTTTTTTGGGTTTAACTTTAAGTTTTTTATCCTTGACGCAGCAGACGTACATCGATGTCTCTGCCGATCAAAATGCCAAATTCTTTCCGTCATTGAATGAACAACACCGAACCAAAAGAATCCAAGCAACGAAAAGATTAGTGTGGTGGTTTTTGAGTACTCACTTTTTGTAGTTGGTGCCGGGCATTTGTACCCATCGTTTACGAGTTGTATAGTCTTAGGCATTGGCACCCCAGGTGGCTTGACGCCAAATTGAGTGCCAGTCAATTGAATTTCTGCCCGAATTTGGCTAAGATCTCCGGCAGTGTCTATGGAAGTTTTCAAATCCGCCAGGGGGTATCCGGAGAGGTGAGTCCCGTTGCTAACGTCTGCTGGTAATTCCTCATTGTCCATCAACAATGCTCCACCAGCACCAACCAGAATCTCTCTGTGTTGAAATCCAATGAACATTTTCCATGCATCAAGTTGTACCGTGCCTGTATTCAACACAGTTGCGGTGGCGTTGAAGGACCAAGATTGTGCTGTCGCATTCTTCAAATGGGGATATTCCTTCTTCCTGGAAATGAAATCATATGACAAGAAAACCCCGTTGCAGCTCTCCGCGGACGGGGGTAGGGCCACCGGGATACCCTCATAATCCTGAGCCAAATTCGTGAAGTCTACGAAAGAAAACATGACCAACAACATGAAAGCTAGTGATCTCCATGGAAATTTCATGTCTTTCTGTAAAGATCACTGCAAAAAATGGATGAGACTTCCGAAAAAAAAAAAGAGAGACAATTCCAGTGTGTAACACGAGTCCTTCTGGGACAACGTTAGCATAAAAACATGTAACACCGATGAAAATTGTCCAGATCAATCCGGCGAGATTGCTGTGTAGTTTTCGGATGCTTCCGATGGAGGAAAACAAAAATGGGGTATGGAGGAAGAGCTGAATTGAGATTTGGTAGCAGTGAAATTGACGGAGACAAAGTCAGCTAGAACCTCCTCCACTAAATTGGCGATGTATTTGGCGGGGGTAGAGGTTAACGGTATTTCAGGCTCTTGTGTTTCTGGTACTAAGCCCAAAGACAACAATGCCCCTGTCTGGTTCACTGACTATCCATCTCTTACCTTTCCACATGATTCTCTGTTATGTTCTCATCCATTATAAGGCCACTGGGAAGTATTGCAATGGTGAGAGGACAAATTTTAGGAAGTTCTTTTAAATAATGTTTTTGGCTTTGCAAAAGTGACAAGCATTGTAGGATTAACTCTCCCATATCAACTTTCGTACATTCCAAATTTACTCTTGAAATATTTCCAGATCTCCGTAAATAAGAATTTTCAAACGAAATTCTTTTTTTATTAGTACTTGCTTGCAGCTCGCCTTGGATAACGTATACTCATTCGATCTTGATTGAACTCCTATTGAGTTTTAATAAACTTTGAGAGGCTCTTAGCAAACCAGTTAAATTTCCCTTTAAGCTGTTTAAAACATTTCTAATTTTATTGCATTCGATTCTAAACAAGTTTTTCAATACAAAACAACGATACAAGAATATAACAGAGAAATATTTAGATGAAATTTAACTGGTTTGTTACTTTAATTAAGGTAACTACTTCGTAGTCTTTACAATTCAAAACTTTCCTTCATTTAGGACCTCTTATAAGAAGTGAGTCTCGCTTATGCACCACCAGAGCTAATAAAATCAGAAGTTGGTCCAATTTTATTGTTATTTTACTTCCATTTGTTTTTTTTTTTAATCTAAATCTTCTTATTTGCCCTGAATGTCAAAAAAAAAAATCGAACTCTGCCAATTCATGTGCATGTATGGGACCCTAGAGAAAGCCCCACCAACTGGAGTGGAGTTTGAAGCGAAGACATGGCTAAATCTGGTTAAGACATTAGATTAGGATACATTCCATGCATGGTGGGAAAGAAAACTTTGCAGATTCCAAAGGTAAATGACACAGAAAATCAACCCAACGCCAATTGCTGACTGAAAAATTTAGCCGTAATTGAGGCGGAAAATGTCATTCTGCACGAAGAAGCTTCCCTGCAGCGTAGGAATCAAGTGAAACATCTGCAAAAAGAGCATCAAAAAACAAATCCCCATTTCAATCTCTGAACTGTAAACATGCAAAATCCTGATGATGATCACCAAAGGATTGAGCAAATTCAACAGAGAGAAAAAACGAAAAAGAAAGGCTCCCACAAAGTTATAACGCAGGTAGCAGAAAAGGGTATTGGAAATCTGTAGAAAACCTGGCTAAATCTCAACTGGTGCTCTTCTCCTGGCAATTGGAGGCCGCCACTAACAAAGACAATAATGCCTCCAGTGCTAGATGAGGAAGGCTGTGAATCAATGGTGCTGATAATGTGTTTGCATTGATCAAAAGGCAAGTTGTTTAGCTTGATGGAGATATCTTCAGCACCCAGTATCTTCTGGCCCTCAAAAGTCAGCATGGAGCTGGCCTGGTAGAGAAAGGCAAGAGAAGATCTTTCACGGTCGAAAAGGTCGTAGTAGTGATCCACAAATGCTCTCCCAACCATTTCAACCTGGTCCTCCATCCTTTCTCCCTCTGTCTCTCTCTCTCTCTCTCTCTCTCTCTCTCTCTCTCTCTCTCTCTATTCAAGTTCTTTCCTTCTCTATCAGGCCATGCTAAAAATATAGAGGGAATTCATTCCCTATAAAGTGCACAACTTTTTCCGAGAATAGGAAGAAGAGCTCCTTGATTGGTAGAAATTTGACTATTGTACCCCTTAATTCTCCTTCCCTCGGTTCGGCAATGAACTGTATGGAGACGGGGTAGAAAGGTTATTGGAACCGAGAATCAGAACCGCTTCGTTATTACGCAAAAGTGCATAGCTGTTGGTGTTAAGGCTGCCTATTGGCATGGCATCAACATGTAAAGCAGATTGATGCCACTACATTTTAAGACACTTTTGGCCGCCCAAACCGACTTTCTAGCGCTGAGGTCTCCCTCGCATGCATGCAATTAACAAAGTCAAGACCCACTGCTAAGGAAGGTGAAAATAACGACCAGGAGATGAAATGTGAATGTTGAAATGAACACCGGCAAGAGCGTGAAGAGAACGCTTTCAATTGTTGTGGGGTTGGGTCTTTGACTCTTTGTACCGTGAACCGAAAGTAAGGAATATTGTTACCGAACCCCACGACGGGAAGTAGAGGAGTCATTGCACAATAGATTAACCTTTTTGTAAAAAGGTAATGGTTTTGTAACAAGTAATATTAGAATTAGTAAGGTCTCAATTCGATGTTTGCCACATACTCTAGTCCAGAGAACATGTAGGGAGCCTATGTGGATTCGGTAAAAAAAATATGTGACAAGAATCTCATATAAAAAAACAGAGAGATTCTTCTCACTTATAAATATGGATGCAGCTTTTGAGAAAAAATAATGGTGTGTGAAAATATGCTCCTAAAAATAGTGCTAGGTCATACTTTCATGGAGAATGAGTACTCATGCTATGTGCGCGCGACAGGAACGGGTGATTATTGAGGCCTCTGGGTTTTGCTACAAAGAAGCCATGCAACTGTTTAACTCTGCTTTGTGGAGAGGTTGCTTTTGGTCATAGTTGATTGATTACTGGTTTATATGAAAGGGAAATGATTTTATGTCAACTTGCAAATACACATACAAGTACCTGACTGCTAGATCGTTTGCAACCGTTGGCGACATAATGTAGCTTGAAAAGAACTGCAAAACACGTTGGGCTACGAGTTCTGCTTGGCTGTCGTCAACTGCTCCAGCATACGACGAGAACGAATTAGTCTTACAAGGTTCATGGAGTGCTGTCTTTAGGTACTCTGCTTAGATTTTACAACCATAACGCATGGAGATCAAGGGTTGCGGGTTGCGTGGTAACAAGGTTTTGGGACGATGCCTCTGCCTGCTTCATAACGTTTTACAAGCAATACTGCATGCTACATGCACAAGAAGACGCCAAATCTACAAACCTTTAAGATACAATTTACAGGTACTCAGACAAACCAATTAAGCAAATAGTGAGGTCCAAACTCCACGTGAGAATGTTCTGCCGTGTTTAAAATTAACATTCTCCAAATATGCTACCATGGCAGAGAAAAATTTACCAAATCAACATGTCTGAACTACGTACAAAGATACATCGTCAAATGCTTTCGTCACTGCACGAATAAAACATGCCACAAAGGAGACGGTAAACATGCTTCATCCCAATAGAAAGGAAGTGCCGAGATGCATTGCCACTAATTTATTTCATCCAATAACTTCCAGGTTGAAGGCTTAAAGCCATTAAGAAAACGGGGACCTTCAGGAGAATATTTGTATCTAAGAACTCAAGGAACTAACATTCAATTTATAGAAATGACAAATATAAAAAAAAAAAAAAAAAGAGAGAGAGAGAGAGAAAACGGTAGGCAGATGCATTGCTCACCCAACGTACTACTGGCAGCAGTTTACACTAATGTTATGCATAGGATGGAGGTTCACACGAATATGTAGACGAGAACTTCACCAAGTGGGAAAACAAAAACAGGAACTAGGTTAAATGGGGCCTCAAACACTTACGGTCACGGGTTTGAAATAGCTAAGCAATTGAGCATAGAAGCAAAGCTTATCAGAAAGAAAATTGATGGAGACCCCATCCCAACTACCTATGTCATAACTCCCGGTATTCTTGGTGACACGCTAAGCTCTCAGCTTCTTGGTATCCGACATTACACACAACTAAGTTCTACAATTCACCATCCGCAATTTCATGTTGGTCAAAGTTAGAAAAGACAAATATTAAGAACTACGTGAATATCACTTTGTTCAGCTATCATTCCCATAATAACTTCAGTCTAAGTTGAGAATCCATGGAATCATGGAATTGCCTATAAGTATATATCAAAAATAACTCCTGGTCTCACCTTAACTATGTAATGACAAGCTTGCTTGGGTTTCAACTGCAGGTAGCCATCATTGCTGTCAAAGTAATACACTTTAACATCAAAGTATAACACCAAGTTTCAGTTTTTATTGCAAGAATTGATCATACTTTTCTATCTCTTGAAATCAAAACAGCATCCATCACACCTGACTCCAAGGCCAGAATGCGTGGACGCCATAACCGGTCTTCCAATTGTCCAAGAAAATCACCTTCCTGACTGCCCAAAACGAGAGGAACAGAGCAGCAAGCATGAGAAATCGCTGGACATTAACATTCTTTGTTCTAACAAGCACATGGGTCATAAAACCCAACAACAACCCGACAACCATGTACAAGGACCCAACCGCGAGCCCCTCCGCCCCCAATTGCATTCCGGAGCCGCGGTGAAAGAAAATCAGCCTACTTGGATCATTGCGGTCGGCTGCAAAAATGGGCGTTTCCCGAACTATGTTGTACATTGAACCGGAAACGCTGAAAAGGTACACGAACAAAGCCCCGACCAGCCAGAATTTCCGGTCGTGCAGCAATGTCTCGCCGGTCAAAATCTTGTTAATCAAAAAGGGTGTCGAGATTAGCAAAGCGGCAATCAAGAGACCGAGCTGTGTCTTGGAGAGAATCGGCGGCCGGTGAATGGGTCCCACGGAGAGCTTGGTTCTCGATTGAATGAAATCGGCAAGGGACTCAGCCATCCTCGAGACTGGCCCAAGGCTCATCTGGTCCGATTCCTTCGGGTCATTTACATTGGGACCGACCAGGCTGATGACGGGCAAAAAGTCGAAGCCGAAGAGGTCAAACGAAGATTGCGATTCTTCGTACTCGATGTCGCAGAAGAAGAGTTTGCCGGTCCTGTTGACGTTGTTGGCGATGAAGGAGGCGGCGACGATGGAGAACTGGCGCTGCATGTCCTTGAGGCGGAGCTCCGGTTTGTTTTGTAGCTTCTGGGCGTCGAAGAATATGAGGAGAGAGTAAGAGCGCGGCGTTTTCGCGGAGGTCAGGAAGCGGGAGACGAGGCTGTCGTCGAGGTGGATCACGCCGGACTGGGATTGAGATTGGAGGGAGAGGAGGTGGTTCACGAGGTCAGTGTCGGAATCGGCGGTGGTTGGGCGGAGGCATAAAGAAACGATGGCTGTAAAGAGCATGAGACAGTGGACGGCGGAGTGCCGAGAGTTCGCCATCTTTCAGAGGTCCGGTCCTAGAGAAACAACCCAAGCAAAATAATAATAATAATAATAAAAGTGAAAAATAGAGGGAAAATTACAAAGTTAACAACTGTAAAATTTTATGAATATAAAATGATTTTATATTATACGTAAAATATTTTATATCATATAAACAATAATTCATTTTAAATAAAAAGTTCATAATTTTTTTAAAAATTACAAATAATAGTGAAAAATAAATTATATATTAACTTTTAATACATTTCACCTTTTATATTTATAAAAATTTATAATTAAATATTAAGTAATATACTTTAAATATAAAATTTTCATTTTTAAAATTTTGATATAATATGAAAAAAAATATTTAACTCAAAATTTTAAATTGATAACTGAAGCTTGATGATAATAAATTATATATTAAATTTTAATAATCTTACATGCTGATGTTTATCCTGTTCATTGCCACAGCCAAACCTCCGCGCATTGTAACGGTAAGACTTGCAATGGTAACCAATTCATTTTCCTTTTTATGCAATAGAATATCTTGGCTTTGCTTCTTCCCTACTCTGATTAAGAAGGAAAAAAATAGTCGAGAAGTCTATTGTCTGTTTCTGCGTCCGATTCAGCTTTGCAATTTCTCCATCTTCTCATGGAATCCATGCATTTTTCTCCTCCTTCATTCTATACTACTACCTTCTTTGTTGAATGATGAATCTGGGGCAGTCTGCTGATGGACCAGGCCAGGACACTGAGTACGAGTCCTGCCCTTGAGACATTTGATGAAGCTTGGCTTTGGCTTTCTATTAGAGGTCTACTAGATCTGCCCCCTTTTTGTTGTGTTCGTCAAAAGAGTTGCTCAAGCCATGTTTTTCTATTCTCAAACAAATGTTTTGCAGGTGCCATTGTCAATTCTTTTATCAATTCATTTTAGAGGGTAATCCTTTTTCAAAGTTGAGGGAACAGAGAGAGATGAATCTGGTTCACTCCCTTTTCGACTCCAAGGTCCTTGCCTCCTCCACACGGTCCCTTTCCCAGTTTAAAAATTTCTTATTGATGGCTTTGTTAAATATTAAGAAAGCTTTATTATGTGCTGCAATTCAATGAAAAGTGAGATACTAAATGCTGTAGTAAAGTAAATTCTAAGAGCCCAATTGATTTTTTAACAAAGGCATCCGGGACAACAAAATCATAGCAATCCACACCAGCCTCATCAATCCTCCTAAAAAAAAAAAAAGAAGGCTTATACATGTTTCAGGAACCTAAAAAATAAATTGCAATTGCGATATCATGCATCAATAATCTCCCCCGTCTCAGCAGCGGCAAGAACAAGCTCTGGCTGTAAATTCTCAGCTTCTCTGTATGTCCCATCAATCGCATTGGGCTGGCCCAAAGCCTTCAAAGCCAAGTGCGCCGCCTTTTGCCCTGATATCATCATCGCCCCAAATGTTGGACCCTGCAAAGAAAGAATTACCGCCCAAAAAAAAAAAAAAAAGGTCAATTATCCAACTAATTTAGCATTCAAATTAATCATAAAACCAATAAGGTTTCAAAATTTACCATTCTTGGGGCTCCATCAATTTCCGCAACTTCCATGCCAGTAACAATCATTCCTGGCACAATCTCCCTCGTGAGCCTAACAATTGCATCCTCAGCAGCATTCATATCAAGCGCCTTCATTCCTGGGACTGTATCAATCATGCCAATACTCTTCAATCTCTTGACCCCAGTGGCACCAAAGGGCCCATCATGCCCACAAGAACTGACCACAAGCTTGGCCTCCATAACATTGGGATCCATGCAAGATTGAGAGTCATGGTTCATGGACACCAAAGCCCAATTGGTAACCACACCAGAAACTCTCCCTCCCTTCACTATCAAGTCCTCAGCTGCCACCGCATTGAACAGCTTCACATTAGGCCTAGCAAAGAGCTTGCTCATTATGGTTGAAGTGAACAAAGCTGCATGGCTTATGACCACGTAGTTTTCTTGCTCATCATACTCAACGCCGAGCTCGTCGAGAAATCTGTGAGCGGGTTTCCGGACAACCATAGCGGAGAACAGCTGGCCGCCGAGCCAAGCGCCGCCTCCAGGGCTAACTGATTGTTCAATGATGGCGACGCGGAGTGAACGGTTCTTGCTGAGCTCGTAGGCACAAGAGAGGCCGGCAGAGCCAGCACCCACAACGATGACATCCGTGTCAGCGTAGGTGACCATGTCTGTCATGTACCTGCGGGTCATTTCGCGGGCGACGACTGATTCTCTGATGGGTTGGAACCTGAATGATTGAAGATCATAGGGTGGCTGTGTTAAGGACATGGTGATGGTGGCGGGGGTTTGAGAGGCGGATTTGACAGGAAAGAAACGAGCTGTTGAGATGGGGGTGCCATGGAAGGAAGACTTGTGGTCGGGGAAACAACACTTGGGGTTTGAAGAGAGGGAGGCATTGATTGTTGCGGCCATGGTTTATGTTCCTAGATCGAGGGAATATTGACAGGGACAAGAAGTTAAAAGGCCTTGTTAAGCTAAGCTTCTGGCTTTGAGTGCAAATTGGGGGGGAGTGCGAGACTTGAGGGAGGGATGGGGCGCGGGGTTTGGAATTTATTAAAGGGTTGTGTTGATGAGATGCATAGATGTGAAAATATCTGTGAAGAAATATGTAGGAAAGAGGGCGTGTTGCGCTTTGTAAAATGTAGGAAAGAAAGAAATTTAAAAAAAAAATGAAAAAAAAAACAAAGAAAAGTTTAATAAGATGAATTTAATTTATTTTAAAATTAATTTATTTATTTATGTGGGTGGGAAAAAGAAAGAGGATAAGGTAGGAAGGGCTAATAATGGCCCGTGAGAAGATTCTTTGCGTTTGCCTGCCTGGGCCGTACCCCACAAAGAATGCAAATTGCAAGCTTGTTGAGTTACTCAAAAACCATAAGAAACGCATATAAAATTGACAGCTGTGGGATTTGAACCCACGCCCTTTCGGACCAGAGACTAAATCTGGCGCCTTAGACCACTCGGCCAAACTGTCCTTACGTGTTGTTCCAAACTCACCACTAAACTTCATTGAAATTCCATCTCTTCGACAACAGGCCGGTCATGGGAGCCTTGGGTTAAAATTCCGTATTTTAACAAGTTGGCACTAATGACTCGCAGACTCTCGAAATGTTAAGCTTCCGATATCTGTGCTCTACTCTACACCTTTTTATAAAGAAAACTTTATGTTGAGAGTACAATATTAAGTTTTAATTTTGTTAATACGAGATTAAATATATAACATATTTTATTTAAATTTAAAATATACCCTTTTTTTTCAAAAAAAAAAAAAAGAGGTGCCCAACATTTCATTAATGCCTGTCATTTGAATCCTTTTGGTAAGATACTATTCTAACTCTATTTGTCCATGCAAGGTCGGACCTGCTATGCATACATTTGATTATATATATATTCTTTTGCGTTAACACGATCTAAGTCTTTTAACTTTATATATATATATATATATATATATAATTAGGTAACCAATGAGCTTCAGCCGTGGGACTTGGTCTACTTAACATGTTCACGGATTAAAATATATAAAATTGGTTGACCCATACTTCACTTGTGGATTTTCATCGCTCGCAGGTGGACTCCTTACGGGAACACAAGGTGCATGATGTACTAAGCAACAAGTGCACCAGGATGCAAAAGTACTGTCATACATGTGCTTATAGCAAAGATACTTTCTCTCTCCAGTGTGCTTTGATAGTGTTACTCATTTCCTAGCTCTGATAAAGACACTTTTAGTTCACTGTCACTCGTGATTATTGTGTAAAGAAGTGCTGATTATTTCATGAACTTTGCAGGAGTTTGCGCAATGTGCGGGAACCAAGTACTTGATACAAAATTTTACAAACATAGCAATGTGTAGCTCAAAGCATATGTTATTTGGATGTGATGACCTTTTATTCTCAAAAGAGAACTATTCCATCTAAGTAGTTAAAATATAGGCTTACCTTAAAATCTTTGGCTTCTAGAAGATTGTAAAGGATAGAGATTAAAGGATAGAGATTAGTCTCATGAGTTCCTTTATAAACCCATTCTTGCACAAATTAGACAGCACCATGAAAAGATAACCAAAGTCTTGGAAGCTCTTACATTTTGTAGTTTTAGATGTAATCTTTATAAGGATTATGACTTATAAATTAATTAAAGAAACTTAAGATAAGCTCAAAGAGAAGTACTACAATAGTGATAAGATAAAAAATATTTATGTCCTAAACTTGAGAAAAAAGTTCAAGACCTTGAAAATAAAGGAGATAGAGATAATGAAGCAATTCATTGATAAAATAATAAAGGTTGTAAACCAAATCAAGCTCTATAAGGAAGATTTTAGGTGACTAAAGGGTTATTGAAAAAGTTATTGTATATTTACTTCAAAGATATTAATCTAAAATTTCTTCATTAAAAGACTTAGAAGACCTTAGTAGCTTCACTTTGGTAGAGCTTATTCATGCTTTATAGACACTGAACTTAAAAAGCAAATCAAGTAGGCAAAAGTAAAGGTTAAGTAAGTGGCTTTAGAAGTTAAAAGGATAAGAAAGATAAAGAAAAGAAAAAGGGAGATGGAAAAGAGTTTGGAAGAAAAAGGAAATTAGTCATTGCAAATATTACAAGAAAATTAATCATTTGGAAAGGTAATATTGGTATAAGCCAGTTATTTAGTGCAATAGTTGCAAAAGGATGGGACACATGACTAAGGTTTACAAAAACAAGAAAAATAGTTAAGTTACAATTCAACATTAAAACTAAGTTGTAGAAGGAAAATAAGAAAAAGAGTTACTATTTATTGCAACATACAGAGTTGTAAGGAATGTTTGAGGAAGTTGGATAATTGGTAATAAAAGTACTTATCACATGATTAATGATACAACTAAATTCAAAGTATTGGATTAAACTTTTCAACTTAAGTTGAAAATAGGCAATAGAGATCATCTTAAAGTTAAATAAGAATGAGTTATTGTATTGGATATCTTATCAATTACAATATGTCTTGCAGATGTACTTAATGATGTAAATTTGACCCAAACTTGCTCAGTATAAGTTAATTAATGAAAAAAAAAACATACTTTGTTATTTAAAGATGAACAATGTAAAATTTTTTATCATAAAGGTCTTAAATTTTTGGTTATTAGTATCAAAATTGAAATCTTTACTATAAGTTGAAATGAAAGTAATAAATCTTTATGTTCTAGATTTTCATATGACAATACATAAGAGACTAAGATTTCCCAATTATTTTTCCTTAAAGTAAATGCATGATCAAACTCTATATATTCCTATAATACATATATAAGCTCTAATTAGTGAAATTTGTCATAAAGGAAAAAAATTAAGGTAGTTTTTTCTTTAGACATAGGCTTAAAGACTCATGAAGAGGCTATAACTTATTCATATAGAAATTTTGTGGAACAATGAGTACTCTTTCCTTGAATGTTAATAAGTATTTCATTATCTTTATTAAAGATGGAACCAAATTCTATCATATTTATTTCCTAAAATTCAAATATAAAGTTTATGAGGTGTTCTTTAAATCCAGGGTTTGAATTAAAAAGTAGATTAGATAATAAATCTAAGTACATAGGAGAAAAAATCAACAAATTTTGTGAAATTTAGTATTCATCACGAACTCACTCTACCTTATACTCTATTGCATAATGAATTCAGTAAAAGAAATAATAAAACCTTAATAAAGATGTTAAGACATATCATTTGAAATGAATATGTCCAAATGTTTTTGGACTAAGACTATTAACATAACCAACTATTTGTAGAGTAATCTCCCTATAAAAGCATTGAAGGGTATAATTTTATATAATGTATGGTATAAAATCAAACCTTTACTACCTTATCTTAACTTTTTTAAAGGTGTTAACATTCTTATTCCTTAAGTAAAGAAGGATAAGCTTAATGAAAAAGTATAAGCTAGTGTTTTTCTGTAATATAACAACTAATTAAAAGTCCCCAATGTTAATGACTTTAAAACCATAAAAGTGATTATAAGTAAGGGCATATGATTTAATAAAAAAATTAGTTAGGATTGGAATAAAAGTCAATCTAATAAAAAAAAGATGACTTTCAATTTTGATTACAATCCTTAAGTGACAAAAATTGATATTACAATAAATTAAATAATTACTTTGATTATGAGCCAACGAGAGAAATAAGAGTTTTAGCAAATATCTATGTTAAAGGAAATGTTGTCATACTAAAACCTATAAGCTTTCCAAAGACTTCATAACTAAATACTTGGAATAAAGCTATAAAGGAGGAAATAATTATGATTTACAAAAATCAAACTTATGAATTAGTTGATAGATCTAATGATAGAAATGTAATTGAAGTAAAGTGAGTGTATAAAGTGAAACTTATGATAAATGATATTATAAATAAGCTCAAAGATTAGTAAGTGAAAGGATGCTTTCAACAATTTGAAATTAGTTATATAAAAATGTGTACTCTTATTGTAAGATATAATAAAATTAAATTATTGTTGGCTTTATTAGTTTTAAAAGATTGAAAGGTATTCCAATTAGATATTAAGTCAACTTTCCTAAAAGAGTCCCTTAAAGAATTAATCTATTTAAAGTAACTAAAAGAGTTTTTTTGTTATGAGAGTTAAGGACAAAACCTATTTGTTGAAAAAGGCCTTTTGTAGTTTAAAACAAGCTCCTAAAGCCTAGTACAACAAAATAAATGAACATTTGCTTAAGTTTGACTTTGCCATAAGCCAAAATAAGGCTACCTTATATACTAAGTTGGAAAAAGATGAATTGCTGATTGTTTATATCCATGTAAATGACATCTTGGTCACAAAAAGTAGTAAAACCTTCGTTGATGACTTTAAGATATAAATAAAGCATGCTTTTGATATGATAAACCTTGGTGAGATAATTTTTTTTTTTTTAGGAATGAAAGTTTAACAAACTACTAATGACATCTTTATCAATTAGAGAAAATATGTCATTAAGTTGCTAAAAAAGCATAATATGATAGACTACAAACTAGTTTTAACTCTTTTAAAACTAAAAGAAAAGCTTTATAAAGAAGATGATATAAGAAAAGCTAATTGTACCACCTTTAGAAGCTTAATTAGAAGTCTATTATATCTAATAACTATTATACCATAGTTAATGCATGTTATTAACTTCTTATATAAATATATGTAACCATTAAATGAGACTTATCTTAAGGCAACTAAAAGAATTTTAAGATATGTTAAAAGAATATAAAAATTAGTGTTTAATTTACAAGATTAACAAAGGTCGAACCATTTAATTTTTTAAATAGTGATGAGCAAGTAATAATCATAATATAATAAGTATAATAGGTTACTTGTTTACATTAAGATTAGGTGCCTATATTTAAGACTATATGAAATACAAGATCATTGCACAATTAACTACAAAAGTAAAATACATTGAATATTACTGTTATAGTGAATCATGTAATTTAATTGAAAAAAATGTTATGTGACTTAAAGTAAGAATATAATGAAGACACTAAGATTAAAATTGACAACTAATTAGTAGTAGCCATTTCCAAAAATTTTATCTATTATAGTAAGATAAAATATTTTAAGATTAAATTTTACTTTATCATAGAAGTGCAATAAAAAGGTGAAGTATTTGATCAAGGCATAAACCAAAACTATATTTAAGTATTTAAGGAGCAAAATGGACATGAACATCAAAGAATTTAAAAAAGAGTGCCGACCAATTTAAATTTTTTACTGTTTATGTCACTTTAGCAACTTGGAATATTTGCTTTTATTGCTGTTTAAAATTAAATATTAGAAAATGTTCTAAAGAACAAGCTTAAAGACTTAGTTTTTTGTTGTAATTCTTTAATTGTCATTTAATACTTAAAGGAAGGTTGTATTTAAATTTAATTATTGTAATAATTAGTTAATTAATGGTAGTTAAATTTTTGTCCTTGTTGCTTAAATTTGCTGCAAACCAGATGCAGCTTATTTAGCTTTCTTTGCTTGTTTTTTAATTAAGTAAAACTAGTTATAGTTTATATAATAATAGTAATTATATTATGAAAGAGAGAAACTATATAAAAAATTTGAAAGTCAATAAAAATTTGTATAAATATTTTCTCTGCAACTTCTTGGTTTCTTGATTCCAAATGTGCAACTCTTCCTTTTCTGAATTGGCTTTTTGTTCTTTCAACAGCTCCCTTTCTGCTTGCTTGCTTGCTAAGTGCTACCTCTTATCTTCTTTCATGGAGATGATAGAACAAACTAAGAAAACTTGAATGTTGGAATGGGCCGGAACTTCATAAATTAAAATTATTGATTCACAAAGAAGGAAACTGGGCATCGGGCATATCCACATAAGACATGATCAATTTGACCTTGATTATACTAATGACAGATACATATGAATTGACGGCATATCCACATAAGACATGATCAATTTGACCTTGATTACACTAATGACAGATACATATGAATTGACTGTTCTTGAATGGTTCAAGCAGCTATGCATTTTTTTTTCTTTTTTCAGTTTTACTCACTGGAAGAGTGTGTGGAGTTCCAGTACTTCTCAATATCCTCAGCTGTTCTTCCAGGAATCCTCCCAGCAATTAAAGACCACCTGGTTACAATATCACAAATTGAGATAAGATACATTGAAATCTGGAGGCTTAATAAAGTCAGGATAAATCGAGGGAACAAAACCAACCTTTCTCCAACCAGATTGTACATCCTAATTATGAGATTTTCTTCGTCCTCAGAGAATTCTAGCTTCGATTCTCCACTTGTTTGCACTGAAACAGACATCCCAAAATCAATTTAAGAAGTGTACAAAGCAGAGGTAAATAGTTTAAATGAAATGATCCAACACTAGTATCTAGAGACCATTCTTTGGAACAAGCATTCAGGCTGCGGAAGCCTATTAAACAAGTGCACCAGGTATGGCAAAGTACTATGTAAAACTATGTTGACGACTAGATGTTATGTTAATCCGTGCTTGTAAGAAAAGAAAAATGCACATATAAATAAATAACTGTAAAATTGGGTTACGTTGAGAATCCACATAAGTGTCAACAGAAGAAGAAAGTTCAGAGTCAGCCATTTGGATAACAACTAAAGTGCCAGTAGGAACTCAAACTCAGGCTAGAGGGGAGACTTTTGAGGCAGTAAGAGGTGGTTAGGTGCTAATATAGTGCTGATGGCACAGAGCATGGAAATTGCGTTAGCCATCGTTGAGAGCAAAGAATGGAAGGTTTTGTAGCTTAGAATAGTAGTTGTACAACAGTATGTGGCCACAATCTAACACAGGTTTGATGGGCCGCTGAGTTGTTGGACATGTACTCAGACTTTAGCTTTGTGGTATGCAATCAATTTCATGACACTGTAGCAGAATAAAAAAAAGAGAGAGAGGGACCTGATATTAATTAAGATGCAAAATGTGGGTAAAGTTGCTCCTTTCTAATCTTCTTTTTACTGAATATGCGCATGATTACATTCTTTTTGTTGCAGTCAAGTTTGTCACATAATGCTACTACAAGCATACCAGTTTGAGAGACTATATGCTAGTCTATATGAGGTTTGTTAGATGTCGGTCCAATATGACTAAAAGCAGATGGACGTGGACACATTCATCAAAGAACATTGACACAAACTAGACTGTAAGAAAGCCATTTAAACAAAACTGTCAGCGGTAGAAACATCTGAAATATGTTCACCTTTGATGGCTACTGCTAGACAGTGCTGATAAGTGGATTTCATATTGGCCAATTCAGTACACATGGGTGCTATAGTGAACCAATTTGGAGCAACACAGGCTGGAATCCATTTCTCTTCTTTAGTAGAATGTCTGTCTATGACTAGGTGCTGGGCACCGCTGAGTATTCTTCATATCATTGTTCAAACATTGAATATAACTTGAAACAGAAGAGCATTGCCTTCAAACGTGACATCTCAAAAAGTCCACGCTTCAAGAGACACAAATGCAAAGCTAGGTACATATGTTCATTTTATCAGGAAGTTAAGCTTTAAGGTTAGAACTATTCAGCTCTTGGATAAACTGCACCAGTGTTACTGAATTTGTCACTTAGTTTCAACCGGATCACCGAACTTCAAATTGCTGCAATTAAATTTAACTTATAGTTTCGTTTCAAGATCACAGTAGGATTCTTTATAAAGTAAGATTATGTCCATTTAACTCTCTCACATTTTAATCACGATTCCATTATTCTTCTTTACAAAAATGGAAAGTGAAGGACTACATGGCTGTTATGCGGGGACGGATGTACATGGGAAAGGGGGCAATTGATCCCTCAGCCAATGTAAATTCTTTAAGTATAATGTCTTTTTTTGAAAAGGGCATCTTGTACTGTTGAACAGAGCCTACACGCTGCATAGATTTAATTATCTAAAATTATCCCCTGACGCCATATAAATCTTTAAATATATGTGTTTTTTTTTTTCATAATTACCTGAAATTGCTCCTTCCCAATTGTAATTATCTAGAATTGTCTCATAAATTTGTTTATTGCTTGCTCTCTCTTAAGATTGCCTCCATTTTTTACTACTTACAGACTTGCCTCGTGTGAAAAAATGTTCTGGAATCGTCCCTGATACCATGTAAGCAACTATATCATTTTGTTCTAGAAATTTTCCCAACAAAAATTGACAAAGTTCTGAGAATAAAGAAAAAAAAAAAAGGATTGAATTTCGATGGCTCGATTGAGAAGTGATAAATTGGGGGACAATGGCATAATCACTCTTGCTTTTCAAATCAGCTTTGGATAAAATGTGGACGCAGCCTTTTGTTTTGTGTTGTTTTGGCCATTGATTGACGTGCACAAATGTCTCCATGCATGTGAATCGAATACTTAGAGACAAAAAAGAATGACTCAGCCTGGCATGTACGACGCCATTTCCATCACATGAATAGCCTCGTCCCATGCCCTACTGCAGATTGGAACGAACAGGAGCATTGATTGTACGAAAAAGTGAATTAGACTTGTCTTTGGACGATGATCACTTTTCAATTTAATATGATCAGTCACAATTAATACTAATAGAGATCACAAAATTTTATTTGATAATTATAACAATAAAATGTAAAAGCACAGCTATAACGTATCTAAAGGTCACCTGTAATCAAGATGACCATTGTAGAGCCGCAAGAGCACTAGTTTAGACCACAGTTAAAACGATTTCCATGGTACTCCATTTACCAAAATCATAATATTATTTTAGATATTGCCGAGGAACTTGTTTATTGTAGGTCGTTTTAAATCAAGCAATGACATGGATTCCAATTCATGTTTCATCAGAATTATGCCAAAACCGGTGGGACACAAGCCAGGGATAATTTTTTGTGTTGGCGCCACCTGGAGGTGGAAATGACAGCTTACGAACCATCAGCAGCAGCAGACATCAAACGTGACATTATCAGATACGCCAATGGGATACAGATGTAAAGCACGCTTTTCATTATAGAAATGGAAGTTACTTGTTGGCCCTGCATGGCCAAAGCATCTATCTCACCCGTCGTTCAAAAGAAGAATAACATTAGCATTTGAACAGTTAATGGTTATGTATAAGTTGAAAGGTTAATTTAGTTCACAATCTCCATTTGCCAAATTACAGCTGTTATATATGGCGAATCATGCGGTCTACAAAACTGGAGAGAAAAGATACCGAAACAAGAATAGGGGCTACTGCACCACATGTAGTGATGGAGAACAAAAGACATTTAGATATTGATGCACTTTTGAGTTCTCCATAATATAGAATTACATCACAGCAAATTTTGACCCCCCAAACTTCAACTCAAAATCTAACCTTCCTGGTTACTTTTGTTGTAGGTTTCCGTCATTTCTGCATTTTTTGAAGTCGTTTCTGCTGTGATTGCAGTGACAGACAATTTGGAGGGAGTCCCTGCATTCAAGGTTTTATGCCAGGCTTTCCTCTTCATAGTTTTTTGCTAGATTTCCCTCTTCACCATATGCATTCCTTTGGAAATGCCATTCGAAAAGCTTAGGTCAATACCCTCATTTTCCACAAGGCACTGAAGTTCCATAGTTGATGGCTGCATCAGTCCAATCCACCACAAAAACTTAAAATCCAGGAAAGCAGCACAAACTCTTAAACATGATATATGCATATCTGAGATGCCAATTTATGGTGTAGGTAATCATTTAATCAGAACAGAATGGTTCAAGTAAAATTATGAAAAAAAAAAAAACAATATCAGAGACCTGAAAGAAAGAAGTAAAACAACGTGAATCTGAAAAAAAAAAACGTCTGATTGTGATGGAACAATCTGGTTCGCAGAGATGTTAATGGCCACTGCAAGTTTTAGACTGGAGAGAAACGCCAGTCTAGCAAGTTTCATATTGGAGAGTAATTGACTCAGAGAGGGAAGTAAATATCTGGTTCAAATTGTCCAAGTTACTTCAGTGACTGAAAAATCCCAATCAAGCAGCGTACCACCAACATAGATTGAATACATTGCCGTTGCTCTCACTAGATATGGAGGAGCATGGTCATCACTCAGCAAGGTGCCACAAGACATAAAAAAGGCCTCTGCAAGGTAACAGGATATAGTGATCTGTTATCAATAGGAAGGTTCTCTGGGCTTTAGGTGCCTGTCCGGTAATCCAACATTAAGAAACTGGGTCTACCATAAGACCATAAGAACCAGGAGTCACACAGAATTGGAATTAACTTACTTTATTGAGTCTTAAACTAACAAAGTACTTGTTCTAAGTTATTTTTAGCGTCTTTCTTTATTTAAATTGGATCCTCAACCACATTGCATTTGTGGTTCTTAAGTTATTTGAATATCCTAGTGTCGGTGAATTTTTCTTTGATGGCCATGAGCCTTTTCCGATTGTTTCATTTTCTGAATGGATATATGTCCATAATCCTTTGCTCCAGTTCTTGAATTCTCAGCATTTGGTTCGGTGAATGGATTTGAGCTCCCTCGCCATACAAACCAATGCTAGAGAACCATTATCAGAATTTACAAAGACTTACAATCCTCATCTTTTTATCATGTTCTCATCAATCACTTTTACCAAAATTTGGTTTTGATTGTAAGAAGGCAAGGCTCCCACAATTGGGGCCAACGTGATCTTGATTTAGGCTGAAAATTGACTTTTCCCATCCTTATTAATGTTGCAATTGCAGCAAGTATAACCATAGTTTAGTCGTTGGGAATGATGCCAAAAGTGGGTTTTCTGACAGGCTATATATGGTTTTCATTGACAATTGGATGATGACAAGGAAACTAGGTTTGCTAACAGAGACAGTTAGGCATGTATGTTCCTTGTTGCTCAAGCTACATTGAAGATTGAAAATTTTGTTTTGTTCCCACGCAACCTGATTTGCAGTTTAAAATTTCTTGGAAAACAAGCTTGAAGATTTTTCCTTCTTGTTGAAAACTATAGTTGGTTTACAATGTTAAAGATCAAAGAAGTGTTGTAATTGAATTAATCGATGTATTAGCTAAATTTGATAGCTTTAAGTTGAAGTTGGAGCAGGTGAACTGCTGTACCATTTTGTGTCTTCCAGTAATTCAACGGCAAGTTAATTTTGAGCCTTGTTTGCTTGTAGCTTTATCTAAATGAGGTAAACCATGCCTGATGCAATGATTATAACTTGGCTTGTACAAACTCCATATGTTGGAGATGGAAATCAAAGAAAATCAATCTTTTCTCTCCAATTTTCTGGTTTTTCCTTCATTACTGCAACATTTCAGCTTCGGCATAGTAGAAACCAAAGACAACCCAGCAATCTTCAACAATCTCCAGTATAAGTCAAGAAACGAGGTATCCTCTGCTGTTAGGTACTAACAGATTTAGATAACTGGTCCCATTAGTCTGTGCTGCTATATAAAATCTGAATTGGGGATCCTGGGACAAGCGAAGAGCAAACATGATCAGATTCAGATACATATTTGAATTGAATTCTCTGTAACATAAATCGTCACAGAAAATTTTGTTCCCTAGAGATCGAAATGAGAAATAAAGATCTGATCTTTCAAGCTCCTTCGGTTGTAGGCTTGTTGAAGTGATTCACACTCCAAGTATGTGAAATTTTGGTACTTTCCATAAGGAACATCAAGCTATGCTTTCTGTACCGGAAAACTTCTAGCTGGAGCGGGCAAAAAGAAAGGAACAAACAAATATGTGAAAATTTGGTACTCTCCGTAAGGAGGTTTTGTACTAGATGCTTCTTCACCATTTGCATTTCTATGTCAACACTAGTAGAGAAGTCGGGATCAATGTGCATATTTATAAGGCATAGAATTTTAAAAGGCTGTGACTTGCATCAAATCGGCCCATTGCGAGCAGGGCCCTGCACTGCAAAAACTAAAAATCCAATATAAAAAATCTGAATTTTTCAGCACAAGATCATGATTGAGAATGTGTAAACGATAGTGTCAGAGATCATAAGATCAAGGCTGGATAATCCGAAATTAATGAATGGAATTAAAGACGTGAAAGAAGGAAACTGAAAAATTGACATCCATGGTGATAGAGAATGTTAGTGACGGAAAATTCCCTAGTTCTAAGGCAGGCGACACAAGCCATGGAGACATTGGCCTTGCTTTCCTCAGACATGCATTAGTAGATAATGGAGGACAACTTATTATTGAGGAAATAGGCGAGGTGAGCCCGAGACAATATATGGGACTTCCTGATTTGTAAGCGAGCAGGCAGAGCTGTAATAGCACCCTATATACTGGTAGGCTATGATGGACAATAGCAAGATGATGGGTTTTTATGAGTATAGGTAAGATCTGCATATGAATGAAAGGGCAGGCTTACTAAACCAGAAAATGGGGCTTGCCGGGGGCTTTAGGTGCCTGCCCCCGCGCATCCAGCATCAAGAAAATTGGATCAAATATAAGAGCAGGAGAAAGAAATCAACAAGCAGATATGTAATAACTAATCTACCAAACGGAACACTCATTCACCAAAGGCCTCAACAGGGCCGACCAGATATCAGAAACTCTGAAACCAACATTAAGACGAACGAACAGATACATAACCAGACAAGAAGAGACCCCATTAGGCAATCTCTCAGAATCCAAACAACATCGTCATAAACCCAACAAGCAGCTGATCAATGCAATCCGATCAGCAACCGCCACGCAGACGCAGGACAAGGTGAAGGGTGGACTCCTTCTGAATGTTATAATCAGCCAAGGTCCTACCATCCTCCAGCTGCTTCCCAGCAAAGATCAGCCTCTGCTGATCCGGCGGAATCCCCTCCTTATCTTGAATCTTCGCCTTAACATTGTCAATCGTGTCGCTGCTCTCCACCTCCAGGGTGATCGTCTTCCCTGTAAGAGTCTTGACGAATATTTGCATCCCTCCACGAAGCCTGAGCACCAGGTGAAGGGTCGACTCCTTCTGGATGTTGTAATCCGCCAGGGTCCTGCCGTCCTCGAGCTGCTTCCCGGCAAATATCAGTCTCTGCTGGTCCGGCGGAATCCCTTCCTTGTCCTGGATTTTCGCCTTGACATTGTCGATGGTGTCGCTGCTCTCAACCTCAAGAGTAATCGTCTTTCCGGTGAGTGTCTTCACGAAGATCTGCATCCCACCGCGTAGTCGGAGCACGAGATGCAGGGTGGACTCCTTCTGGATGTTATAATCCGCCAAGGTCCGCCCGTCCTCCAGCTGCTTGCCGGCAAAGATCAACCTTTGCTGGTCCGGCGGAATTCCTTCTTTGTCTTGGATCTTGGCTTTGACGTTGTCGATGGTGTCGCTGCTCTCCACCTCCAGCGTGATCGTCTTGCCCGTCAAAGTCTTCACGAAGATCTGCATCTGTATATATATATATAACAACAACAACCGGCAAACCAATTTCAGAAACCCCACAATTCAATTCAATTCAACCGAACAAAAAAAAAAACTCAACAAAAAAACTTTACTACCTTGAATTGAGTCGCAGAAAGCTTAGCTGAGAAAGATTATAATCGTTTAGAATCAGTTAAGAAAGATTGAAACTTCAGTGAAGAGGGGAGTGGCCTGGAAGGCTTCTTTTATAGGAAAACCCAGGATGTCCAGGAAGTGGGCAAGACCAACGAGAATGAGAAACGTGGCTCGTTCTTGACAACGTTTTTTGGGCGGCGGCTGAGGAAACCCGTTTTTTTTTTTTTTTTTTTGTCGGTTGGGCTGTTTGTGGGTAGGATGGCCGTTTCGTATGATGCCGGTTTGCTCGGCCGTGTTCATTGTCGTGGACACCACTCTACTTGTCCGTTTAGACGGAGTTTCTAGACTGGGCTTATAATGTTCAATTAATTACGTAATAATATAATATAATAAAAAATATATATGACGAGTGCATAATTTATTTAGTAATTTATATATTATTTTATTTTTTTGATTAAATTACATTACATCAATATTAAGTCTAACATGCTATTTTATTCTGTGTTATTATTATCAAAATTTTCCCTCCTATTCCTTATTTTCCAAGTGGGTTGTTTGATTGGTGACTTATGACTCCTCTCCCTCGATTATTCTAGTGGGATAGGTTTGATCTGGTCATCGATCCCAAAAAGGTAAGTTACATTATTACATAAAATAGTATATAGTATGATATAAATAATGATTTGTATCACATAAATTTTATATAAAAATTTAGTTTATTTCTATAAAATATCATCACATGCGACTAAATATTATCTATATGGTATGATTATATATCATGTTCAACTATAGTCACAAAAGACAATGTGTTATCCAATATTCTTTAATAAGTTAAAAATTATTTATTATTAATATAATCGCATTATAATTTGTTTACTTCTATGTAAAACAGTTGAGTTTGCATAAAATGAGATTATTATTGAGTTTGAAAATTTTAATTTATTCTGATAATCATTCTTTTAAACTTTGCCTTAATTGCACAAATTTGAATGTAAAATTTTTATGTGTATTCGAAAAAGATATACATGTGTGTGTGTGTGTGTGTGTGTACACACACATAACTTTATAATTTACTTTGGTATGTTTGTTAATACTCAAATAAATACTTAATATAGTGTAATTTATAAAATAATATGATTGAGTTATTCATATGTCAACCCCAATTTTAAGCTACCCTTTTCATTTATAAGTTTGTGTTTGATTTATTAGGTTTTAGTTGAGCAAATCAGATTAAAGAAGCCATAAGTTTCATTATCTTGTTTATGTAATCTATTATTAAATCAAAGTTTATTTTTGCCAAAAATAAATGAATAAATAAATAACTATGCAAGAGAATCCCTCTATAGAAAGGCAAAGTAAAACATCTACCTTTGAAGCTGAAAATAAGATGAGGCAGTAGGCGAAATAGTAGAGAACCAGAAAAGGAAGACATCCATTCTCAAATTTTTCTTTTGTACACATACACACACGCTACAATAGACTCAATAATAATCTATTGCAGTAAAAAAGTTGATACAGGGACGCATATGTCTAAGTTTAAAAGGTAAACCATTTTAGTACTCTAATAAATTATCAATAAAATTTATTCAAACAAATAGTTTAATAAATTTCAAAAACTCTCATTTGATAGTTATTTTTTTTAAGTTAATCTTTAAGCAAATTCTATGAATTTGAATGAAATTTTATAAGTATTTGACAAAAAAAAAAAGAATAAATTATATGTATATATTCATAAATCATCATTAGAAAATTGATACATTAATTAAGATTGAATAATTACGAGATATATAGTACAATAAATAAAATAACATAACTGAATTAGTTCATTTGTTAACACTAATTTTAAGTTAATCTTTTAATTTGTGAGTATGGGTTGATTCATTAGACTTGGGTTGACTAAGAATCTAATAAGTTGCATGGTGTCTTAAATATTCATTAAAATAATGAAAAAAATAAATAAATCTCAAATCTCTTAAAATTTCTCAAAAATATCCACAAAATTAACCTCAATAATAATAATAATAATAAAAAAAAAACATTCACGTCTTTCCGCACCACAATGAAGTTTCAAAACCGCCATAAGATCAAGGAGAACCTCCCTTTATCACATATAAGATATAGGAGCCACCCTTCACTCAAGTTATCAAAACGAATCTCTTTCCCTTAGTTCCTTTCATTTGTTTTCATGTGTTTACCTGTATTGAATTACTTACTTGGTGTTTGTGTCAGGCGTATTAAGGGACCCTATCATGGTAAACTAAGTAGCAGAGAACCAAAAATGGAAGACATCCGTCCTCAAAATTTTTTAACTTGTACACATGCACACACTGCAATAGACTCAATAATCTAATTACAGCCAAAAAGTTGACACAAGGGTGCATCCAGTCTCAGTCCGTGCACATATTATTCCACCATTTTCTTGTGCAGTTGTAGACATGGCACACAATTTATTGATCCTGATTATAGTCAGAACCTGGAGGAAATGGTGGAGGGTTTGCCTCGTTTACATTGAAACCAAATGGATTGACCATTTGGATAGGGAATATAGGAGGATGCGAAGAGGTCGACGCACCATTGGTCATTTCAAACATACTTTTCTTCAGACTTGTTTGGAGATCCTCAAAAGCTTTCTCCAATTGTAGAGCCTCTTGCGCATTCAGTTCTTCCACATTAGCACTCCACCAGCCCTTTGTTTCTTTGCCACTCATTTTTTGTTGAAGCTCTTTTTCCTTCTCCCTGAGCATGTCTAACTCTCGAATCAAGTCATTGTACTGTGTGTTCAACTCGTCAATTCTCGCTCGTCGATGTGCCTCGATTATGGATTGTGTGTTTTGATCATTGGGACTTGGTTCATGGCCAAGAAAGCGATTAGCAACCACATCAATGGAAGGATGGGCAAATGAAAAGGGTTTACCCTTTGGGGAATATGTCACAAAGGCTATTTCAGCACCAGTTAGGGTGATCAACTCACTCGCTTTTTTGTAAATTCCGGATCTACGTTTGGAGAAAGTGATGAGTCTATTATCTTCATCTTCTATCTCCTTTATTTCAATCTTTTGCCTGCCTTTTGTTCTTTTGCTTGCCATCACCAAAACCTGCCATAGAAGTATAAGAAGGGTTTGGTATGGAATTTGATTAGTTTGTTTTGTTTAGCTGTAGGTCTATTAATAGGACAACAAATTTTGTTGATTTTTGATTTTGTTTTTTTTTTTAATATATGTCAACTTGTCTGATTTCATTGCCATTAATGGATTACAACAATACCTAGCTGTCAAAAACCACTTTATTTCCTAAATTGTTGTATATATCCCAATTTAACAGCAAAGTGCGAATACAGTTTGATGTGTCTAACCTAGACATGTGTCGATTTGTCTGACCCATCAATTTGTGTCGATTCTATCATATTCCACATGATTTTGGTTTTTTTCCTATGCAAAAGGTCTAACAAGTTGTGAAAATACTTGTTTCTTCACCACACAAGGACAGTGATGCTTATAAGCACAAAAACTCAAACTAATCCAATGAATTTATCATTTCAGGAATTTGAAAACAAGCAAATGCTTCTAATTTTTATTTAAAAAAATTATTAGTATGTAAACTACAAAATAAATTGTGATAGTTTCTCTAAATGCTAAAAGGTATCGAGAGTTTTTAATCAATAATGGAAAATATTTAAAGAGTAGGTAAAGATGATATCCCTGGAAATTGACCCTTTATGATTTTTTCTATCACTTTTGCCGTAATATACATTGTGAGCGTCCAAACAAGGTATTTGTGAATATAACAAATTTATTATCTTTAACTACACTTTTTTTTTCTTATTTCAATTAAATTTCACTCAATTTTTTTATTTTCTCTAATATATAGAAGTAAATTAACTTGACTTACCTTTTAAGTGAGTCAAATTAAAGATAATATTATAATTTTTATAGTAGAAGTAAGTAGGGGACCATATGTCTAAAGATCAAACCGAACAAGATATTTGGTTTAAATGCATGCAGTTGACTAGTTATGAATTTTGTTTAAGTTAACATAAATTTCGGTTTGGTTTTTCCAGTTAACCACCGTGTTTTTTTTTTTTTGGGGGGGGGGGGTTGAAAGAGAATTAAATCCTTAATTGCTACCAATTTAATAGGAAAAATTAATCATGAGACGCTCTTGAGCCATAATCACAAATGGCTTGGGGGTTTGAGGCTTATGTGATCTCGACCAGACATATAAATTCTTAAAATGAATGATCATGTTATAGAGACACTAATTGATCTTTGCTCATTTTTATTTTCCTAACGTTGCTCATTGTGTTTTGTTTCATCGTCCTAAGTTTTTAGAGGTAGGTAAATCAGTTAGTGTCTAACAAGGAACCAACAAAAGGTTAGGGAAGTTTAACTCCTTTGTGGAACCAAGTGGATATATTTGTATACAAATGGAGAGCTTATGTTAGCATGTCCACTAATACCCAAGTAAATATGCTCGAGATTCATCGCCCTTAATTTGTACAAATAATTTATAAACTATTCTATAACAATTGGATGACATTATGATTTATTTGAATTATTCATAAAATAATTGAATTCACAAAAAAGAAAATAAAATTATTATTGAGTCTTTAGAATTTAGCTTGTTCTAACAATTTATTTCTCTTTCTTCTAATCGTTATTTCAATATCAAAATTTTGGATGCAGTCTTCATGTATATCTACAAAAGAAATGATCAATTATATATATATATATATATATATAGATACAAAAAATATCATAATTTGTGTTAATGCATTTATTAATAAAATAACATAACTGAATTAATTTATTTGTTTAACTTCAATTGTAAGCTAGCCTTTTATTTTGTGAGTATGGGTTGATTCATTATGCTTTAGTCAACCAAAGCCACTTATAGAATCCAATAAGTTTCACATACAGTTCCTAGAATAATTATTTAAACAATTAAAATGATAAAAAAAAGGAAAAAAATTATAATCTCCTAAAAATTCTTGAAAATATCCACAAAAGCTTGCATAACGTGAGGATATATGTATTTTTTGTATGGGCTGTTTGCACTTTGTTTGTTCACACATATATAGTTTTTTTCATTTATCAAATGAAAAAAAAAAAAACTTTGTGGTGTTTTTATGTTTTGAAACTTATAGTAATTTAAAAACATTATTAAATTGTGGGTTATACAATAAAATTGTTCTTCTCTCACACACAAATCTCAAACATTTACTCTCAAAATTTGAACTTGATACCTACAGAATAAATATTTAAATTATTAACTTTGGTCCCAGCCACTATAAATGACTCTTTTTAGCTGTGAACAAGATCAAATTTATCACTAATCCCACATAAAAAATAAGGTGATTATTCTCATAAAAAGAAAGCAAATAACAACCGGCGACTTCGTGATGCTTATGACATACAAGTACAGAAGTAAAGAAATATATTTCGCACGCATCCAACAGTATAATAATTACATATTTGTCGCAAGTATTATACTATTGGATGCATAAAATTATCTGCTCAACGATTGCTTATCGTGAGAAACATAAAAAGAAATTGTCAACCCTCTTGATACTTATTGTGACACTCTATTGGCTTCTGTGTGTGTGTGTGTGTGTGTGTGTGTAGTTGAAGGCAAAAGTATCAAACCGTGCATGAATGCAATTCATGCTAACGATTAGACTCGAGGTCTACTTCCGTCACTGAATAACTTTTCCAAAGAAATAGTACCAAGTTACAAACATTGTCTTTTAAGTGAAATTTACTTGGCGATCAGGAGCATGGTTTCAAAAAGTCCCATTTAAAGACACAATACTGAACTACCATTGCAAAGTAAGCTTGAAAAGTGTACAACGCATCAAATTAAACGGGCCAAAGCAGCAACTATGTAGGTCTAAATCTGATTTGAATTATACCCAAAGTAATTGCCAGATGTACAATCAAAAAGGTTTACAATTGCAGCCATTGAAACCACAATCCCTGCAAATATTATATATGCCCCAAGTAACCGAAATCAAAAGGCATTCAAATGCACCCCTCAGAAATGCAATTCCTACAACATTAGCTATCCCACAATCCTACAATTACAATCTTAATTGCGGCCGTTAAAACTAAAATTCCCACAATCCTACAATTACAATCTGTTGTGGAGTGTGGTTACGTTTTGCAAACCTGCATTTTGACCTCAACGTAGCTTTGACAATGTTTGGAAATACTTAAAAGTTGTGGTTAGTAGAAGCATACCATGGAATGAGACCAGGAACTCATTATGGCCAGATGAGAGGGATTTATGTGACTGAAAACTTTCAAAAAGAATTTGGACTTAATTTTAACAAAGATCACTTGAAGCAAATGTGGGATAGGATGAAGAAGGATTTAAAGTTGCGGAAAGCTTTGGTAGGAAAAGAAACTGGCTTAGATTTGGACACAAACAAACAAACTATTGGTGCGATTGATCAGTGGTGAGATGAAAAGATCAGCTATGATACGAAATAATCTAATAATAGTTAGCCTGATTTTTAATTCATTTCTTAGTGAACTTCGCTTTATTTGCTTGTACATTGAACATTTGGTTCTAAGTTTTATTTTGAATTTGGTGGACTTATACTTTTTCTTTTATTACTTCTACAATATATATATATATATATATTATCACAGATATAGATGACCATCATAATGACTAAAATGATAATAAAATAAACGAACAAGAAAATATTCACGGTGATATAGCTTAAGACTTGAAATTGAGAGCACAAATAGCCATTTTTGCGTCTGAAGACATTCATGAAGAGACATGCATGACATCTGACCAAACACAAATGTACACTCTTCGTGATAAAACTGCAACAAGTTTGATGACACAAAGAAATCGGGGTTTTATATATATATATATATATATATTCTTCATAGTATGTTTCATTCCTAAGGAACTTGTATTTTTATACATCCCAAGTCCCTATATTTACTTATATATTATTGAATTATTTTGATTTTCGAATTAGTTTCACCAAAAAAAAAAAAAAAAAACTTAAGTTCACTGCATTTCTTTTCTTAATTTTAATAGAATAGATTAAATACTTAATAATATATTACTAACTTGTCAAATAATTTGTACGATAAGATATTTACAAATAATAATAACCTTTAAAATAATAATCGACACGAACAGCAACCTAATTCACAGTCAAAAAAACATTTCTAAAAGAGTGCTTTAATTTACCATAGAATTTCATTACGTTTACCAAAAAGTTCATAACATTTGTTTCATACTGCTAAGCTAAGTTTTCTGAACCGTCAGCAACAAAACTCAACAAAAGTAACATCAAATAGACCTTTTTTTTTAATTATTTTTTTTTAATATATAAGGTCAAGGAACTCAAATCAAAAGATTTTCAAATGCACCCATAAAAAATTCGCAAATCCTGCAATATTAGCCACACCTACACCCACAATCTAAAGGTTCTTATGATTGCAGCCGTTAAAGCAAAAATTCCAGCAATTCTACGGTTACAATCTGATGTCAATCCAACAACCCCCACATAATGGCAAGAGAATTGCCCGTTGATAACAGAAAATGAGACTATACGTCTGCTAATTTATTCAGGAACCTCCAGTAACACTACCGTTGAAGATCTCAATGGTATCGCCTTGGTTGACATGGTGCCAGCGAAACGACCTGTCGTCGTCCATCACGTTCTGCTTGCATATGAAAAAATACCCTTCTTGTGGAAGATCGAAATTCAGTTTCTGGTGCAACTTCTGCAGCTCCTTCCTCAGCTCGCCAACGTTATCGGATGGGTTCACCTCCACTGGTATCTTCCTGGTCCCGCACTTGGTCAGCACCATCACCTTCAGCTTCTTCGACCCCACCGCCGACGCCACCCCCGCGGTGGGCCCTCCCGATCCCGCCCCGGACCCCGATGGAGAAGGCCTTAAACTGACGACAATCTCGCTGTTATCCACTACCTCGCAGTCGCTCAGAGAACGATGATCCTGCAGCTCTCCTCCGCTCGATTGGAGGAACAATATCAATCTGTTGATGGGGACCGTAGGATGATCCAATTCTTGATGAATCCTTTCTTTCAAGCTCAAAACACTGTCGTTTGCGTCCATTTCTAGAGAGACATGCGTCTTGGAAGAAGACGGAATTTTGATATTCAGTTGAACTTGAATCTTGCTCGTCGACAACGACGGCGGTGGCGGTGGCGGCGAGGATTCTTCTGCCTTGACGACCTGAGGTGGCCCGGGCTTCTCCGGGGCGGCGATGTGGAGCTGAATGCGCGAGTTTTGGAGGATTTCACAGTGTTCTACATCACGTTCATCTTGAAGAACATGGCCATTGAATACTAGGGTTTGCTTGTGAATGGGTATGTTTTGGTACTTCTCTATCTTCTCTTTGATCTCTAGAACTGTATCAAAGAAACCCACTTCAATGGAGAAAGGCCTCCCTCTTTGTGGTTCAAATATCACATCCATGCTGAAGGCAATGGGGGAGAAATCTTCTTGTGGTTTTGTGTGCAAGAAGAAGTGAAGGCCTTTTTGACCCTAGTTGTAACTGTTATCTCCGCTATTATCTAACCGTGAACCGAAATGCAAGTTGTTAATATTTTGTGTTATTTCTTGTGTGAATTTAAATTGAATATATTTGAAGTTTGGATGTAGAGAGAGAGAGAGAGAGAGAGAGAGAGAGGGGAAATCTGTGTAACGGGTTTTGAATTGAAAAGGAGGTGCACCTTCAGACAGATTCTTGTTCGGCCACCTAAGAGTGAGTTGTTACCGACATTTGTAAGTTTTAACTGACCCTGCTGGCAGATCTCTTGGCACTACATTTCAGCATTCTTCTTCTTGGGGTGAAATCTTCTCATTTTATTCAAAATTATGATATCGATACCAAAAATTATTGCATATTTCATTGAGTGACGTGGTATACGTTACGTTGACAGTAAATGTGGCGGGTCGGGCCTGATTCAATTCAGATTTCCTTTTTGTTTTCTTTTTTCTTTTTTTGTTTTTGTATATTCCCGAGTACCTTTCGATTGAGTTTTGCTTACATCAGCATCTTGGCACATTAAACTGGACTATATGATAATGTTTCAGATAAATTCGAGTACATTTCATATGTTTTGAATGTGCTGTTCAAGTTTTGACAATTTCTAATTAATTAGATTTAAACCAGTTAAATTTTAGATCTTTTTACGTTATTCGGGTTGGATCAAATTTTGTCATCCGGTGACTGTGTACAAGGAAAAATATGGCTGGTAGATAAGTTCTTGATGTTACAAGGGTATCTCGCCATTTTGTACAACTCCTTTGTTAGCATATTGGAATTATAGGTAACATTTTCTAGAGATATTGGACCGGCTTTGCTCTTTGTAAAACTCTTTAATTACATCATGATACTCTCAACCTCCGTTGCTAGCTTTGGTTAACATCAACATCTCGGTCTCACGTTACCCCCTTAACTAACCTTCAGTCGCTAGCACCGAGATAAGAAATCAATGAGCAAACCTGATCATTGCCTTTGAATTTAGCAGAATATGCATTTTCTCTAGGGAAAGGAAAGGGAGAATCCGACAAAAGGGTCAAGAATCCTCGTATGTATAAAGCTGTACATGCCTTGGCCAAACTTGACCGTAAACATCCCTTTTACTATATCGTCGGTCCCAAGACCACGGGACATCTGCGGAACAGAGCAAGCAGTGACATGAATGAATGCATGAAAAACATGGTGATATGCACGAAAGAACACAGAAAATTACCTTCAGAAGAGTACGGTTGGGGAGGAAGCTCGTAAGGCACTGGCAAACGAATAACTTCTGACAACGAATCTGCAGTTTCTTCCCAGCTCAGAGTAACTAGTTTTGATTTCAGCGACTTCAATTGTTCAGACTTTTTGGATGCATGTTTATCCTGAATCTTGCACGAGTAGGAAACATTCTTGTTTCAATTGATCTCATGTGGGAAGTTGATATATCAAGCATCCAAATATCTATAGAAAGTTGGGGATGTAGCCATTACCTGGGGTCCATTTCCGTTTGTTGTACAAGAAAAGCCATAACCAGGTCTCGTCATCATTGATGGCAAAAAGAGCACCCCCAGCTAACACAAGGGACATGAAATGAATAAAATCAGGCATCCCCAATCCCGTGGAGGCAAGGACCTAATAATTGCTGGCTTAGAAATGCTAGAGAATCAATCCAGAAGAGAAAGAAAGTGTAATATTCCATTTGTCAACAAATTTCGAATGAATGCTTAAGAAGTTATTCAATAGGTATTGCACACAACACCAATCTTCAACATGGCACAATTCTGATCCACATACCTCATAAGAACGGATCATCAACTGAGAGTTATTCTTCTGTAAGGCTCCCCACGCTGCTTTGCTGAGATTTGCTGAAGTCAGCAATAGCCAACTGCCAGAAAAGACCAATTCAGGTTCAACAAGTATAAATAGAGACACTTCTCCCAGTAATTTGATGGTCTTTTGAGGCTAATTCAGCATGAATAAATTTTGCAACCCAAAGCCAACAAAAGCACAAGTTCATTAGACTGTAACCCTTACGCAAGTCTCTGGCCGTTATATCGAGCAAATGTCTTTATATGTGGCATTGCACGACTGAAATGTTGGATTGAAAACCAGTAAGTATTACATCATAATTAACTACAAAATAGGAGAAGAAAATGTTATCAGCTACTTCCAGAGAAAATCTTCCTTAATGTATCTCTAACTTATGAATATATTTAACTATGGACCATCCATGATATATTATTGCAGGATATTTAATCAACAAGGCCTTAGATTTAAAAGCAAGTCATCAACTAAAAACCATAACTCCACCTGGCTTTTCTCATCAAAATTAGACAGACAAGTATGGATATGTACCAGCGGCCAGTGTGAACAGCCTTCCATTTTGCCCAATACTTCTTCAAAAATGCTTTCTCCACATTCTTTAGTGGGCTTGGAATGGCATTTCCAGCTCCATAGCCCTGGATTTGACATGCAAAATTAGCAAGAGAAGACATGTTCGTTATGATTTTCACATTCCAATACATCTTATTTCTGATTTTCACCACTGTTTGTGAACCTAAAATTGGCACTGTCCAGGTGATTAACAATATTGCAGTTGCTTAGAAAAGAAAAAAACTTGTAGAATACTCATACGAAACTTGAACATAGTGATTATTATTATTATTGTTATTATTGAAAGATAGAATTTGTGTCGTCTCACTACAGTAGCATCCATGTTGCAGTTCACAAAAATAATTTAATATATGTATTTAAAATTCCACTCCCACTAAATTGGCACATAAGCCAGGGTAGTTCAAGTCCACCCAGTGCAAAGCTTTTTAACTATATAGTTTATGGTGGCATGCATCCTACAGATGGATACATAGGAGAAAAGCTATGACAGCTATGTCCAAAATTGTCAAAAATGGAGTTATCTGGAAGATAACATTACAATTCTTGAAAGTAATGCCAGGTACTGCAAAAGAGAAACAAAAACAACACACTCATTATTACCTCTAAGGAGCATCTAACATCTTCTACAGTAGGCCATATTATTTGAGGCTCTCCAAGGCCAAGAGGTGTTTTGTCTTCTGAGAATCCACATGACATCGAGGTAGCCAGCTCAGTCATCCACTTTTCATCCAGTGAACCAAGAGATGAGAACTACAACGGAGCGAGATACATTGCAATTAAACTTAAAATTCTTAAAATTGGGATACAGGTACCAATAAATTGAATTCACTACAGTTGATATTCAAAAAGCAATCCGCATTTCAACATACACTCATAAAAATTTCATACATTCATAAACAGGGATCAAGAAGAAGAAACAGGCCCCAGAGGATGGATGATACCACCTCTACAGACTTGAGATTTAACAGCCTAACTAGAGCAACTTGTTAAAATGATTTGTAATTTTGGTTTGGCACAAGATGGTGATTACTAAGAGTGCTTAGCATTGACATCCACATGAAGCAAAATAATTTAAATGACACACTGTTTTATTCGAACACTCACTCACTGTGACCATTTAGCTTTCACATCTGTACTCAAGCGTATGTGTCATCCTATCAGTCAAGGCAGAGCACACTATACCTGGTATACAAGAGGGGATTTTATGAACTCATCATCAAAGGTGAATTCCTGAAGAATACTTCGTAGCTTCATATGTCCCCATTTTTTCAGGTTGGCACCAGTATGATATCCAGGAACAGATGCAATTAACCTGACCTAAGAACCGTTTAATATTTATGTATTACTGTGTAACAACAGGTTAGACACATAAATTATGCCTTCTCATCCCCAAGCACCCCCTCCACCAGAAAAAGAAAACAAAGAGGGAGAAAATGGAGAGAATGAAGAGATACCATTGCATTGCTGTAATCAAACTTCCTGAAAAACGATGGATTAATGCTGATGCTCGCGGTAGATTGTAATTTAGCAGTAAATTCAGGCCACTGTAAGCATTCAAATATCAGTATAAAACATGATGAGTAAGTCCTTAGGTGAATGCCTTATCATACAAATTTGGTGTATCTAGCATGCTCCTTATAATGATACCTTCAATGTATGAAGATAATCAACCAAGTCATTTTCAAACCCACATCCTTTGTTTGAATTCTTTGCATCCTTCCAGGGGAAATCTTGCATCCATAGGCCTTGGCTCTTGTTATTCCAGTCAACATATATTAGATTTGCTGTATGTACAATAATTCTCACTCCATGGGGATATACAAGAAGCATGGCCTTTGAATGGTGTGTCCCAAATGAAATAGGTAATGGAGGTTTGTGCAGGATCCAATTTGCAGGCTTGGTTCTCTAAGAAAACAAACAAAGCCAAAAAAAAAAAAAAGTCCAACCCAAAATAGACCTTTAAATGCATAAACGGGGTGAGCACAAACAAAATATGAGGCAAACCTTCATCTGTTCCAGTGCACCATCACCTTCCCCGTGAACTACCAAGACATGAGGAACTTTTGCAAGAACTGGGCATGCTGCCAAGTCAAATGCAGCAAAGCAATAAGTTTGCCAATAAAATTACAGTTATTATCCCATAAAATGATGTCTGCAGTAGTATCCTAGGAACTAAAGTTACTTCTAGAGCTTGGTCAACACTTGTAAAAGAAAATTCCAAGTTCTCAAGAAACTCATTATTATTGCATGAGACTCTCGTAGACTACAAGAAATTGATCTAAACCAGTAATTGGCAATCATTTAAAAGAGGATGACTTGGGGTGAGAAGTACTAACCAGACATCAACCAATCAATGTCCACCATGTAATTTGAAAGGATAGCAACCACAATATCCCCCTGTTAAGGAAACCAAAAAAGATTTAAAAATGAAAAAGAGAGAGAGAGAGAGAAAGCCAATCAGCCACCAAACTCCATCATTTACAACAACAAATTCTAGGTCATTTTTCCCATACTAAAATGCAAATGCCTGAACCGTAAAGAGCTCTTACACCACATTGCCTGAACCACAATTATACCATCACCTAAAAACATTATCATCAAGAATGCAAAGAAAAACAAATTGTGAACATGTAACAACAGTGTCATTACCTGAACTACATCCGCAATAGAAACACACGAGGAATTAGCCCAGGCAGGCAGCCCTTGCACTTTCAATAGCCGAAATGTGGCCGGCAATTCATCATCAGGAACACAACTTTTCACTCCACTCCTCATTCCCTCAACCTATTGAATTCGAACCAAAAAAATTCAAAACCAAAAAAATTCAAAACCAAAATGATGCATGGATTCAATATCAAGACAACATAGTGCGAACCAAATCAACAGAGAGCATAAAAAGAATAAAAAGTTTACAACTTGAGTGTAAATTCATCACCTTTGGGTCATTAGCAACATGGGTTTTATCCCGCGATGTTTCTCGAGTCTTCTTTCGAGTTTGTTGATCAATTTCAAGGACTTCTCTTCCGCCATCGAAAGCTCTCTTTTTAGTGTTAGGAGAAGAAGAAGATGATGACTTGCTATCATTACCGAATGCCACATACTTGAAAAAATGGTGGCCAGGAATCAGCTCTATAATATCACCACTAGCAACGGCCACTTGCTCGCCACGTCTCAGCTTCTTCCTTTCGTCCCCGGATTTAAACACCACCGGATTGGTACCGTCCTAACAAGAGAGAATAATAATAATAATAATAATAAGTATAAAAAATTATAAATAAATAAATAAACATAGCTTTTCTTTTCTTCTTCAAAAGCCAATGGTCATGGAAAGAGTTCTGGACATATTAAAAAAAAAAACAGAGAGAGAGAGTATTACGACGGTTAAAGTGGCGGAGGAGGAGGCGGTTAAAGTAATGTGGCGGCGGCTCAGCCTCTTGTCGGAGACGGCGAGGTGATTCCGGCCGATGATGTTGAAGCCATTGGAGATGGGAAGCTTTGGAATGGAGGTGTCTTCTTCCTCTGAATTTCCTTTAAGTGGAACCAAGTAACCAATCTTTCAAACCCCACCAAACAAAAAATTAGCAGAAAACAAAAACAGGGAAAAAAATAAAAACATAAACTTCAAAATAGAAAAAAAAAAAAAAAAAAAAAAAAAAGTTGAAAAAAGAACGAGAATTGAGAATTTGAAAATTTGAGAAGAGTTTTCAACCTGAGAGAGGTCCATGGAGAAAGAGAGGGAGAGGAGGGAGAGACGGAGAGTGTGAGGAAAACGAAGAAGACGACGACGTGTGTGCACACGTGTCCGATAGTTAATTTGTCGGATAGAATCAAATATACTTTACAATTTACAATTAATTTTTACAATTTTTAAAAGAAATTAACCCCCACACGCACGTGTGTATATATATATATATATATTAAAAAAAATAATTCCTGTAAAGATTATTTTTTTTATATAAAATTTAAAAATTCTTTTATTAAATTATGTCACGTATTTATTGCAGGTATATAATTATTTTTTATTTTTAAAAATTATTCACATAATTTTTTAATTCCTATAAACATATTAATGATAATTTGTTAATAAAAAGCAATAATTAATAAATATATTTTATTAAAATAATATTTTCAGCATTCTAATTCATAATTTTTTAAGTATAATATTGTAGGCATATATGTATATATATAAAATTTTCGAAGTTTTTAATAAAAACTAATTACAACATAAAATAATATAACTTCTTTAAAATCATATATTAAAAAACACTAAATTTATTAAAAAAAATACATTTTATATAAAATCTTTTTCATTTTTTGTTCTCTGTGTTCACGGAAAACTTATGGTCATTTATTTGGATGTCAGTTATTCCGCATTTAAATCATATTAAATTCAGATTATTTCGAATTATTTGGCATTAAATTGTACAACATCCGAAGTTTTTAATCCTTGTTAAATTGAGCTCACGACAAATTAAGAATTAGGTTTCGTATCACTTCATTTCTGATAAGCTAATTGCAGATTTAACTATCAGAATAATAATAATAATAATAATAATAATAACTATAATAATAACAATAATCTTGCCCTGCCTTTTGGTACAAGTTACCACAAACAACCAACAACGTTGCCATTATACGCGTAAGCTCTTTCTATGTCTTGTTCAAATTCAACCGAAAGCGTCATGGCGCTGTTGGCATTTGAATGGCATCAGATTGGAGACAAAACCAAGTATGCTATCTTCTGCGCTTTGATTCTTTGCGCATTTCTGCTAGGTAGCTCTCCAAGTTGGCCTTCTCCCACAAACGCCTCCGAACCAGCTCCTCTTTAGTCGATTCATCTGAATAAAACATCAAATGAAAGCAACTTCTTACCAACCGAAGAATAATTACTGTAACTCTACTTGGATCATACTCGTTCCCGTGTCCTACTACACGTATTCAGAATTTATATGGGTATGTAGGGATATCAGTTACCAATGCTTCCCCATGCATCTTGACGGACTCTCAGGGACCTTCGTGTAAGGTAAGATGCATCTTCCCAAGAATATGAAGCTTTTTGCACCTTGTACCTCCAGAACCAGCAGCCACTCCACAATAACAGCTGGGTGGACAGAAAATTAATCAGCAAGCTTGGCCGTCCAAAGCCTAACAACAGATTCCAAGTGCACGTCTCTTGCAGATGATAGAAGATAAAGGATCAATTAATAAAAAAGATAAGGCTCCTCACCCCACTCGTGCATCCCTGTCCCCTGGAAGTTTGGGCCAGGGAACAAAATACCAGAAAAAACAAAGATTGTACTCTACCTTGCCAATGGTGTAGGGAAGAAGAACGAATCGACACCAATAAGTGCCCAGACAGAAGGTTTCTGAGCACCCTTTATGTCCAATTCAAGTTCTTTGCCTAGATCTTCCTCCACTTTCCTGCAAGAAAAAACTTTTCACTTACCTTATTGTAAATCAGAACGAGGTATTATAGACCAGATAGCCCAACCCAATGTATTAGCACACAACTCACAAGAAAATTATCCACATTGATCAGACACATGGTTATTGAAGCAGATTCACATCCCTCAGTTAAACATCTTTAGCAAAGGATCAAATAAATGCATGCCTGTCAATCTGCTTGTTGTTTTTCTTCTTATTTGTAGCTCCTCCCCTTCGCTCAAGTTCCAATGCTCGTAGTCTGTTTTTGTAAGCAGGTGTCCTCTTGACCATAGCTACTGCCTGGTGCAATAAGAAGGACCAAGAAAGAGAATCAAAGTTCTCGCCAGTACTGATGCAAAAGCAACACCACCCAGCAAACAGCCAAAAGGATCAAATAAAATCTTAAATGCAAACATTCTTAAGGATAACAACACGCAAAACAATACCTGGTTATGCCTTGTCCACTGATTCAGATATTGAAATGCTGAGAGAATCAAAATAACTCCAACAAAGACATAACGAGGATCCTAGAAAGTATCACAGCTGCTGTTAGATGACAAAATTTAAAATACCTATATTTAGCCGCCATCTACCAAAAGCATAGCTGAAGCAGCATTACTACTGAACTAGTTAACTGACAAAAACATTTTCTTACCGTCTTGTGAGCATAATATGCATGATAGTAACGGGCTGTGTTGTAAAATACCTAAAAGAACCAAAAAACAGCAGTATGCTCAGAATTAGTGTAAGAGCAGTTGTTGCAAATTTCATGCAGTAACTACATCCATTGCTTCACTAAAGCAATAAAGTGTATGTGTGGACAGAGAGAGAGAGTAGATCTGTCTACAAGATAACATGCAGATATTCGCATTTAGGTCCTGGCAGTTCTGCTAGTAATAAAATGTGATGTAAGCTCCCAGGTTCCCTAACTTAATAATCGTTTGTCATGAACTTCCTCCCAAAATACCTTAACCCAGTAGAAAGTCTAAGCAACACTACCTCTATGAATTGATAATCTAATTTATTTTGAGGCCCAGAAAGCTTGGAAGAATTCATATCTATCACTAACGGGGAGATGAAGGGGAAATCAGGTAGAAGTCATTCAAATGTGCAATACTAAACACACCTCCTCGGGATGCGCAATTGCATAATCATACTGCTCCCGAGTAGCATCATCTTTCAGAATCTGCAATCCAAAGTAATCACTCATCAACTTAGCAAACTCGGAAAAGGAATTCCACCATCAGAATAGATATTGAGATGAAACCCAACACGATCCCAGCTTGCCTTCCCTTAACATTCATCCCTTATAATCAAATCAAAATGCAATTCAATCGAAACAATTTCAACAAAATTTACTTCATCCGAAGCTCTTGAAACAGGTAGCGAATTACATTAACAAATATTAAACTCAGCATGATCCCCACTTGCTTCCCATAACACATCCCCCTCCCCCCTCCAATTACCAGATCAAAATGCAATTGAATGGAAACAATTTTAATTCATCCTTTAACTTTAAACAGAAAACAAAAAAAAAAAAGAAAAACCAATAATTAGTTACATTAACCAAATACATAAATAACAAGAAGATTATTACCTCGTAAGCATTGGCAATTTTCACAAACAACTTCCTCGATTCCGGATCCGGGTTCTTATCCGGATGACTAACCATAAACCCAACCAAAAAAAAAAAATTAGACGACAGCTCAATAAAAAAAAAAAGAATGGAAAAAAAGGCATAAAAATTCAAAATTTGTAAGACTTAACTATTTCAATGAGAGCTTGTAGTAAGCCTTTTTTATCTCTGAGGCATTAGCGTTTTGAGAAACCCTAGCGATAAAAGCAGTGGCAAATCAGCAATTCATGAAACAAATGGAGGGCAAGACGGAAGAAGGGAAAACGGAGCTGCAAGGGCGACCCACCCGAGTAAATCATAGCAATCGTCTTCGTCACAGTAAATGGCGGATGATGGAGAGACGACGAGAGAGAGCAGCAGAAATGATAAGACGGCGCACCAGCGAACCGACTCCGCCGGCCGCATCTTCATCTCCGGTATTTGTCGGCCCGGCGGAGGACTTTATGCGTTTTTCGACCAAGGGATTGGCTCTCTGCTCGTTCTGTTTTGTTTCAGATAGAATGACCACCAAGAAGAAGAGTCTATGCGCTGCGTTTTGGTCAAATATAATCGAAATCTTCATTTTTTACCCTCGAGTAGGCTCCATCTATTTATTTTATATATATATATATATCATTTGGGACAAGACACAGAGAGAGAGAGAGAGAGAGAGAGAGAGAGAGTGAGAATTGCACCTATGATGATATTCAGGCTTGGAGCAATGACATTTACAGGAGTGTTCAACACCGAGTTGTTGCCAATCCACAGGCGGAGAGATTTTCTGCAGCTTATTTCCTCTGTCCTTCGTACGACACAGAGATACAAAAGCTGCTGTGAGTCTTCAATTTCTAGGAAGTTTTAGCTATGGAGAATACAGACAGGAAGTGCAAGAAGATGTTACAAATCTGGGGTGACAAAAGTAAGGGCTCCCCCAGGCTTCTTGTCTGATGCGTCTTGGCTAGTCGACGCATCTTTTAATTCCATGTTCAATAACTAGCAGCCTATATGTATGTGAAAAAAAAAAATTTAGAACCGTACGTGCCAACTCCCAAAAATTGTGTTGGGACGGGGGGGAATTAATTGTTTAAAACGGCGCCGTTTACACTCACACTTAATTGCGTCGAGAGATTAGTCCTATTTCCGGGGAGTGTAAACGGCGACGTTTAAGCTCCCTCTTTACGTGGGACTCGGCCTCGTTCTCAACCGCCCTTCTTCGCCTTACTCGGAGCAGACGCGGTCGCCGGATGGGGACACTGCTTGGGTCAACGTCGTATTGGTTCTGTTAGAACACTTCTTGGTCGACCGAGGTTGTCCAGCCAAAATACCCATTTGTTTTGTGGTCAGGTAATGTTGTTTACTTTGACAGCAAATTGAAGCTGCTGCTTATGTATGTATCATTCCTGTTAAATAAACAAGTTTTGCCCATTAAGTAAAAACTTCAAAAAAAATCACCCTTTTTCGGGTTTTCATCTTTGAAATTTTAGCAATAGATTGAGGTAATTTAGTTTTTTTTTTTTTTAGTGTTTGCAATTATCAGATTGATGGATGATGTTTAGAGTTTAATGGAGATGATAAAGCAAGCAGTTAAAGTGGTTCCCATCTATGTTTAGTGTAAACTTCGTTGTGTGGTTATTTTAGGGCAATTTATTTACTAATCCTGTTCAAGAAGCAGCTTCTTTGTGATAAGAAAGATGGAAAAGAATATATCTTTTGGGCATTTGATATTTGAAATTTGGCAAGCTGTTTTGGCTTGAGAACCAGTTTGGTTATAGCTATGTCTACAACTTTCAGATTGATGACATGGAGAGGCTAATGGAGATAATTAGGCGAGCAGCTACAGAAGGTGCAATGCTGGTCTACACTTTGGCTTTCTAGTGCCTTGACAAGCCCGACTGCCCAGTTCCTTTGGGAGACAATGGATACCAGTTTCTTATCCATGACCATGACTAGATTATTCAATTTGAATGCTGTTGTAACAAGGGAGCGATGTGCAAGGCGGTCAATGGCTAATTCCAATACAAGAATCCACTACAAACAGCTACCCAAAAATCTTCGCAATGCGCAACGCTCACAGCTTCCTCCTGATTTTGGAGTTAACTTGTTTCTGAGAAAGCCAACCATCAATACCACTGACCCTTCGTCATTGGACTCAGTTCAGGATTTCAATCTTAAGTTTGAAGGAGAAGAAGAAGCAGGAGAAGGAGAAGGTGAGGATGTTGACAGTGCACAAGACAGTCACATTGAGTGGGAATTGGATGAGCTTGAAGCAATATCATCTCTTTTTCAAGGGAGGATCCCACAAAAGCCAGGGAAATTCAATAATAGAGAAAGGCCCCTCCCACTTCCACTTCCTTATAAACTCAGACCCCTAGGATTTCCTACTCCTAAGCAACGCCTTAAATTGGCTTCTCCGAGGATGTTCTCTTTGCGTTCGCCTACATCAAACAAGGTTTATAAAAATCCCAAATTTCTTGTTAGTTTAGCCAAACAAATTAAGTCTTTGAGCCAGGACCAAGATGTTTCTGTGGTTCTTGATAATTCTGCTCATTTTCTGCGCAAGGGGTCATTGTCATTGACAATTCGAGAGTTGGGCCACATGGGCCTTCCAGATCGAGCTTTGCAGACCTTCTGCTGGGCTCAGAGACAGCCGCTACTTTTCCCAGATGACCGGATTTTAGCTTCAACGGTCGAGGTCTTAGCGAGGAATCATGAATTGAAAATACCATTTGATTTGCTCAAGTTCACAAGTTTGGTGACCCGGGGTGTGATTGAAGCGATGATTAGAGGTTTCATTAGGGGTGGGGATTTAAAGCTCGCTTGGAGACTTCTCTTTGCTGCTAAGCATGGCAAAAGAATGATAGAACCCGGTGTATATGCCAAGTTGATTTTGGAGCTTGGAAAGAACCCAGATAAACATGTTCTTGCGGCTACCTTGTTGGATGAACTTGGGGAAAGGGAAGATCTGAACTTGAGCCAACAGGATTGTACAGCTATTATGAAAGTTTGTGTCAAGCTTGGAAGATTTCACATTGCAGAGGCCCTCTTTAATTGGTTTAAGCAATTGCATGAGCCAAGTGTGGTTATGTACACAACCATCATTCACAGCCGTTATTCTGAGATGAAATACAGGGAGGCCCTGGCTTTGGTTTGGGAAATGGAGAGTTTAAATTGTCTTTTTGATCTTCCGGCCTATCAGATGGTTATCAAAATTTTTGTTGCCTTGAATGATATTTCCAGGGCTGGAAGGTACTTTTCAAAGCTTAAGGAAGCAGGTTTCTCCCCAACATATGGCTTGTACAAGGACTTAATATCACTTTACATGGTTTCTGGGAGGCTGGCAAAGTGTAAGGGGCTTTTGAAGGAGGCAGAAATGGCAGGATTTGAGTTGGATAAAGAAATAAGGTCAGAATTTTTGCTGCTTGAAATATAACCCAGTTTAACCATCTCAACCTTTTTTCATCTTTGAATGAAAGAGTCAGTGGTTAAGATATAATTGAATGTTTATGTTAGGAAAGCTATGAATTTCTGTTTCAGGAATTTGAGAAACCAAATAGATTGAATTGAACACAGCTCTGGCAGGAGCAATGAAGTTTTATTTCTTGCTTAAAAGACAATATGTTCTAGATAACAGATGACATATATTAGACTTATAAAAGAAATTGACACATAATATATTGGATATCAGATAAACTGGGCTCACAGAGAACATAGTTTTTGTGAGATTCTGGCTTCACAGATAATGATGTGAAACTTAAGTTCATATTCAATACCTAAACATATTATATTTCTAATTTCCAATGCTAGGAGAATATAGTACCTAAGAGAGAATGATGTGAACTTAAGATAACAAATGTTGGATGCCATGAATCTTGAAGTGATGATAAGATGATATGTTGGAATGGCATTATACACCTTGTACATATTACAGTTCCTTGTTGTAGAAGGAATATTTTCACTTGTTGAGAGATGCATGTTTTATCTTAAAATTGGATGAAACATTCATCGTGCTCCTCATTGACAAATTTTATTTTTGTATAATGCAGCCATGACTTGTACGGAAGTAAAATCTTACATTGCATCAGACAAATGCATTAAGTGTGTTTTCTGCATTATGGCATGTGGAGTTTCTGTTATGTATCCATTCTTATGTGCTGCAAATACTGATTGCAGAAAGATTGTTGTTGTAAAAGGAATATTTTCACTTGTCGAGAGATGCATATATTATCTTAAAATTGGATGAAACATTCATCATGCTCCTCCTCATTGACAAATTCTATATTTTTGTATAATACAGCCATAACTTGTATGGAAGTAAAATCTTATATTGCATCAGACGAATGCAGTGAGTTTCTACTCTGCATTATGACATGCGGAGTTTCTGTTATATATGCATTCTTATGCACCACAAATACTGATTGCAGAAAGAGTCTGTATCTATTTAACTACATTTTTCTTATGTTACTTCACTTGCCTTTTGTGTCGTCTTGCATTGGATCTTCCTTTTTCTGTGCCCTTTGCCTTTCAGTTTCAACTGGGCACAAAGGCCTGTGGAGTGACTGTTTGGATCTTTTGAATGGTGATAGTCATTTAGTTTGTTTTTCCTTTTAGATGCATATCCTATCATCATTGTTTCTCTCCCTCCACTTCATGGGAGGTTATAAATTACGCTTTGAGTTGGGAATGCTTGTACTTGCTGCAACAACTTGAGCCTTGATTGAACATCGAGTCAATGCCATGCATAATATTGATTATTATGACTTTCCCTTCTCCCCATGAGTCACTTTGGGGACCGCACAATATTTAGTAAGAGAACATTCAAAAACTTCTGAGCATGCGTGCTTGTTTCATGGTAATTCTTTGTTGCCTCTAAATCTGATGGTTGTAGCCATATCCTTTTCTTTGTATCAGGCACATGAAAGCCATGTACATCGAAACGAGCCAGTCTAGGTGGGAGTGCAAAAAAGGGCAAACCAAATGGGATTGTAAGGTAAAGTAAAAAATGTAGAAAAAGGGGAGAGCTAAAAAGAAAGTATTCTATTCTCCATTAGCTGCTGGGAATGCAGAAGAAACAACACTGGGCAATACAGCATTCCACCCCGTCCCCCTCTTCTGTACATATAAATGTAAAACTGGAGATCCCTTCTTTTCGTCATGGCACATTATTCCTTTATCTTCATTTCAGAAATTCACTCAAGGCCTCAAAAAAGGTTGGGGGCTGCTGGCTCTGAATTCTAAGGCCATAAGTTAGTTTTCATAATCCAATCTTTCTTGATCATGCGTTTTGTCATATATTGCTCACAAACACACACCCTTTATCATCACTTTTGCATTTGTCCCTATCTTTATCTCAAATTTCTGCTCCTAGGGTGAGCAATGACTATTTTCCCTTTCTGGCAAAGGCAGTCCAGATTGTTGCTGCTTTTAATCAAGAGCATCATCACTTGGGCTGAGCTTGTCAACTTAAAGTGTCAAGTGAATCAGCAGAATTGTTCCCATGCAGGGCCTGCCACGATAGAAAGTAAACGAGCTTACTCCAAATAATGCACTGGAAAAAGATGGTCGTGGCAAACTCATGTCTGATAACTGAGCTTTTTGCAGCCTTTAAAGGGTTGTAAACTTGCAAGATGGCAAACAAGAAGAGAACCCTTTTGGAATAAAGGACCCATGATGGTTGAGGATGCTTGAAGCTGTTTCTCCTTAGGGTGCATCTGCCTTCTGTGGTGACATTGATACTCTATTGTGATGGTGATCGGATGATGATGATGATGAGTTTGTGAGTTGCTGGAATAATCACTGTTCCCTACTTCCACAACTGTGGCCTTTTCAGGCGTGCTATGCCCTACAAAAGCGCAACTAGTGATTAATAACACCAGACAGGAGTATTTAGGGACATATGGTTTAGCTAAACTCTATATTTTCCAATAGTTTAACAACAAAATGGATGATACCGATGTATATTTTCCAGTAACGGTGGTAGCTAGGTCGGGTTAACTTGCGATACGTTGTGACATGGCTTGGTGGGTTCGCCCATCGCTGGACTTGCATCCGTTCCAGTTTGAACTGGAGTCGGAGTTGAACTGAACCGGGTGTTGAGTCGGCCTTCCCAGTTTTAGTTAGAATCGTAATAGATGAGGGATCTTGTTTGTTCAGGATTTTCTACGAACCATTTTGGTCAAAATTAATTGAACTTATGATTCATGAGACTGTCAGTTCGAATGGGCGGCTTGTTAAGAAAGTTCCAAGGACTGCACAATAAATACACTAATTTGTTGAAAAATATTTGAATTGGATCGAACTGAACTGAAACTAAAATTGGGGTAAGTTGCTTGGTTATCTGTAGAAATGCATTATCAATAAACATTTTTTGACACTGTCAATTTCTTTGGTAATTTGCCCATCTGAAAATAATTGTAACTAGGACAAAAAACGATAAAACAGAACAAAAATGTCAAATGTCTATAGCAAGAACAGCCCGGCAGAGTTGGACGCAAATATACACTACTTAATCTCAATTATTAGTTGTGGTTAGTTCACTATTTACCAAAAGTTAAGTCTTGCGCCCAATCTCGCCGTTCATACCCACAATCATGTAACTTTCTTTCTGCAGAAACAAACAGAATCTGTGATGCCAGATTGGTTGGTAGCTCTCGGTGAAGAAGTAGCAAGAAGTGTTAGGATAACTAAACTTCTTGATGTCCCCGCCTTGTTGAGACCCTTTTCTGGAAAGGCTCCTCTGCAAATTTTGTTCATAAGAATCAGGGCCAAAATAATGTTAATCAACACCATTGTTTGGTATTACAATCATCAAGAAAAAAGAGGTTACGGTTATTCTCGAATTTGCATTGGTATCTTCATTGCTTCCATGGGAGAAATTCTTCATGCCAATAACAAAACTATCAGATTTATCCGTCGTGTATTGCGACACATTGATATGGTCTCAAACAGATATTTTTTTGGGTTCCCATGGTTTCTTCCAATCCACCAGCCACAGTCGAAGAAGCCATTTCCTAATCCAATCCAATATAAACAAGAAAAGAAAAGGAGGGAAGCCAAAAAAAAAAAAAATTGTGGGTGAGAAAAAGCAGAACAAGAAACCTTTGTTTCTGTTGAGAAACAACAATGTTAGATGAACAAGACGATGAAACAACCGTTTAACAATTAATAAATGGACAAAAGAAAACAAACCCAGAACCTTAAACAACGTTTTACAGATTAAAGGATCGACCTTTATGAGGAAACAGTGATAATTAAAGAAACCCCAGAAAAAATAATAATAATAACAATAAACAATCCTCACTCGCCAACTTGGGATAATCCGCCATTTCCATCACTTTCCCGGGAAAATGAGAGGAGAGAAAAAAAAGATGGTGTGTAGGTCGTCACAAATTGGGTAATCATTAAGGCAATTGTTACTTGGGGAGTTTGAAAAAAAAGAGACCCTCTTGTGAGTCAAAGCTTGGGACACATTGAACATACAAAAACATTTCAAAATGAAACAAAAACTAAATGTAGACTGGGGAATTTTTCATTCTTCAATTCAGTTCATCTTCAAAATAAACCAAAAATGGGGAAAAGAAAGAACATTAACGCACATATGTAGCAAGACCACCTTTTCAAAGAGAGTCGGCATTGAATTGAATCTTCCCGAACCATTCCATTCCCACACTCTATCTAATATTATACCAATTAGACGCTTACATGACATTTTTGTTAAGCAGATCAAATTTACACCGTTGTACTTCTGCTCCAACTTTTCCAGCCAGGTTCTGACTGTTCCCAACTGGGGGCTGGGCTGCTGCCCGTCTGAGTCTTTTTCAAAATTAAAAAATTTTTAATTTAAATTCTAGTCCACGCAAATTACATTAAAAAAATTTGCAAAAAAAAACAAAAACCTAAATACTCTTATAATCCTTACCTACATAATTAAATTAAGAATTAAAAATAAAAAAATTAAGAAATTAATTATTTTTAAAAATATTAATCTCTAATAATTATTTTAAAAGAATTTATCTTTCAATAATTAAATTTTTTTAATATATTTTATATTATTTTTATTCGTAATCCACAAACTTTATATATGTATATAATTCTCAACGATTTACAGATACCAAAATAATTGTATTTATTAATAAATATTAAATTATATAAATTAATAGTAATAATTTTTTAATTAAGAAATCCCGTCACTCCCTTCGAAGTGCCAGTGACGCTGTGCCCGTGGATGTGCGGTTGGACCCACGCTGGAGACCAGTCTCGCCCCTCACGGAGCTACACCGGCCGCCGCCGCCGCCGCCGCTGCCAAACCCACCGCGTCAAAATTAGCAGACATGACGCCGCCGGTTCACTGATGGCTTTTGTTACTTATATTCGGTAATTGGGTGTGGCCTAAAAATGGCGATTGAGTTTCTCCTGTTTCCAGCTATGATCTCTTGTTAGTACTTAATTTGCATTTAGTCAAAATTTAGATTTACATGAAAACAACTATTTTGAAAAAACTTTAGAAAAAAAAAAAGATCTAAGACTCAAAAGTTTCTATGTTTCGAAGTTTTGTTGGTATTCCAATGGCTTGATAGTTTATGTTAACGTTCTTTCCGATGGGCGCATGTTTGAAGGCTTGCCATCTTCTTCTTCTTCTTCTTCTTCTTTTTTGTTTTTTCGGTTTTCATGTTGGCTTTTAAGTCTCCAGTCCATGCATGTCAGCTTATCTTATAATTTTGACTTGGTGTCGCATCTGAAACTGAAATGAAATGCACTCTTGACTTGGCTATCAGTTAATCACTGTCGCTGGTGCTTTCTAATCAATACCCTTTTAGGTTTCTCCCTCTGTTTTTGCAATTGCTCCTAACTGCTTGTTGGTTCTTTGAAGCCTGCTTGCCTGCTGGCTCTTTTGATAATCTTCACGAGAGGCTTGAATAGAATAGTCCTAAATGGCAAAGAGCAAATACGAGTACGTCAAGTCATTCGAAGTAGAAGACGAGGTCATGCCCCCTAACATCATAGTTCTTCAACTTGATGGCCGCAATTTTAGGAGGTAGAAATCCCATACCCCATTCAACTTCCTTTTGTTTTTTTTCCCTTTTCATGCAGATTTTTAGTTTTTCCTTTCTTTAGATTTTCTGAAGAACACAGGTTTGAAAGGCCAAATGACTTGAAAGCTCTGGAATTGATGAATGCATGTGCAACTTCTGTGTTGGAAGAATACCCAGATATAATTTACTCTTATGGCTTCAGTGATGAGTACAGGTGATGTGCTGTCTGCTTGTAAATCTTGCTTTGACTTTGCAAATTTATTCTTTTTCTGAAACCAATCATTCTACCTTTTGTCAACACAAATTTTGCAGTTTTGTTTTCAAGAAAACAACCAAGTTCTACCAGAGGCGAGCCAGGCAATTATTCTTAGCCTTATAGTGTTTGTCTTCAACCTAAGAATGTGTGTGTACTTCCTCACCTTTTTATCGCACTGGATAATCTGATAAATGTCCAAAAATGAACTTGAAAGGATTACCACATAACTTCCATGCAAGAATTATCCTAATAATATTTGGAACAATTAGCTCAATGGCTTCTCTTTCCAATTTATGTAGCAGCTTATCTTGTAGGGCAATTGAATTTATTTTCTTGGTTTTCTTTGCATATGAATCCTCTTGTCCTTATGTAGGTAAAACAGTTTTTAACTTGCTTCCCAAATGATCATTGCAGCAAAATTCTATCCCTCATTGTATCATTCTTCACTTCCATTTATGTCACAAGGTGGAAAGAATTCTTCCCTCAAAAAGAGCTGCGATTCCCCCCTTCATTTCGTGGGAGGGTTATAAGCTGTGCTTGTGTAGAGGTTCTCCAACAGTTTCTTGCATGGAGACAGTATGACTGTATGTGCCAGATGGGGATAGTACATAAGCACCTCTCTTCAATTAGAAACTCTTTGAATGAATACTTGAGGAGCAAAAGAGAAAGCTATAATATTACATGAAGTAATCTATCATACTCTTTTCTTTGATTTCAGGCCATGTAAGTAATCTGTATAACACTTGTTTCTGGATGCTTGTTAAATCTGGAAAAACTGATGATGAAGCTTGTGAAATTTTAAAGGTGTGTATTCCTTTTCTTTCTTTTGTCTCTTAGTATGTCCTTATTTGGGAATGTGTTCAGACATAGTTTCTAGTGTTTTTAAGCATATAAGGCTTTGTTATTTTCAGGTAACTCTTGCATTTGAATTGTGTTTGTGCTTTTCTCTTTAAGTTCCCTTGACCTTCTGATTCCTTAATAATTCATGCTCTCCTTCTCTTACCCCTCTGTCCAAAGCTGGTTAATATTTTTCATTTAACAGATATGCTGTCTTCTATTTATTTTCCAGCTTTAGTTCTGTTGTCTCTTTAAGAATATTTTCCCTCTCCTAATCATTTATGCTTTCTACATTTTCTTCATATCATGTTTATTTTCATGTTTTTGTTCAATCATATCTGCAGAACACTCAAAAGCAAGATAAAAATGAACTGCTCTACCAACAGTTTGATATCAACTACAAAAAACTTCCAGCAATTTTTCGCCAAGGGTCATGTGTTCTGAAAACAGAGGTTATTTCCATTATCTGTTTAAATCTTTAAATTTTATTTGATTGCACGTATCCTTGCCCAGCTCTTCCACCCCCACCTCCCCAGGCCTATGCACTGCTCAGCCTTTCGATTGTGATTTTGAGGAATTTTTTGTGCACTGTATGGATGCAATTTTGAGATCAAGGAATGAAACGTCATTGACTTGCACAGAGCTGCACAAAACCTGAAACCTCACCAGACTACTGCTTCTTGTGGAAGCTCTATTTACCATATGTTTATCATGTAGCATAGGTGCCTCTGCATATATTGCTATCTTCTTCTATTCATGTAAAATGCTAACCCTAATTTGATGCATCCTAAGAAATGTAAAATGTTATGCAGCTCTTTCCTTCTTTTCTATCTTTGTCCTTGTGTTGTCTTGTGCTACAATATTGGAATTTCTGGCTCTGTTCTTACGGAATATTGATAGGTGGAGGATATTGTAAAATATAGTGAGACTGGCATGCCTGTCAAAAGACTACGGAAAAGGCCAATAACAGTCCATTCAGAAGATATAGTTGGGAGACTCTTTTGGAGTGAGCAACATAGTCTTCTTTTGGATTTGGGTGGCTTTGCAGAGGATTTTGGCAAAATCAAACCAGATTATGTTAGGTCTTTCCTATTTGAGAGAAAATTGATGCCATCTACTTGGATCGTGATTAGGATAGATGGTTGCCATTTTCACAGGTAGTGTTGTCATACATGGAGATGTCATGAACATTTACTTGCAGATTCTTTTTGTTTGGACAATTCTCTTCCCTGCTCATTTCTCTAAAGTGTGAAAATTAAGTCTGTTATCTCTTCAGTGGTTTTTGGACTTCCTGAATGTTATTGGAAAGCAGTAGTTTGTAATTTATATATCAGAAGATTGATATTTCTTGATTAGGTTAATAATTTTTTGATGATGTATTACTCCAGGAGCCTAGGGCATTACTGGCTATAGAAAAATGTGTTGAAGTTTGTGAGCCATTAGAATTTCAAATCTGAACTCAAAAGGATTACTACAAGTTTTAGGGTAAATTTATGTAGAAGAGGGGCTTGCTTTCTTTTCTTGTTTTATGTCACTGATAACACTGATATAACATCTCTGGTGCAAAATTTTTTGCTTTTGACTAACTTTCTAAGATGCTGCAAATAAACTTGTCTATCATATTGTTTTGGTAGATTTTCTGAAGTTCATGAATTTAAGAAGCCCAATGATGAGCAAGCTCTTAACCTCATGAATGCGTGCGCAGTGGCTGTTTTACAAGAGTTTCAGGATGTTGTTTTTTGTTATGGTGTCAGCGACGAATACAGGTACCAGTTATATTTCTGAGTTCTATGATATGGATCAACTCTAATGTCTTAGGCCATGTATGATATCACATCTTTGGTTCTCAAACTTCCAGCTTTGTTTTCAAGAAAGAGACTCTGTTTTATCAAAGGCAAGCCAGGTAGATATTCTTTCATTTCATTGAGTTTGTAACTACAGTATGTTTTAGCATACTAACTTTTGGCACTGATACATGAGATTAGGAGAAAAGAAGCCATCATTCATTGATTGTTACAAATTTTGCACAAAGGAATATTGCTATTTTAGGGGTCACAGAGAGTATTTTCCTAATGAGCAAATTGCACAAAATATGAGCACTTATTGCAGTGGTCTAGCATCTGATCTAGTGGAAGCATTAAATGCACATTCACGTAGAAATTCCTGTATGAGAATGTCCAGTTTGGTGTATTCTACAACGTGCACCTATTTTTTGTTCACATCTGCCTAACAACCAAAATGAAATATTATAGTTCCTAGCCCTTGATTTTCCTTTCAGAATTTTGCTTTCCAGCAAGTATTTTGAACAGAAGATTGATATAACAACATTTCTCCTCCCTTTGCCTACAGCTAAGGTGGCTTTGTGATGCAGCAGTTACCTTCTGTAACTATGTCCCATGCATTGTCATCGTCGTAGTTGTTTTTTTTTTTTTTTCTCTCTGGCTGAAAACATAATTGAGTGCAAATTTTGCCTTTTGCTGCTTGATGTAATAATTATGAAGCTTTACCTTGCAAACAATCTTCCTGGCATTATTCATTATACACTAGCATTGTTTGTATATCTCACCTCTGCAGTGACATAGTGTCTGCCATTGTATCATTTTTCTCCGCAATGTATGTGATGAAATGGAAAGCTTTCTTGCCAGAGAGAGAGTTGAAGTATCCTCCATCTTTTGATGGAAGGGCTGTGTGCTATCCCTCATGTGAGATTCTTTGTGATTATCTGGCATGGAGACAAGTTGATTGTAAGTAATTTTGACTTGAATTTACACATAGTGAACAGTGCCAATTCTTTTTGGTTTAATAAACATCCTTAATCCTCCACCAATTATGGGTCTGCAGGCCACATTAACAATCAGTACAATACTTGTTTTTGGGCGCTTGTTAAGTCTGGAAAACAAAAATGTCAAGCTCAACATGCTTTGAAGGTGCCAACTAATCTTGTTAGCTCTGTCTTTAATCCTTTTAAATATGTCCATTGTTGTCATGTTATACCTTGTTCATCATGGTTTGCAATGAATTCTTATGCCTTGTTGAGTGGAGAGGTATGCCTTAGCAGCAACTTGTGATTTTCTTCTTGTTTTTCTCCGTCTTTTTCAGGGCACTCAATCACAAGATAAATATGATCTGCTTGCACAATTTGGTATTGAGTACAGTGCATTAAAAGCCATGTTTCGCCTTGGTTCCTCCATTTTCCGGGTAAAGATTGAAGTTCATATCAAAGAAATTCCTTGCTCTAGCTAGGTTGAATAATAACACTTGATCTAGCTAGGTTGGCCATTGAATCGCTAGAATTTGATCTACCTTTTATGTGTACAAGTGTTCAAAAACTGATAAATTTTTCCCTCGATAGCAGGTACAATGTGACTTAATTTTTCTTTTTTTAAAATTGTTTCAAGCTTAAATAAATTTTGGAATGGATGATCAATTCTTCTATGTGCCTCCTAATATCTTAGAACAGTTGTTAAATTTGAAAACCTTATTTCTGTTGTATGCAGGAACCTACGGGTACATATGACAATGGAGCAACCGCAGAAACACTTGAAAACAAAGTAATTATTGAGCATTGTGATATCATAGAGCAAGGTTTCTGGACAACACACCCAAACATCCTTGGTTAGAAGAACTGACATAGTTTTTATGTTCATTTACATTTCTACAACTAATATTTCATGTCTTAAACTTTGATCTATTTATTTATGAACTTCCAAGTTCCTTTTTTTTTTTTTTTCAATTGGAATAAAATTCTCTCTTTATTTCATACTTCTGCCACAATAAACCCTCTCCCTAAAGGACCTCTTTTTTTTTTCCCTATCTTAGTTCTGGTCATTCCTTCCATTGCTGGGATTAATGAGATATTTTCTACTCTATGTGCACCTTTTGCTTTTTATTCTGGTTGTGGGGGGCGACGTTGGGGGGTGGGGGGGGATCAGATTTCAGCTAAATTTCTATATTAGCATGAAGCTAAGTTCATAATATTTTCTCCAATATACTTGCCATAGAGCTAGGCATTTAAGCAAATGGGGATTGAAGGACATCTTGTATAGCGGCGCGACAAAAATGGTGAACTTGGTTCCCTGTCTCTGCTTTTGCCTAGCCTTTGTCTTGTTATCATGGAGCTAACTTGTCTGAAGACCGTGCACCATCTCAATCGGAGTTGCTGAAATGGGCGTTGCGCTAGGACGTGGTTCTAAGAAATGGTCTGCTTCAGTGTTTTTGTTAGCATGGCCTCGTCGAGCTTGGACTAGGGAGCTCACCGAGTTTGGAGAAGGCGTCTGCTGGCGCTTGCTGGTTTATATTTAGCTCACCAAATATAAGCTAAATCTAAACCAAAGTAAAAGACATGAAAAATGAAGAAATTCAACATAAGCTAGTGGGGCAATGCAGCGCGTGTGGCTTAACACAATGACTAGCTTTGAGCCAATTCTCCCCAGTCGTCTATTTATCTATATTCTTTTTCCTTCTTGAAGAGATTCTCAATATTCTTTTGAGGACCACTACCTTGGTTACTTTGAGAAAAATAAAAAATAATTAAAAAAATTAATAGATTATTTTATGTTTGCGATTTTTCACGACTCCTTAAAATTAAACCAAATAATTTTTTTCTATTCTTTTATGCAAGCAACTGAATTGGCGATTCACTAACCTTAGTGGTTTGACCAAAAAAAAAAAAAAACACTACATATTTTAGCCGATTGCCCTGGTGAGGGAACCTTTCATGGTGCACGTTGCGGACTACTTGTTAGCATTCCAGTTTTCCTTCTTGTTGCTTGCTTATAGCCAAAAAGGAGAGTAACGAAAATGTTACTCTGTTCCTTCTTTTTCTCCTTAGAAATGCATGCAATTGCCAACAAACCTTGCATCATCTCATCAAATGAAGTATCTAAAAATGTCGAACACAGACAAATTGCTCGAAACCATAAGGATGTTTAGCTTGGTAGATGGATAGCCTTACACATATACGGCTTCATGGAGGTGGTGGGGGGCGGGAAGGAGGGGAATAGCCACTTTCGACTTACAATTACTACTCAGAACAGAAGGGCATGTTATCTTGCTGAAACAAACCAAGATACTGATATAAATGAGTTTCTCCAACTTTGGCACTGCTTTGCGAACTCTAGAAGTAGCCACACCCAAGTGAAGTGAGAAAGATGATGTTGTACCAAAGAAACCGGAAGTATATATATATGTCAGCATTTCCATCAAACAGAATAGGCCACTTATTGACATGGTCTTAATCATCTTGGTCGGCTCTGTGGTTTGCAGTTTCAGAAATTCTACATTGTCCCCTTCTTTAAAATCCTACGATAATAAGCAACTTGTCTATGCCATTCGTGAATTGGAACCTGCAGCGCAACCATGATGGATGTTACAACATAATATATAATCTATATATTAAATTTTATCAAACGATTTAAATTTTTAGGTATATGAGTTTCTTAATATAGCATAGAACAGAGGTTGTTTGATATGATATAGAAAGGGAAGGCAGAGAAAGTACTTTGAACAGTAAACATAGGCGCCTTGGCAGCAAAGGAATGGAAATTTGAACAAAAAAATGGGTACATTTAATATAAATTTGTTTTCAACTGAAATTGGTTATTTCTTGAGCTTAATTAATGAATTTTCTAAAAAATTAATTATAATTTATATTTTTTAAATCTCACCTAATAGATTAACTTTTTTAATAGATTGAATTCTTAACAATGGAAATAAACTCTAAATATGCAAATGAAACAAGGACTGATTTCTCAACACTAAGCTTTTGATTTGGTGAAACACTGCCTGAAATAAATCTAGGGAAGTGGTCTGCGCATCAATTTGACTTTAGCTGTTACCAAGTGAGAAGAAACCAAGAAAGCCTAAACACAATCGTTGATTTCAACGCTCAAATTGAACCGAACAAAAGAAGGGACATAAAAATAACTCTTACAGCAGGAAAGCCACCATAATCCCCAGGCTCTCTAATGTCCTTGGTGACACAAGAATTAGCAGCTAGCCGGACCTGATTCCCCACCAAATCAGATGTTTAAATAACAATTCATGCACTATTACTTGTATATATTATCAAAATGGACATATTCCAACAACTCTATGCAATGCTAAAGCTAGGTACTGGAGCAATTTAAATTTGGTAGACCAAGTTTAGACAACAGTGCATGCCTATGCATAGCATATAAAAAGCTCAACAATTCAATTGAGTTCATAAGAAAAAATATAGACATTTTGACCTTATTCAGATATGAGCTAGTTAAGAAACCATTCTAATGCATGGCAAACATTACGCTTATGAGGACTTTAGTCATTGTTATCATTGCAACAAAGAAAGCAAAATTGGCAGGCATGATTTCAGCTACCACCGGTAACTGACTATAGGAGAGTACTGTTGATAATTGCTCAAATACATGTCAACAATTTTGATACAGAAATCAAGTAATTCTTGCTCACATAAGTACCCAGTAAAGTACCTTTGATGCAATAGAGACATGATCACGTACAGCCACTCTTCCACCCAGAGAAACATAGTCTCCTATTCTAAACAAGAACAAACAATAAAACTGCAAAGTAAACTACGAGTACCTCTAAAACTTCCACAAAAATTTCAAAAACTAAAGAACATGGCAAAAATACAATTTACAAGTGACATACGTCACAGAACCTGCAATGCCAACTTGTCCACAAAGCATGCAACTCTTTCCAATTATCACATTATGGCCATCTGAAAGGCAAAATAGAGTGTACGTTATAAACCAATGGAAATTTTGGTCGTCAAGGCAACAATTTAAGACAATAGGAACCCACTTGCACTAGATTATCTATCTTTGTATGATCCCCAATAACTGTGTCCCTCCAACTGCACTACAAAATTGTTGGCATTCTTAGAGCTCCAGTTCTGGGCTGCTACCAAGTGTAATTTACCAGATGTTATATGTACGAAAAACAAATTTACTAGACGTATCTACGGTCATTACCTGCCCCTGTCAATGCATGTATTTGATCCTACCTCCACATGATTCCCTATACTAGCATTCAGCAGCTGAAGGTAAAGAATATGCAATAAGATTCTGCAGTAAGGAATACAAAACTGAAGATATTGAGGCAGTCATTTGCTTTTTTGGTAAATATGGCAACAAGGATGAACTCAGCAAAGTAAAGAAAAAAAAAAGGAAGAGAAAAAGAAGACTGATTTTCTTTAGCAATGTTGATAACAAGAAGTACAAGAAAAACTTTACAAGCACAAGTTTCTACAAAGGAATGTGTTAAAAAAGATGATACTAATTTGCCCAAGGTGTGGCCAAATTAGCACATATGCACATCATGATGACTATGGATCTATATGGATCTAATAACTCAGTTTTATAAGTTAGAAAGTCACCAACTTGAGGTTTTTTCACCATTTTGCCCTGGTTATCCACAAAAAAACCAAATCCTGCGTGGAAAAAGCAGAGGGCAATTTAGATTTATCTTGAATATGATTTTGTTTCAGTTGCAACTCCATGCATCATTAAGTTCACTGAAACAAGGAAAAAGAAAAAACAAAAAGTGTTTAATAAGAAGAATAAAAAAAGAATGACACTTTAAGTCTTTAAAGCACTCAATGAAAGTATAGGCAGTGATTAGTGACAAAAAGGAAGCAAAAATAAAGCTTTTACACCAGAAAAGGTAGGTATCTAGATGGTCATATAGATTGTCCACTAAAATATTTGCGGCTTTCAGTTTGATAATGTCAATGTCAATGACTTATGGAAATAGAGATACTAAGCATGAGATACAACCTGGTTAACTTGTTTATGTATAAATAGCATAGCACTATCCCTATCAAAAGAACAAGCTTTTGGAGCATCCCTATCCCTCCAGAGTGCACTTGAGTTGAAGGAAGCTATTGCATGTGAGGGTGCTGCTTGGTATTTTATCTGTCACACTGTGGGAAATAACCACAATACATTTGGTGGGACTATTGGCCCCCATTGCTGTGTTGATCAATATTATTTCCAAGAGAGAGTCGTCTATGGGCGTGGCATTGCTTTGCAAGCAAGAGACAAGCACTAATTCATGGAGATGATTGTAATTGGATGCCTTCAAAATTTGATACATCAAAAAATATTCAATCTACTTTATGTAGCATTCTCTTACCAAATTAGTGCAGGAAAAACAGAATTAAATGGTTGACATCCAAGAACGCTTAATCCATAGTGAAGGGCTCTTGGGAAAATCTGAGAATGGAAGCCAATCAAGTAGAATGGTTTAAGCTAGTATGGGGAAGTTGCCACTTCCCAAATCATAGTTTTATTGCTTGGTTGGCAATCCTTAATAAGCTCTCACCTAGGGAGACACTCCTAAGAGAAGGGATCAATACTGATTTTGCTCACTCCCTATGTGAGCCTGCTGAAGAGCCTGAAAATCATCTCTTTTTATAATGTTCATACTGCCAAGAAGTGTGGAAGCAGATAATGAAGGCCTTTGGAGTTGCTAGAAATGTCGATGAGTGGAATATTGAATTAGAGTAGGCTAAAAGGATTTGCAAAAGGAGATTGCCTTGTACATGGTCTTCCAGCTGGCATGGTGTGCATCCATCTACTGTCTATGGATAGAACGAAAGGAGAGACTAAATGACGGCCCTTCCTCTAATCTACAAAATAATTTTCCTTGATGGAATTTGAAGTAAGGTATAGAGTGGAAAATAATCCTAAATTTTCAGCTTACAGAAGAGTTTCTTTTCTTTTCTTTTTTTCAGGTCTGTAACCTACATTGTTCAGGGTGCCTTGGCAAGCCTACCTGAGTTAAAGTTATATGATGATAAAATTTTCATTCGTAAAATAAAAAAGTTATCATAACTTGGTCATTCTAAGATTTCTAATGCAAACTCATTCATGTTAATTACAACTGAAAAAGTAATTGAGCCTCACCATCTTGACCAATGCACACTCCATTATGAATTATGCACGAATCACCTATGCTGCAATTACTTAGCGCAACATTATACCTGAAAAAAGAAAAAAAAAAAGATAGCATTTTTATCAAAAACCAAGGAGTAGCACTTCCATAACACAACCACACAATTGCAAAGAGCCTTTCTTGATAAAGAAGATGGTCAATACCCAATTTTTGTCCATTGGCCAACAGTAACATCGGGCCCTATAACAGACCCTGATCCCACAATAACATGCGCAGCCAGCACGGCTTTGGAATGAACTACGGAGCCAATTTCAATCAGCACCGAAGAGTCAACGCAAGCTGATTTGTGAAAAACTCCACCCCCATTATGCCATTTTGAAAAATCTTCATGACGCAGCCCAGGCCTATCCTCTAACCTTGAAACCACAGCGACAGCATATCCCAATTTAAAAATTTAACAATAAAATCATAACGGGGCCAAGTCTCAGAGAAAATTGAACAAACAGGTTCCCTGCAACAAACTTAAAAGTACAAACTTTAGGAGTTGGGGGTCAACTAAATGATTGCAAAAGAGTTTTTCAAGGCTCACCGGCTCGATCAAGCGAGGAAGACACGGAGGAATGACGACGGGCATCGAAAGCGCGAAAGTGTTCGACGGTTGAGCTGCTGTGAATGTAACGGGTGATGGGAAAGAAGGTGCCCGAATGGGATAGCCTCTGGAGAGAAACGGCCATTTATCCCAAGCTAGCAATTGCTTAGAATATGAAATTTGTAATCAAAAAGATCACAACTAAACTGAAAATGCTAAAATCTTGGTAAACCGCACGATATTGTAATATTAAAGTGTAAAAAGTGTATTTTATTGAGGTAATGAACTGTTAAAAAAAAAAAAAAACTCAACTATTTCTTACAGTCTTCACGTGCAGACTACCGACAGACACGACTTAATAATGTTGTTCAAGCTGTTTGCCGACAAAATTGCTTAGAGAAAGAGACCGGGAGAGAGATTTCAGAGACCAAGTGGAAGCAACGTGGAAAGCAGTTCCAAGTTGACTAGAGAGAGATAAGAGACCAAGAGGAAGCATGAAGTATTGAACGGGGCAAAGGCTACTCAGTCGACACCAATAATTTTCACGCAGAAGAACAAGTGTTAGAAGGCTAACAATGGCAGAGACCAAACAGAGGATGGCTTCTTCGAAACTCTTTTACTCTCTTTGTTCGCTGCTAACACATTTTCTAGCTCTTTCATTAGCCCAGCAGCCAGCACAGCCTTCGATGTTGTACAAATATTGTGTGGGAAAGGGCAATTACACAACAAATAGTACATATCAGGCAAATCTCAACCACCTCCTCAACTCCATCTACACCAACACACTGACATAGACTATGGATTCTATAATTTTTCCTATGGAGAAAGTCCTGATACGGTCTTCGCTATTGCGCTATGCCGCCCGGATGTTACTCCTGATGATTGTCGCACCTGCCTTAGAAATGCCAGTGATTCACTCACCACAATTTGTCATAATTTTAAGGAGGCTGTTGGAGGGCAAGACAATTGCATGGTACGCTATGCGAACCGCAACATATTTAGGCTTATGGAAGGAGGCCCTTACTTTTGGGTGTATAGCCTGCATAATGTCTCAGATGTTGTCGGGTTCAATCAGTCGCGGATCACCTTGTTAGAGAGGCTGCGCGATGGAGCTGCAGCAGGTGATTCTTGCTACAAGTATGCAAAGGACCAAATAGCTGCCCCAAACTTTCAAACAATTTATGCACTGGTGCAGTGCACCCCTGATTTAACAGCATCAGAATGCAGAGATTGCCTGTATAATGCTTCTGGGCTTATTCCGCAGTGTTGCCAGAATAGAAATGGAGGAAGAGTTATTTATCCCAGCTGCAATTTCAGATATGAGATAACCCCTTTCTACGGCAACGTGCCATCTGATACACCTACATCAACTCCAAGAGGAAAGGCAATTGTCACAGCAACCTCAAGTGGTATGGCCTTCATGAGGTAAGCTCAAAAGGCTTATCTTCGTAACTTTTCAGGCCTGTGTTTGACTAGCAAATCCAAGCATTTCCTAGTTCCTAGCATGTCTGGTGACATTGGAATTCTTGAATCACAAAAAACATCAGATTTCCATTAAGAATTTGGCAATTGTCAAATCAGTCCTCGGCATTTACCGTATACCCGCGAGAGGCTTTGATTCAAACAATGTTCACACTGTTTGAAGATCTTTCTTTTTTGTTTTTGCCTATTGATCAATTTATTGTCTTCTTGAAGAATATGGGATAGAAGAAGTGGAATCCTTGCAAATTGAGGTAGAAGAAGTGGAATCCTTGCGAATTGACTTGAAGACTCTCAGGAAGGCAACAGATAATTTTGATGCAGCAAAAAAGCTTGGAGAAGGTGGTTTTGGTGCTGTGTACAAGGTAATGTAATAGTGTTAATTCTGTCGAGAATGAGTCGATACCTCAAATCCAATTGTTCTCGCTTTACTGTCAATACTTTTACAGGGCATGCTTCCTAATGGAAAAGCTGTAGCTGTAAAGAGATTGTCTAAGGGATCAGGACAAGGAGAGCGGGAGTTTACAAATGAGATCCGTTTAGTGGCCAAGCTTCAGCACAGGAATTTGGTTGGGCTACTGGGATTCTGCTTTGATGAGGGCGAAAGGCTTCTTGTCTATGAACTTTTTTCCAATTCAAGTCTCGACAAATTCTTATTTGGTAAGTTTTTTTATTTTCGTGTATATGACACTAACTAGCCTCTATTGGGTGTCATTTCGTGAAGGGTAATGTGTGGATCAGCGCATTGCATAGTAGAACTCCTGTAGCCATAGGGCACTCATGCTGTTTTTTTTTTTTTTTTACTCAAACTTGTAAATTGGAGGTAACAATACAATAACCTTATGGTTACATTAAGCTTGACATTTTAGTAAATCTCCTATAGTAATTGAAATAAATAAATCACGGATTTTATTATTTTCAAGGCAAATAATCTTATAATGATTTATGTAGATGCGTGCAATTTTGAACTGGGGAACACGATGCAAATTCATTGAAGGCATTGCTCGCGGGGTTATGTACCTACACACGGATTCTAGGCTGAGGATCATTCACCGTGATCTCAAAACAAGCAATATTCTATTGGATGAAGAGATGAATTCAAAAATATCAGATTTTGGCATGGTAAGATTGTTCTCTGTTGATCAAACTCGAGTGGAAACAAGTAAAAGGGCTGGGACATTGTAAGTGGTACAGCAATCAGGGCATGCCTTGTGGGCACACCTTTCATTATACAGCTGCACTAAAACTTTGATAATTGATTAGAAAACAATCATCAAGCACAATTGACTATTAGTTGTCTATTGTGTTGCAGTGTATATATGGCTCCCAGAATATGTATATCAGGGACGCGTTTCAGATAAATCTGATGTATTTAACTTTGGAGTTTTAGTACTCGAAGTTGTGAGTGGCCAAGAGAGGAAGAAGATATTCTAACATATGGAAGTATGTTCTTATTACATAATCAACCTATTAAATGAGTGTGACATCATGAATATAATCATATGGTACAATCTATAATGGCTAAAACTAAAAAGAGTACGTGTGGTTCATATTCATAATTATTGAGACAAATGGTTTGATTAGTAATGTTAGATTCTCTCAAATTATTTTAGATATTAAGTTTTTTCCTCAAATTCAAATTATTTACAGTATAATATATATTTAATATATTTTATTTTTATTTTATTATATTTTTAATTTTAAATATTAAAATTTGAATAATTTAAATTTTAAATTTAAATAATCAAAGTTGAAAATTTAAAAAATTTATATTATATTCATCTTTTACATTATTTCTATGTTTGATGTTTGCATTAGAGGTCAATGCCGATTAAATTAAATTGAAATTTTTATTAGTCTTAAGTCAAATTATCTAAATGAAATTTTTATTAGTCTTAAGTCAAATTATCTAAATTGAATCAACTTGCATTTGAAAAGAACATTTTTCCTCCCACAAACTGCTTTCTGACATTGTGTGTGTGCGCCTGGTCGAATTTTCGGCAGGCATGGAGAAATTGGATCCAAGGTACAGGCTTGAATCTTGTGGATCCAACCATGAGTGCCGCTAAGCAAAGGGAAATGGAAAGATGCATCCATATTGGGTTGCTATGTGTCCAAGGAAATCAAGCTGATAGACCAACAATGGCCCAAGTCGTTCTCATGCTTGATAGCCATTCAATGACCCTCACAAAACCATTGAAGCCTGCATTTTATGTGCAAAGTGCGAGTCATCGTTCAAGAACAACTGACAATGAGGTTACTATCTCTGACATGTCCCCACGATAGTGTTCAATAATGGTAAGCATTATGCCCAAGGAAAGTCCGAGTGCTGACACGCCACCAGCTGTGGACTGTGTAGCAGAACCTCCCAAGAAGATTTTAGGGGTTGTCCAGCCTCTCTCTACTGCTTATTTTGTCTGATTACATTTACAGATGAGATGCCTATACCACACACTTAAGTTAAACATAACGCTTGTCACAGGTATTAATTAGTTCACCTCGCCACGTCATGCAAGTCGATGTAATTTTAATTAAATTGATATAATTTTTAAATTTTAATTTTTTAATGTAGATTTTTTTTATTGATATTTTTTATAATTAAAATATTTACTGTTAATTTCAAAATAAGTATTCTTGAGAATGAAGAACTCATAAAATTTATCTTACATAATAAAGTAATAATTTATTATTATTATTTAAGAAAATTTTCTTTTGAAATAATTATTTTTTAGTTAAAAAAATTTCTCTCAATTTCCTTTTATATTATTGGTGTGAGATTTGTTATTCAAGTTGAGTAAAATTCTAAGATTGCATTTTTTTAAAAAAAAAAGGAAAATATTGGTTTGATTTAAAGAGTAACATTTCTGTTAGAATTTTGAGAATAGTAAATACAAGTTCGAGTCATTCTTCCACGAGAAATAAGCTTATTAGGATCAACATAACCCAGCAATAAAAGAGCTTAGGAGCAAGGCCCAATTTGAAGCATAAAGCTCTTGGACAACATTTTCGGCCGAAAAAAAAAAGGAAACTTCTGGCCTCTTACTTTTCCTTCTGCAGCATCCATAGGAGGAGCTACATTTCAATTTTCAAGTTGTGGTGGCAATGGACATATCACTGTAACATCATGCATTACTTACAAAACGGGAGCCCAACACGGACATGGATTGGACTACTGGTTTGACGAGTGACTTCGTAAATGGCTCGGAGGAGAACTACGAATAAATCCAGCTTAATTAGTGACATTGCACTAATGAGACGAAATTAAAAAATGGCCTAAAGATTCAGAAACAACAAGTAATATAAACAACTGCTGTTAGGCAGCAGTTGCTTAGCAATAATTTGAACTAGATAACGCAAGAGGGGTAATATAAAGCCGCGACTCAAGCTTTGTTCTTAAAAAGACAAAAAAGGCCCTGTTGACATATTTGTTTCTCGGAGCACAAATAACTTAGTAATCATACATTCTCGTGATACTCTAACATAAGCAATGTTCTCATTATTCCTACTTAAAATTACAATTTATTTGCCATTAAATTTTGTACTAAAACTTAGTTAAATTCATGATAAAATTTGATTAATCTTATTTAATAATTGATCTCTTATGTTTGTTACTTTCTATATATATCTAAGTAATTAAAATGTAGAATATAATTTAAATAAATTAAATTTCATTAAATATTTTCTAGTTGAAAAGAATTATTAGTTGTTTAAAGATATTGAAATATTTTGACAATCAAAATTTAATTTATTTTGACATTTATTGGTAAAATCCTCTTCAAATACTAAAAATAATTTTAATTAAGATAATTTTTTAATTAATGGATGAGTGTTCATCAAAATTGGCAAATTGGAAGGCTCTAATTTAACATGGTTGCATCTTTAAATTAAAGTCTTCTGAGTATTCAAAACAAGTAGAAAATTGACCTAAATGTGTCCAAATACATATTCATATATTATATTATCATAATCACATAATATAAATATTTATAACCTTTTTTGAAATATGTTAGTTGACCAATAGAAGCTATCACTTAATATATATATAAGACAAGTTGCTCATATATGTTAGCATTTCCATCAAACAGAATAGGCACTTATTAACAAGTTGTCCCTTCTTTATAATCCTATGATAATAAGCAACTTGTCTATGACATTCGTGAATTGAATTGGAACCTGAAGGGCAACCATGATGGATGTTAAAACATAATATATAATTTATATATTAAATTTTATCTAACAATTTAAATTTTTAAGTATATGAGTTTCTTAGCATAGCATAGAAGAGAGGTTGTTTGATATGTTATAGGAAGGGAAGGTAGAGGTATACTTCGAACAGTGAACAAAGGCGGCTCGGGAGCAAAAGAACGGAAATTTAAACCAAAAATAGGTACATTTAATATAAATTTATTTTCAATTGAAATTGGTTATTGATTATGGCTTGAACTTAATTAATAAATTTTCTAAAAATTAATTATAATTTATATTTTAAACCTTACCTAATAGCTCAACTTTTTTTATAGAATGAATTCTTAACAATGGAAATAAACTCCAAGTATGCAAGTGAAACAAGGAGAATAGATTTCTCAACTCTAAGCTTTTGATTTGGTGGAACACTGCCTGAAATTCATATAGAGAAGTAGTTCGCGCATCGATTTGACTTTAGCTGTTACCTATTGAGAAGAAACCAAGAAAGCCTAAACACAATCTTTGATTTCAACGCTCAAATTGAATCGAACAAAAGAAGGGACATAAAATTAACTCTTACAACAAGAAAGCCGCCATAATCCCCAAGCTCTCTGATGTCCTTGGTGACACAAGAATTAGTAGCTAGCCGGACCTGATTCCCCACCAAATCCCATATTTAAATAACAATTCATGCACTATTACTTGTATATATTATCAAAATGGACATATTTCGATAACTCTATGCAATGCTAAAGCTAGGTACTGGAGCAATTTAAATTTGGTAGACCAAGTTTAGACAACAGTGCATGCCTATGCATGGCATATAAAAAGCTCAACAATTCAATTAAGTTCATAAGAAAAAATATAGACATTTTGACCTTAGTAAGATATGAGCTAGTTAAGAAACCATTCTAATGCATGGCAAACATCACGCTTATAAGGACTTCAATCATTGTTATCATTGCAACAAAGAAAGCAAAATTGTCATGCATGATTTCAGCTACTACCGGTAATTGAGTATAGGAGAGTACTGTTGATAATTGCTCGAATACATGTCAACAATTTTGATACAGAAATCAAGTAATTCTTGTTTACATGAGTGCCCAGTAAAGTACCTTCAATGCAATAAAGACGTGACGTGGAAAACTTCAAAAAGACATGGTTAGGGACCAAGGCATACAAAGAATCAAAAAATAATTTTTGATTTCTATTTACTCAAAATTGTGTGTTTTTTTTTTCAGAACTTACAAGAGTACCTATTTATAAGTTAAAATAATAATTTTAAAGAGACATAAATTCTATAAATTTTTATTTTAAAAATTTTTTTAATTATAGACAAATTTTAATATAAATAATAAATTTTTATTTAGAAGTGAATGCAATTAATTAGTCTAATCTATTAAGTATTCTAATTATATTAATTAAGTTTAAACTCTTTGTCAAACTTGAATTCATACCATTTAAATTTGGTTGACCTAAAAATCCTCAATAAATCTATAAAAAATCAGTGAATATAATTTATATTAATTGTTTTCTAAACAATTATTATAATTCAAAACTAATAGAAGAATTTCTTTTTTTTTTTTTTCAGGTCTGTAACCTACATTGTTCAGGATGCCTTGGCAAGCCTACCTGAGTTAAAGTTATATGATGATAAAATTTTCATTCAATAAAATAAAAAAATTATCATAACTTGGTCATTCTAAGATTTTTAATGCAAACACTCGTTCATGTTAATTATAACTAAAAAGGTAATTGAGCCTCACCATCTTGACCGATGCACACTCCATTATGAATTATACACAAATCACCTATGCTTCAATTACTTAGCGCAACATTATACCTGAAAAAAGCAAAAAAAAAGATAGCATTTTTATCAAAAACCAAGGAGTAGCACTTCCATAACACAACCACACAATTGCAAAGAGCCTTTCTTGATAAAGAAGATGGTCAATACCCAATTTTTGTCCATTGGCCAACAGTAACATCGGGCCCTATAACAGACCCTGATCCCACAATAACATGTGCAGCCAGCACGGCTTTGGAATGAACTACGGAGCCAATTTTGAATGAGCACTGAATAGTCAACGCAAGCTGATTTGTGAAAAACTCCACCCCCATATACCATTTTGAAAAATCTTCATGACGCAGCCCAGGCCTATCACAATTTGCCACTCGTCAGCGTTATTTTTGGACTTTAAACTTGACATTCCGTCCATGACACCTACAAATACATACAATTCATCGATTCCAAAGATTACAAAGTTCACAAAAAAAAAAAAAGTCATACTTCAACAAATAACTTAAATTTATTAACCAGTGACAGCGCTTATGAATCAAACCTCCGCCGTGTCCTCCCCTCGCCCTCCGCCAATTCAAAGACTGACAGCGGGTTTTACTTCAGCTTCTCTTCCCAATGCGGCGATCAAGTAAAACGCAATTACTCTTTGCGGGGGAGATTAAGTAGATTTTGCCAAGAAACCATGACTCATATACCAAATTTTATAGTACTCCGTTAACATGTAACCAACTCTATTTTTGTAAAACATGCAACCACCTAATAATTAATTAATTAATTAATTATAATTAATTTATCATCTTCTTTTTCTACCATAATTCCATCGAGCTTGGATCAGCATTCATCTCCATATTTTTTCTTGCGAAGGAAAGGAAGCAAGTTAGCTCCAACTCTCATGGGCCATTTTGCCTCTGTTTTTTATTATCATTTTTTTTTTCATTGGTATATGTAATTTCTGACTTGCCCCATGTTTTGCCTGTGTTATTTTGCCGGCGACAAAATTGTTGGAACAACTTCATATTTTGGATTTGCTTTGCGAGGGAAAGAACCGAGAAATGGATATTGGCAGGACATTCTTCTCACGAAAGCAAATATAGCAGTTAAACTTAGAATTTCGAATTCTAATCATGACAATAGACATATATAATTTACGAAGATTAAGAAATTTACTCTTCTTATATAACTATGCTAATGTCTCAAAAAAACACAAAAAAAAAAGAAAAAAGAAAAAAAATTGTGCAGTCAGTTAGACCACCTTCTAGAAAAATGTGTTAGCAGTGACAAATAGTTGTATCTAATTATGTCAAAAAATTTTAAATTATTTTAAATATTAAATTTTTTTAATTTAAAATATATGTAATTTCAATTAAACTTATTTCAAATGTAATATAAAGTTGAATGAACCTAATATAAACACTAAAACAAATAATAAAACGGAAAAAAAATGAAGCAAAAAGCATTAAGGCTGCAAAGACCAATGTACCAATTGACTAAGTAAACGCGTTTGCCGACAAAATTGCTTAGAGAAAGAGACCGGGAGAGAGATATCAGAGACCAAGTGGAAGCAACCTGGAAAGCAGTTCCAAGTTGACTAGAGAGAGATAAGAGACCAAGAGGAAGCATGAAGTATTGAACAGGGCAAAGGCGAGTCAGTCAACACCAATTATTTTCACGCAGAAGAACGGGTGTTAGAAGGCTAACAATGGCAGAGACCAAACAGAGGATGGCTTCTTCGAAACTTGTTTGCTCTCTTTGTTCGCTGCTAACACATTTTCTAGCTCTTTCATTAGCCCAGCAGCCAGCACAGCCTTCGATGTTGTACAAAGATTGTGTGGGAAAGGGCAATTACACAACAAATAGTACGTATCAGGCAAATCTCAACCGCCTCCTCAACTCCATCTACACCCAAACACTGACATAGACTATGGATTCTATAATTTTTCCTATGGAGAAAGTCCTGATACGGTCTTCGCTATTGCGCTTTGCCGCCCGGATGTTACTCCTGTTGTTTGTCGCACCTGCCTTAGAAATGCCAGTGATTCACTCACCACAATCTGTCATAATTTTAAGGAGGCTGTTGGAGGGCAAGACGATTGCATGGTACGCTATGCGAACCGCACCATATTTAGGCTTATGGAAGAAGGCCCTTACTTTTGGGTGTATAGCCGGGATAATGTCTCAGATGTTGTCGGGTTCAATCAGTCGCGGATGACCTTGTTAGACAGGCTGCGCGATCGAGCTGCAGCAGGTGATTCTCGCTACAAGTGTGCGAAGGACCAAATAGCTGCCCCAAACTTTCAAACAATTTATGCACTGGTGCAGTGCACCCCTGATTTAACAGCATCAGAATGCAGAGATTGCCTGTATAATGCTTCTGGGCTTATTCCGCAGTGTTGCCAGAATGCAAATGGAGGAAGAGTTATTTATCCCAGCTGCAATTTCAGATATGAGATAAACCGTTTCTACGGCAACGTGCCATCTGATGCACCTACATCAACTTCAAGAGGTACATGCGATGATCCAAATCTTACCAGCACCGGACATTATCGTGTTTTAATGGATCTGTTCTTTGCAGGAAAGAAAAATATTAAGGGTCGTATCATCATCATTGTCTTCGTTGCAATTGTTACTGCCATAATACTTGCCATCTGCATCGGCTTCTTTCTGAGACGGAAGAAGAGAAAAGAGGAAGTTAAAGGTAAGCTCAAAAGGCTTATCTTCGTAACTTTTCAGGCCTGTGTTTGACAAGCAAATCCAAGCATTTCCTAGTTCCTAGCATGTCTGGTGACATTGGAATTCTTGAATCACATAGAACATCAGATTTCCATTAAGAATTTGGCAATTGTCAAGTCAGTCCTCGGCATTTACCGTATACCCGCGAAGGGCTTTGATTCAAACAATGTTCACACTGTTTGAAGATCTTTCTTTTTTGTTTTTGCCTATTGATCAATTTATTGTCTTCCTGAAGAATATGGGATAGAAGAAGCGGAATCCTCGCAAATTGAGGTAGAAGAAGTGGAATCCTTGCGAATTGACTTGGAGACTCTCAGGAAGGCAACAGATAATTTTGATGCAGCTAATAAGCTTGGAGAAGGTGGTTTTGGTGCTGTGTACAAGGTAATGTAATAGTGTTAATTCTGTCGAGAATGAGTCAATACCTCAAATCCAATTGTTCTCGCTTTACTGTCAATACTTTTACAGGGTATGCTTCCTGATGGAAAAGCTGTAGCTGTGAAGAGATTGTCTAAGGGATCAGGACAAGGAGAGCGGGAGTTTACAAATGAGATCCGTTTAGTGGCCAAGCTTCAGCACAGGAATTTGGTTGGGCTCCTGGGATTCTGCTTTGATGATGGCGAAAGGCTTCTTGTCTATGAGCTTTTATCCAATTCAAGTCTCGACAGATTCTTATTTGGTAAGCTTTTTTATTGTCGTGTATATGACACTAACTAGCCTCTGTTGGCCTTCATGTCGGAGGGCGAGAACTCCTATAGCCATAGTGCACTCAGACTATGCTGTTTTTTTTTTTTTTTTTTTACTCAAACTCGTAATTTGGAGGTAACAATACAACCTTATGATTACATTAAGCTTCACAAATCTCCTATAGTAATTAAAATAAATAAATCACCAATTTTATTGTTTTAAAGGCAAATGATCTTATTATGATTTATGTAGATCCAATGAAGCGTGCAATTTTGGACTGGGAAATACGTTACAAAATCATACAAGGTATTGCTCGAGGGCTCATGTACCTACATATGGATTCTAGACTGAGGATCATTCACCGGGATCTCAAAGCAAGCAATATTCTATTGGATGAAGAGATGAATCCAAAAATCTCAGATTTTGGCATGGCAAGATTGTTCTCTGTTGATCAAACTCGAGACGAAACAAGTAAATGGGCTGGGACATTGTAAGTGGTACAGTAATCAGGACAAGCCTTCTCGGCACACTTTTCATCATACATCTGCACTAAAACTATGATAATTGTTTAGAAAACAATCATTAAGCACAACTGAGCATTAGTTGTCTATTGTGTTGCAGTGGATATATGGCTCCCGAATATTTATTTAGCGGACGCATTTCAGTTAAGTCTGATGTATTTAGCTTTGGAGTTTTAGTATTGGAAGTTGTGAGCGGCCAAGAGAGGCGTCATTTTCGCATGGTGGAAACGGAAGAGGAAGAGGAAGGGGAAGAGGAAGGGGAAGATCTTCTAACATATGTAAGCATTTTTTTGTTATAAAATTAATCTATTAAACGATTATGAAATCATGAATATAATTATATGTAAAATTTATAATGATTAAAAACTAAAAAGAATATGTATAGTTCATATTTATAACTATTAGTAAAAATAAATGGTTGGATCAAATTTTTTTTGGATTATGATGAATTCTTTGCAATATGTTGTGATTAAGAAAAACATTTTCCTATGACAAATTCTGACATTGTGTGTGTGTGCGCCTTGTCGAATTTTCGGTAGGCATGGAGAAATTGGAACCAAGGGACAGGCTTGAATCTAGTGGATCCAACCATGAGTGCCGCTAAGCCAAGGGAAATGGAGAGATGCATCCATATTGCGTTGCTATGTGTCCAAGGAAATCAAGCTGATAGACCAACAATGGCCCAAGTCGTTCTCATGCTTGCTAGCCATTCAATGACCCTCACAAAACCATTGAAGCCTGCATTTTATGTGCAAAGTGCGAGTCATCGTTCAAGAACAACTGACAATGAGGTTACTATCTCTGACATGTCCCCACGATAGAGTTCGATAATGGTAAGCATTATGCCCAGGAAAGTCCGAGTGCTGACACGCCACCAGCTGTTGACTGTGTAGCCGAACCTCCCAAGAAGATTTTAGGGTTGTCCATGTTAGAACTTTTTCGGAATTTGTCTATTCCTATTTCTATAATACAAGATCTTTCTTTATGCGAATACTAACAATAAAATTGTAACGAAATCAACATACCGTTGTCTATTAAGCTGATGTCCTGTAGCGAAAACAAGAATCCTCCCTTCTTCTGTTCCTTAACGCTTCTCTCTTTTCTCCTACTCTTCCCTTTCTTTTCTTTACGTTTTCTCTCTGATGGTTAAGAACACCAGGAAAGGTCCGTAATAACATATATATATATAATCCTTCCTTTCCTGTAACTGTTAACTTAAATAGGAAGACCCTCCCTTTCTGTAACAGTTATCTTAAATGGGAAAACCCCTTTTCCTATAACAGTTATCTTAAATGGGAGGAAACTCCTCTTCCTGTAATCGTTATTCTTAATAGGGAGAGTGGAGGGATTTTAAACCCGATGACCCAAATTACCATTATGCCTAACCGACCATCATATTAGGCCTTTTATTTTGGGTCATATTTTAAATAATATGGGTCACTCATGTTAATTAATTTAACAATCTCCCACTTGGCCCATATTATGACTTGATGAATCAATAACAGATAAGTGCGCACAATCCTTAAAGATCATCAAATCACAATACTTAATTGAATTAAAATGATCGGATCATGGCGGTCACACATCTTTCATTCAGCGACATGATTCCTTCCATGTATCACATAATCATCATAATTCATAATAACCTTACTGAGGAACATTAAAACTTTAAATTGTCATTCCTATATATGCCATTAGTTATCTCACAAACTATAATCGTATACAACTGAACAGAGATAACAAAGCACAAACAAAACCATAACCTTAATTGAATTCATGAGTGTCACAATAATATGAGCATCCTAAAATATTGGCTTTCAAGAGAATGAGGACCTGTCCATAATGCCCATCCGATCAACATGTCCAGTAAACGTTTTCGGTGGCAAACCTTTAGTTAACAGGTCCGCTATCATCAATTCAGTACCAATATGCTCAATAGACACTCTATGGTTTTGCACTTCTTCTTTAACAGATAGGTATTTTAAATCCATACGTTTCACACCTTTAGAATACCTATCATTCTTAGAGAAGAAACTGCTGCTGAATATCACAATAAATTCTTAACGGCTTTTCTATAATGTCGACCAAACAAAGCCTTAAGATAAAATTCTACAACCATAATGCATGAACAATAGCCTCAAAGCATACTACGAATTCAACCTCCATAATGGAAGTAGCAATGACAGACTGCTTCCCACTTTTCCATGAAACTGCTCCTCCATTCAGCAGAAACATGTAACCAAATGTAGATTTCCTTAAGTCTACACATCCATTATAATCTGAATCCGAATAGCCTACTACTTCAAGATGACTTGATCTTTTATAAGTAAGCATATAATCTTTGGTGCCTTGTAAGTACCTAAGTACTTCCTTTCCGGCTTTTCAATGATCTATTCCAGGATTACTTTGATATTGGCCTAGCATTCCAACTACGAAACTGATGTCCGGTCGAGTACATGTTTGCGCATACATCAGGCTTCCAACTAGTGATGCATAGGGAATTGATTCCATCGCTTTCCATTCCAAATCATTCTTTGGACATTGCAATTCACTGAACTTGTCCCCTTTTTGAATTGAAACTATTCCTGTTGAGCAATTTTTCATTCTAAATCTCTTTAATACTTTATCGATATAGCCTTTCTGAGACAATCCTAACAATTCTTGTGATCTATCACGAAATATCTCTATTCCTATCACATAGGATGCCTCATTCATATCTTTCATTTCAAAAGTATCAGAGAGAAATTTCTTTACATCATGTAACAAACCCATGTCATTAGCAGCCAAAAGAATGTCATTGACATATAGGACTAATATAATGAACTTGCTCCCACTGACCTTCATATAGATACACTGATCAACGGTGTTCTTTACAAAATCGTATGACGTAATGGTATTGTTAAACTTAATATACCATTGTCGGGAGGCTTGTTTCAGTCCATATATCGATTTCTTTAATTTACACACCAAATTTTCTTGCCCGGTGGTGATGAAACCTTCAAGTTGGTCCATATACACTTCCTCTTCTAAGTCACCATTCAGAAAGGCAGTCTTTACATCCATTTGGTGAAGCTCTAGATCATTATGAGCCACCAAAGCCATAATAATTCTTAAGGAGTCTTTCTTAGAAACTGGAGAGAAAGTCTCCTTATAGTCAATGCCATCCCTTTGAGTGAAACCTTTGGCAACAAGTCTGGCCTTATACCTTTCGATGTTACCTTTCGAGTTTCGCTTGGTCTTGAAGACCCACTTACAGCCAACTCGTTTTGATCCTTCAGGTAACTCTACTAGTTCCTAGACTTGGTTTACATCTATCAATTTCATCTCTTCCTTCATGGCATTGAACCACCTTCCAGAATTATTACATTCCATGGCTTGTTCAAATGAGATTGGATCTTTATCAATGCTCAATTCCGATTCATGCTCAAGTGAGTAAACCACATAATCATTCGAAACAGCTGGCCTTTTCTGTCTTGTAGACCTCCGTAATGTCATTTCTTGTGGTATCACTTGTTCACTTGTAAATTGAACATCGTCACTTGGTTCATCTCTTATATGTTCACTTTGCATGTTCGTGTATCAATTTGTTGTCCTTGTATGTCACGTGACTGTGATGCAACATAAGGAACAACAATTTGAGTAGAAACACTGGGTGTGGGGATACCAACCTGAGTAGGAGTACTCACTGTGGATCTTTCATTTTGTAACACTTTAATATCCACCTTTCGTGATTCCCCACTCCCACCGAACTGGCCCTTTCAATGAACCGAGCATTACCAGACTCAACTATTCTAGTACTATGGTTAGGACAATAGAATCTGTACCCTTTCGACTTTTCAGGATAGCCAATGAAATAACCACTTATGGTTCTTTCATCAAGCTTTCCTTCATGTGGATTATATATCCTTACTTCTGCTGAACAACCCCAAACATGGAGGTGTCTCAAACTGGGTTTCCTTCCTGTCCATAACTCGTAAGGAGTTTTGGGGATAGCCTTACTAGGAACCCTGTTCAGCAGATATGCAGCGGTCCTTAATGCATGCATCCACAAGGATAAAGGTACAGTACTATAATTTAACATGCTCCTAACCATATCCATAAGCGTGCGATTCCGCCTTTCCGCTACACCATTTTGTTGTGGTGTACCAGGCATTGTATACTGTGCACATATGCCTCGACTTTCAAGAAGTTTCGCAAATGGACCAGGACATTGTCCTCTTTCATCGAATTTTCCATAATATTCACCACCCCTGTCTGACTTAATCACTTTTACTTTTCTATCTAACTGCCTTTCCACTTCATTAATAAACACTTATACGGTGTTTACTGACTGAGACCTTTCATGCAATAGATATAAGTAACAATACCGTGAGTAGTCATCTATAAATGTGATGAAATATTTCTCACCACCCCATGTTGGGATATCAAATGGGCCACAAATATCAGTGTGTATCAATTCTAAAGGCTCACTGCTTCTTATGGCTGGGTTCTTTGATGTATGTCTTATTTGTTTCCCTTTTATACAATCAACACATACATCCCAATCAGTAAAATCCAATTAAGGCAGACATCACATTTCACCAACCTCAATATCCTTTCTTTGGATATATCATCCAATCTTTAATGTCATAAGAAAGCAGAACTTTCATCATGTACATTACGTTTGTTACCTATACTATGCTCAACAAGAAATATGGAATCAGCATATATAGCATCAAGATTAAAACGGTACAAATCATCAATCAAAGTACCAAATCCATAATAGTACGAATGTCTATACAATGAAAATGCACCATTTCCAATCTTGAGGTTAAATCCCACTTCATCCAACTTTGCAACAGAAACTAAATTTCTAGCACATTCAGGAACATAGAGACACTTTTCTAGATCCAGATGACACTTAGTGTCCAAGATCAATCTGTACGTCCCAATTCCTTCTATTCGTGCCTTTATTCTGTTTCCCATATAGAAGAACTTCTCAGTTCCTTTCATGGGCTGGATTGAAAGGAATCCCTACATAATATGTGACACATAAATAGTAGCTCCAAAGTCTAACCACCAAGTATTATTGGGCACTTTTTTGAAGTGACCAATCTTTTCGCAGAAGAAGCATTTCTGATTCTTTTGGATCTGACCTCCAGTGACTTTTATAGAGGCTTTATCCTTCTTCTTATTTTCCTTATGTGGTTTAGATTTGCTACCACTAGCATCATTACGAATGATGAGGTGAATGAAGTGATCCTTCATCTTCTTTAATCTCCCTTCCTCCTAAACTAACATGACCTTAATTTCCTGAAAGTTCCATTTTTCTTTAATAGTATTATAATTCACTTGGAACTGGCCAAATTCAGGAGGTAGTGAGTTTATGATGAATTGAACCAAAAATGATTCACTCACATCCATGCCCATTGTTTTCAACTTTGCTGCTAGATTACCATACTAGTCATATGATCATGAATGGGCTGTGACCAATTAACTTTCTTGGTCGTCAACTCACTCATTAAGGTTCCTACGATGGATTTATCAGTTATATCTGATTGAGAGTATTCCTTAATTCTCATCAGAAATTCCCTTGCATTTTCCGTCTAAGGCATCGATGGCTTTACATTTTCAGCTATCGTCATCCACATCAAATTCAAACTCAGCTTATTGGACCGTACCCAAACCTCATAAAAAGACTTATCAGATTCTGTACTGGTCCCTGTAATGGCTGCAGGCTTTTCATCCGAAATGACTGCTAAGTCCAAGCCCAATATACCTAAATGAAACTGAATATGCTCAGACCATTCTGCATAGTTTAGCCCATTGAATTTGATCATCGAATTGCCTAAGGCGAATACATTACTGGAAGCTGCAAACATAATCCAATTTACACTTTAATGTTTTGAGAAACTCTAATGGATTCAGATACACTACAAACTTTAATCATGTATTTAAGTTCACCTTTGGGTGATCCTTAAATACATAACTTTAATCAATAATGATGCTAATTTAAAATATACTTTTATAGATCAATCAATCATACTAGAGTTAACATGAATGTTATCTTTGGATATACAATCATGTTTATCTAATATATCAATTAATCCCCTTTAATGTCATTAATTACAAGCAATGATCCATCTTTGGATGATCTCCTAGCTTCATAATTAATAACCACAATTAATCATTTCAAAACATTTTATTAACATCTAAAAAATGAACAGTTAAAATTCACAATCAACTGTTCAAATCCTTTCAAAGCCAGGCCACTTTGGTGACTAACAAGCTTTCAATATTTGACTCATGTTGATATGAATTCAATAAGCTTTATGAAGACTTAAATTATCTTTTATATGAGAGTTTTTCAATAACCGATCCACTTTTCACGTGGTATCCATTCGGACCCGAACATGCAGGTGGGACCCGTGTACCAGGTAACCCACGATGGCTGCACCATCGTGCTGCGGGCGGTCGCACAGTGACGGCACCACCGTTCTGCCGCATCCGGTCGATCGACCCACGGTGGCGGTACCACCGTGCTACGGGCGACGCCCGCAGCACGCTCCACGGCCGATCGACCCACCGCCTCCGATCGAGCGACCCCCGGGGGCAGCACCACGGTTCTGCGCGCGTCGCCCGCGTGCTGCCTCCGAGGATCACCCCTGTTTGACCACCGGCGCAGAGTCCAGACCGGCGTCGCAGTCCAGATCCGCGCCCAATCCGGTCATTCGAAGGGGTCTCCGTCGACAACCAACCCCGTTCGTCGGTTCTCCCCGACGTTGTCTCTGACTGACGAACGTGGGGCGAACCAACCTGTTCGGGTCGGGTCTCCAAAGCAACCTGGATTCGCAGCGTCACCCGGAATCGCGATTCCCCGGGAGACCGTTCCGCCGCACTCACCCGACCGACCTGAATCCCGGCGTCACCCGGAAGATCGCTCTTCCCCTTTCTGCCGTGCCCAATCCTTTCGGGTCGGCGGGTGAACCCGGAAACACAAGGCCGACCCGCCATACCCAGATCCGTTCGGGTCTGGCGGCGTACCGTCCTCATGCCGGCTTTCCCTTTTCCTTTCGAAGCCGGCCGTTGGCCGGCGTTTCCCCTTTCAATGCCGGCCGTTTTCGTTATCGTGCAGTAAAAGAGACCAAAAATTATTTTTGCGTGTATCGTCGTTTCGTTTTTCATTATACACAAAAATAAATAAATCAAAATACGACACAAACAGATAAAGAAAAATAAATTGCAGTATTCGCAGACCCGCTCTAATACCAATTGTTAGAACTTTTCCAGAATTTCTCTTTATGAAATTCCTATTTCTATAATACAGGATCTTTCTTTATGCGAATACTAGCAATAAAACTGTAACAAAATCAACATACCGTTGTCCATTATGCTGATGTCCCGTAGCGAAGACGAGAATCCTCCCTTCTTCTGTTCCTTAAAGCTTCTATCTTTTCTCCTACTCTTCCCTTTCTTTTCTTTACGTTTTCTCTCTGATGGTTAAGAGCACGAGGAAAGGTCCGTAATAACATATATATATATATATATAGATACACATCCTTCCTTTTCTGTAACCGTTACCTGTAATCGTTATCTTAAATAGGAAGACCCTCCCTTTCTGTAACAGTTATCTTAAATGGGAAAACCCCTTTTCCTGTAACAGTTATCTTAAATGGGAGGAAACTCCTCTTCCTGTAACGATTATTCTTAAAAGGGAGAGTGGAGGGATTTTAAACCCGATGACCCAAATTGCCATTATGCCTAACCAACCATCATATTAGGCCTTTTATTTTAGATCATATTTTAAATAATATGGGTCACTCATATTAATTAATTTAACAGTCCAGCCTCTCTCTCAATATGTAGGAATAATGCTTCCAGCTAGAATTCATATCTGAACAAAAAATGATTCTGAATCTTCTATGTTGCTTATTTTGTCTACAGATAGGACGTTTATGCCAGACACTTATGATACCTTGAAAAGTCCAACAATGTTGTTTATTACTTTCAATATATATTTAAATAATTAAAATATAGAACATAATTTAAATAAATTAAATTTTCATTAAATATTTTTTAGTTGAAAAGAATTATTAGTTGTTTAAAGATATTAAAATATTTCAATAATTAAAATTTAATTTATTTTAACATTTATGATACCTTGAAAAGTCCAACAAATAGAATTTAAAATACCTGTAAAATGCTCTTCAAATACTAAAAATAATCTCAATTAGGGTAAATTTTTAATTAATGGATAGGTGTTCACCAAAGTTGGCAAATTGGAAAGCTCTAATTTAACATGGTTGCATCTTTAAACTTAAGTCTTATAAGTATTCAAAACAAGTAGAAATTTGACCTAAATGTATCCAAATACACATCTATATATTATATTATTATGATCACATAATATAAATATTTGTAGCCTTTTCTGAAATGTGTTAGTTGACCAAGTTCTTTAGTAGAAGCTCTCACTTAATATATATAAGACAAGTTGCTCATATATGTTTGCATTTCCATCAATCAGAATAGGCCACTTATTGACAAGTTGTCCCTTCTTTATAATCCTATGATAATAAGCAACTTGTCTATGTCATTCGCGAATTGGAACCTACAGGGCAACCATGATGGATGTTAAAACATAATATATAATTTATATATTAAATTTTATCTAACGATTTAAATTTTTAGGTATATGAGTTTCTTAACATACCATAGAAGAGAGGTTGTTTGATATGTTATAAAAAGGGAAGGCAAAGGTATACTTCGAACGGTGAACACAGGCTCGGCAGTAAAGGAGTGGAAATTTGAACCAAAAAATGGGTACATTTAATATAAATTTGTTTTCAACTGAAATTGGTTATTGATTATGGCTTGAGTTTAATTAATAAATTTTTTGAAAAAATTAATTATAATTTATATTTTAAGCCTCACCTAATAGTTCAACTTTTTTGATAAATTGAATTCTTAACAATAGAAATAAACTCATTCCAAGTATGCAAGTGAAACAAGGAGAACTGATTTCTCAACTCTAAGCTTTTAATTTGGTGGAACACTACCTAAAATAAATCTAGGGAAGTGGTCCGCGCATCCATTTGACTTTAGCTGTTACCTATTGAGAAGAAACCAAGCAAGCCTAAACACAATCTTTGATTTCAACGCTCAAATTGAATCGAACAAAAGAAGGGACATAAAATTAACTCTTACGACAGGAAAGCCGCCATAATCCCCAAGCTCTCTAATGTCCTTGGTGACACAAGAATTAGCAGCTAGCTGGACCTGATTCCCCACCAAATCAGATGTTTAAATAACAATTCATGCACTATTACTTGTATATATTATCAAAATGGACATATTCCGACAACTCTATGCAATGCAAAAGCTAGGTACTGAGCAATTTAAATTTGGTAGACCAAGTTTAGACAACAGTGCATGCCTATGCATAGCATATCAATGCATAAAAAGATCAACAATTCAATTGAGTTCATAAGAAAAAATATAGACATTTTGACCTTAGTCAGATATGAGCTAGTTAAGAAACCATTCTAATGCATGGCAAACATCACGCTTATGAGGACTTCAGTCATTGTTATCATTGCAACAAAGAAAGCAAAATTGCCATGCATGATTTCAGCTACCACCGGTAACTGACTATAGGAGAGTACTGTTGATAATTGCTCGAATACATGTCAACAATTTTGATACAGAAATCAAGTAATTCTTGCTTACATAAGTACCCAGTAAAGTACCTCCGATGCAATAGAGACATGATCCCGTACAGCCACCCTTCCACCCAGAGAAACGTAGTCTCCTAATCTAAACAAGAACAAACAATAAAACTGCACGGTAAACTACTAGTACCTCTAAAACTTCCACAAAAGTTTCAAAAACCAAAGAACATGGCAATAATACGATTTACAAGTGACATACATCACAGAACCTGCAATGCCAACTTGTCCACAAAGCATGCAACTATTTCCAATTATCAAATTATGGCCAATCTGAAAGGCAAAATGGAGTGTACCTTATAAACCATTGGAAATTTTGGTCGGCAGGGCAAAAATTTAAGACACTAGGAACCCACTTGGACTAGATTATCTATCTTCGTATGATCCCCAATAACTGTGTCCCTCCAACTGCACTACAAATTTGTTGGCATTCTTAGAGCTCCAGTTTTGGGCTGCTACAAAGTGTAATTTACCAGATGTTATATGTACAAAAAACAAACTTACTAGATGTATCTACAGTCATTACCTGCCCCTGTCGATGCATGTATTTGATCCTACCTCCACATGATTCCCTATCCTAGCATTCAGCAGCTGAAGGTAAAGAATATGCAATAAGATTCTGCAGTTAACAATTGAAAACTGAAAATATTGAGGCAGTCATTTGCTTTTTCTGTAAATACGGCAACAAGAAAATGCTAGAATATGAAATTTTTAATCAAAAAGATCACAACTAAACTGAAAATTCTAAAATCTTGGTAAACCGCACGATCTTCTAATATTAAAGTGTAAAAAGTGTATTTTATTGAGGTAATGAACTATAAAAAAAAAAAAAAAGACTCAACTATTTCTTACAGTCTTCACGGGCAAACTACCGACAGACACGACTTAGTAATGTTGTTCAAGGTGTTGTTGAACTGACTAATATTGGCCACCTGAATTGATCCGGCTGCAATGGCGAGAAAAAATGAATTGATAATGGAATAAAAAAAGAAGAAACAAGAAGAACAATATTGAAGAATCCACTGCCACTGCACGGCACTCTTGTCGATGGTATGGTATCATTTTCAATGAGGATGACAATGGTGGTCATTTTATACGGGAAAGAGTGGCTTTTGGACACGTCCAGATGCTGCGTTTCACGTCAATCTCAGGCGCCCTACTTTCGTTTTCCCGCATCGTGCTCTTGCCCCGTCCAATCCAAGGGCAAAATAGCAGCCTTGGAAAGAGGCCAATGAAAGCTGATCGACAAATGTTAATCGAGAACCATACTGGAATTGGCTACGTGAAAGACAGACAGCGGGTTTTACATCAGCTCCTCTGGCCAAAGCGGCGATCAAGTAAAATGCAATTACCCTTTGCGGAGGAGATTAACTAGATTTTGCGAAGAAACCATGACTCACATACCAAATTTTATAATACTCCCTTAACAACATGCTTGGTCAAAAATAATTTGAATGTAATTTAACAAATCTTTTAACTTAGTAGATTATGATGGGAGAGGGGCAGCAGGAATACAAATTGCTCAAGAGGCTCTCCCACTTGTTTGAATCTATAAGAAATTGACTGAATAACAAATATAACAACTTAAACAATTACACAAAAACACACCAATCTTTTACGTGAAAAATTCCTTCAAAGTAAAGAGGAAAAACTATGGGATACAATGGTTTAGAAATCCATTATAATGAACAAGTGAATACAACAGTAACTCAATTACATAAAACAAATTAAACAAACTCAATTTGAATTAAAGTGAGAGGTCAAATGAGTTAACCAACACAAAAGACACTTTCTGTCAATAATAACTCAACAACCATACTTTCAAACAACAATTCAACCGTTTAAAATGAAATTTCAAATATCTTCTACTGGCTGTCCAAATTTCAGCTCAATCATATTACAGAATAATATTCATCTACACGGTTCATCTACACTACCGCAATAGAGAAAACAGAGTATTACCATAAATAAGTAATCATAATTTGAGATAAAAACATGCCCTTACAAAAAGCTAAATCACAATCCAACCGTTCAGAATCAAGATTTAGGTGTCCTCAATCAACTGATCAAAATACAGTTTAATCGGACTATAAATAGTTATGATTATAAAGTTAATCGAAATTACACGTAAAATAACTTCTCAAATATGAACCACAAATCAGATTTCCACCGTTCAAAATGAAGAACAAAATAGTTTCTATCCTTGAACAAAGTTGTAGATAAATCAAATAATATTTAATCGTTAGATTTTGAAAAAAGACCAGTATTTTTATTAGATTTTTTCTTTTTTTTTTTTCTCTCCTTTGACCGGATTTTTTTCTCTTTTTACCGGACAGCCTCCCTTACTCTCTCATTTTCAAAACCTAATGTTAAATGAGATATTCGTAAAGTCTTTTTTTTTTTTTTTTCGAAGGTTCCTTAGGAGGGACACCTAACAGATTAAACTGTCGAAAACTTTGTATAACCAACTCTAATTTTGTAAAACATGTAACCACCTAATATATAATTAATTAATTTATCATCACCTTTTTCTACCGTAATTCCGTCGAGCTTGGATCAGCATTCATCTCCATGTTTTCTTGTGAAGGAAAGGAAGCAAGTTAGCTCCAACTCTCATCGGCCGTTTTGCCTCTGTTTATTATTATTATTTTTATTTGGTATATGTAATTTCTGACTTGCCCCATGTTTTGCCTGTGTTATATTTTGCCAGCGACAAAATTGTGCAGCCCGCCTTCTAGAAAAATGTGTTAGCAGTGATATGGAATTATGTTAAATTTTTTAAAATTATTTTAAATATTAAATTTTTTTAATTTAAAATATATGTAATTTCAATTAAATTTATTTCAAATGTAATATAAAGTTGAATGAACTTAATATAAACACTAAAACAAATAATAAAACGGAAAAAATTGAAGCAAAAAGCATTAAGGCTGCAAAGACCAATGCACCAATTGACTAAGTAAACGCGTTTGCCGACAAATTTGCTTAGAGAAAGAGACCGGGAGAGAGACATCAGAGACCAAGAGGACGCAACGTGGAAAGCAGTTCCAAGTTGACTAGAGAGAGATAAGAGACCAAGAGGAAGCATGAAGTATTGAACAGGGCAAAGGCAAGTCAGTCAAAACCAATAATTTTCCCGCAGAAGAACGGGTGTTAGAAGGCTAACAATGGCAGAGAGCAAACAGAGGATGGCTTCTTCGAAACTTGTTTACTCTCTTTGTTCGCTGCTAACACATTTTCTAGCTCCTTCATTAGCCCAGCAGCCAGCACAGCCCTGGATGTTGTACAAAGATTGTGTGGGAAAGGGCAATTACACAACAAATAGTACGTATCAGGTAAATCTCAACCACCTCCTCAACTCCATCTACACCAACACTGACATAGACTATGGATTCTATAATTTTTCCTATGGAGAAAGTCCTGATACGGTCTTCGCTATTGCGCTTTGCCGCCCGGATGTTACTCCTGATGATTGTCGCACCTGCCTTAGAAATGCCAGTGATTCACTCACCACAATCTGTCATAATTTTAAGGAGGCTGTTGGAGGGCAAGACGATTGCATGGTACGCTATGCGAACCGCACCATATTTAGGCTTATGGAAGAAGGCCCTTACTTTTGGGTGTATAGCCTGCATAATGTCTCAGATGTTGTAGAGTTCAATCATTCGCGGGTGACCTTGTTAGACAGGCTGCGCGATCGAGCTGCAGCAGGTGATTCTCGCTACAAGTATGCGAAGGACCAAATAGCTGCCCCAAACAATCAAACAATTTATGCACTGGTGCAGTGCACCCCTGATTTAACAGCATCACAATGCATAGATTGCCTGTATAATGCTTCTGGGCTTATTCCGCAGTGTTGCCAGAATAGAAATGGAGGAAGAGTTATTTATCCCAGCTGCAATTTCAGATATGAGATAACCCCTTTCTACGGCAACGTGCCATCTGATACACCTACATCAACTCCAAGAGGAAAGGCAATTGTCACAGCAACTTCAAGTGGTATGGCCTTCCGCAATGTGATATCTGCTACAGCAACAAAAACTTCGACAATTAGCGCAACTGTGGCATCAACTCCAAATGGTAACCCAACAGTGGCACCAACTTCAAGTGGTAGCCCAACAGTGGCACCAACTTCAAGTGGTAACCCAACTGTCTCACCAACTTCAAGAGGTACATGCGATGATCCAAATCTTACCAGCACCGGACATTATCGTGTTTTAATGGATCTGTTCTTTGCAGGAAAGAAAAATATTAAGGGTCGTACCGTCATCATTGTCTTCGTTGCAATTGTTACGGCCATAATACTTGCCTTCTGCATGGGCTTCTTTCTGAAACAGAAGAAGAGAAAAGAGGAAGTTAAAGGTAAGCTCAAAAGGCTTATCTTCGTAACTTTTCAGGCCTCTGTTTGACAAGCAAATCCAAGCATTTCCTAGTTCCTAGCATGTCTGGTGACATTGGAATTCTTGAATCACATAGAACATCAGATTTCCATTAAGAATTTGGCAATTGTCAAGTCAGTCCTCGGCATTTACCGTATACCCGCGAAGGGCTTTGATTCAAACAATGTTCACACTGTCTGAAGATCTTTCTTTTTTGTTTTTGCCTATTGATCAATATATTGTCTTCCTGAAGAATATAGGATAGAAGAAGCGGAATCCTCGCAAATTGAGTTAAAAGAAGTGGAATCCTTGCCAATTGACTCGAAGACTCTCAGGAAGGCAACAGATAATTTTGATGCAGCTAATAAGCTTGGAGGTGGTTTTGGTGCTGTGTACAAGGTAATGTAATAGTGTTAATTCTGTCGAGAATGAGTCAATATCTCAAATCCAATTGTTCTCGCTTTACTGTCAATACTTTTACAGGGTATGCTTCCTGATGGAAAAGCTGTAGCTGTGAAGAGATTGTCTAAGGGATCAGGACAAGGAGAGCGGGAGTTTACAAATGAGATCCGTTTAGTGGCCAAGCTTCAGCACAGGAATTTGGTTGGGCTCCTGGGATTCTGCTTTGATGATGGCGAAAGGCTTCTTGTCTATGAGCTTTTTTCCAATTCAAGTCTCGACAAATTCTTATTTGGTAAGCTTTTTTATTTTCTTGTATATGACACTAACTAGCCTCTGTTGGCAAGTTAGTGCACTGACTATGCTGTTTTTTTTTTTTTTTACTCAAACTCGTAAATTGGAGGTAACAATACAATAACTTTATGATTACATTAAGTTTCACATTTTATAGTAAATCTCCTGTAGCAATTGAAATAAATAAATCACAAATTTTATTTGTTTTAAAGGCAAATGATCTTATTATGATTTATGTAAATCTAATGAAGCGTGCAATTTTAAATTGGGAAATACGTTACAAAATCATACAAGGTATTGCTCGAGGGCTTATATACCTACATACGGATTCTAGACTGAGGATCATTTACTGGGATCTCAAAGAAAGCAATATTCTATTGGACAAAGAGATGAATTCAAAAATCTTAGATTTTGGTACGGCAAGATTGTTCTCTGCTGATCAAACTCGAGACGAAACAAGTAAATGGGCTGGGACATTGTAAGTGGTACAGCAATCAGGGCAAGACTTATGGGCACACTTTTCATCATACAGCCGCATTAAAACTATGATAATTGTTTAGAAAACAATCATTAAGTACAATTGAGCATTAGTTGTCTATTGTGTTGCAGTGGATATATGGCTCCATGGACGCATTTCAGTTAAGTCTGATGTATTTAGCTTTGGAGTTTTAGTACGGGAAGTTGTTAGCGGTCAAGAGAGGCGTCATTTTCGCATGGTGGAAGAGGAAGAGGAAGAGGAAGAAGATCTTCTAATATGTAAGCATGTTCTTATTATAGAATGAATCTATTAGATGAGCATGACATTATAAATATAATCATGTGTGATTCATATTATATCAGTATGTTCATAATTATTGACAGAGACAAATGGTTGGATCAGATCATGTCAGATTTTTTCAGATTATTTTGAATATTAAATTTTTTTAATTTCGAATATATGTGACTTCAAATTAAACTTATTTCAAGTGTAATATAAAGTTGAATGAAATTTCAATTGTGAGAAAACTAGTGTCTATTGAGATTAATATAAACACTAAAACAAATAATAAAAAGGAAAAAATGACAGCAAAAAGCATTAAGGTTGAAAATACCAATCCACTAATTGCGGTACAATACAGTTGCAATTCACCAAGTAAAAGCTTTGCCGAGAAAATTGCTTAGAGAAAGAGACCGGGAGAGAGATATCAGAGACCAAGTGGAAGCAACTTGTTAAGCAGTTCCAAGTTGACTAGAGAGAGATAAGAGACCAAGAGGAAGCATGAAGCATTGAACGGGGCAAAGGCGAGTCAGTCAACACCAATTATTTTCACGCAGAAGAACAAGTGTTAGAAGGCTAACAATGGCAGAGACCAAACAGAGGATGGCTTCTTCGAAACTTGTTTACTCTCTTTGTTCGCTGCTAACACATTTTCTAGCTCTTTCATTAGCCCAGCAGCCAGCACAGCCTTGGATGTTGTACAAAGATTGTGTGGGAAAGGGCAATTACACAACAAATAGTACGTATCAGGCAAATCTCAACCACCTCCTCAACTCCATCTACACCAACACTGACATAGACTATGGATTCTATAATTTTTCCTATGGAGAAAGTCCTGATACGGTCTTCGCTATTGCGCTATGCCGCCCGGATGTTACTCCTGATGATTGTCGCACCTGCCTTAGAAATGCCAGTGATTCACTCACCGCAATCTGTCAAAATTTTAAGGAGGCTGTTGGAGGGCAAGACGATTGCATGGTACGCTATGCGAACCGCACCATATTTAGGCTTATGGAAGAAGGCCCTTACTTTTGGGTGTATAGCCGGGATAATGTCTCAGATGTTGTCGGGTTCAATCAGTCGCGGATGACCTTGTTAGAGAGGCTGCGCGATCGAGCTGCAGCAGGTGATTCTCGCTACAAGTATGCAAAGGACCAAATAGCTGCCCCAAACTTTCAAACAATTTATGCAATGGTGCAGTGCACTCCTGATTTAACAGCATCAGAATGTAGAGATTGCCTGTATAACGCTTCTGGGCTTATTCCGCAGTGTTGCCAGAATAGAAATGGAGGAAGAGTTATTTATCCCAGCTGCAATTTCAGATATGAGATAACCTCTTTCTACGGCAACGTGCCATCTGATACACCTACATCAACTCCAAGAGGAAAGGCAATTGTCACAGCAACTTCAAGTGGTATGGCCTTCCGCAATGTGATATCTGCTACAGCAACAAAAACTTCGACAATTAGCGCAACTGTGGCATCAACTCCAAATGGTAACCCAACAGTGGCACCAACTTCAAGTGGTAGCCCAACAGTGGCACCAACTTCAAGTGGTAACCCAACTGTCGCACCAACTTCAAGTGGTAACCCAACATTGGCACCAACTTCAAGTGGTAACCCAACAGTGGCACCAACTTCAAGTGGTAACCCAACTCTCTTACCAACTTCAAGTGGTAACCCAACTGTCGCACCAACTTCAAGTGGTATGACCTTCCGCAATGTGATGATCAAATCTTACCAGGACCGGACATTATCGTGTTTTAATGGATCTGTTCTTTGCAGGAAAGAAAAATATTAAGGGTCGTACCATCATCATTGTCTTCGTTGCAATTGTTACTGCCATAATACTTGCCATCTGCATGGGCTTCTTTCTGAAACGGAAGAAGAGAAAAGAGGAAGTTAAAGGTAATCTCAAAAGGCTTATCTTCGTAACTTTTCAGGCCTGTGTTTGACTAGCAAATCCAAGCATTTCCTAGTTCTTAGCATGTCTGGTGACATTGGAATTCTTGAATCACATAGAACATCAGATTTCCATTAAGAATTTGGCAATTGTCAGGTCAGTCCTCGGCATTTATCGTATACCCGCGAGAGGATTTGATTCAAACAATGTTCACACTGTTTGAAGATCTTTCTTTTTTGTCTTTGCCTATTGATCAATTTATTGTCTTCTTGAAGAATATGGGATAGAAGAAGTGGAATCCTTGCAAATTGAGGTAGAAGAAGTTGAATCCTTGCGAATTGACTTGGAGACTCTCAGGAAGGCAACAGATAATTTTGATGCAGCTAATAAGCTTGGAGAAGGTGGTTTTGGTGCTGTGTACAAGGTAATGTAATAGTGTTAATTCTGTCGAGAATGAGTCAATACCTCAAATCCAATTGTTCTCGCTTTAATGTCAATACTTTTACAGGGTATGCTTCCTGATGGAAAAGCTGTAGCTGTGAAGAGATTGTCTAAGGGATCAGGACAAGGAGAGCCGGAGTTTAAAAATGAGATCCGTTTATTGGCCAAGCTTCAGCACAGGAATTTGGTTGGGCTCCTGGGATTCTGCTTTGATGAGGGCGAAAGGCTTCTTGTCTATGAACTTTTTTCCAATTCAAGTCTCGACAAATTCTTATTTGGTAAGCTTTTTTATTTTCTTTTATATGACACTAACTAGCCTCTATTGGCTGTCATTTCGTGAAGACTAATGCGTGGATCAGCGCATTGCATGGTAGAACTCCTATAGCCATAGTTCGCTCAGACTATGTTGTCATTTTTTGTTTTTTTTTGACTCGAACTTGTAAATTGGAGGTAACAATACAATAAACTTATGGTTACATTAAGCTTCATATTTTAGTAAATCTCCTATAGTAATTGAAATAAATAAATCACAAATTTTATTGTTTTCAAGGTAAATAATCTTATCATGATATGTGTAGATCCAATGAAACGTGCAATTTTGGACTGGGGAACACGTTACAAAATCATAGAAGGTATTGCTCGCGGGCTTATGTACCTACACACAGATTCTAGGTTGAGGATCATTCACCGCGATCTCAAAGCAAGCAATATTCTATTAGACCAAGAGATGAATCCAAAAATTTCAGATTTTGGCATGGCAAGATTGTTCTCTGTTGACCAAACTGGAGTCGAAACAAGTAAATGGGCCGGGACATTGTAAGTGGTACAGCAATTAGGGCAAGCGTTTTGGGCATACTTTTCATTATACAGCTGCACTAACACTATGATAATTGATTGGAAAACAATCATTAAGTACAATTGAGCATTAGTTATCTATTGTGTTGCAGTGGATATATGGCACCCGAATATTTATTTCGCGGACGTGTTTCAGTTAAGTCTGATGTATTTAGCTTTGGAGTTTTAGTACTAGAAGTTGTGAGCGGCCAAGAGAGGCGTCATTTTCACATGGAGGAGGAGGAAGAGCAGGAGGAACAAGAACAGGAACAAGAAGAGGTAGACGAAGAAGATCTTCTAACATATGTAAGCATGTTATTGTTATATAATGAATCTATTAAATGAGTGTGACATCATGACTAAAATTAAAAAGAATAATAGTTGAATTAGATTATGTTAGATTCTTTCAAATTATTTTGAATATTAGGTCTTTTTAATTTAAAATATATGTGAATTTAAATTTTATTTATTTAAAGTGTAATATATATATATATATATATATATATATGATACATTTTATTTTAATTTTAAATATTAAAATTTGAGTCATTTAAATTATCAAATTTAAAATTTTATTAAATTTATATTATATTCATCTTTTACATCATTTCTATGTTTGATGTTGAGGTCATTGAATTAAAATTTTCACAAGTTGAAGTCAAATTATCTAGTTAATAACTCTCTCCAATATATTGGGTTTAAGAAAAACATTTTCCTCCCACAAACTTGCTCTCTGACGCGTGTGTGCCTTTTCGAATTTCGGTAGGCATGGAGAAATTGGAGGCAAGGGACAGGCTTGAATCTGGTGGATCCAACCATGAGTGCTGCCGAGCAAAGTGAAATGGAAAGATGCATCCATATTGCGTTGCTATGTGTCCAAGGAAATCAAGCTGATAGACCAACAATGGCCCAAGTCGTTCTCATGCTTGCTACCCACTCAATGACCCTCACAAAACCATTGAAGCCTGCATTTTATGTGCAAAGTGCGAGTCATCGTTCAAGAACAACTGACAATGAGGTTACTATCTCTGACATGTCCCCACGATAGTGATCGATAATGGTAAGCATTATGCCCCAGGAAAGTCCGAGTGCTGACACGCCACCAGCTGTGGACTGTGTAGCAGAACCTCCCAAGAAGAAGATATTAGGGGTTGTCCAGCCTCTCTCTCTATATATGAATAATTTTTCACACCAGATTTAAAAATGATTCTGGGTCTTCTATGCTGCTTGTTTTGTCTGACTACATTTACAAATGAGACATTTATATTACACACTAGTTTAACGCTTATCATAAATATTAATAGAGATGAAGTATTATGCGGATCAATGTAATTTTAATTGAATTAATATAATTTTTAAATTTTAATTTTTTAATTTAAATTATTTTTTATTGATATTTTTACTATTAAAATATTTACAATATATTTTAAAATAAGTATTATTAAGAATAAAGAAATCATAAAACTTTATCTTATATGATAAAAAATATTTTTTTATTATTATTTAGAAATTTTTTCTCGAAATAATAATTTTTTAGTTAAAAAAATTTCTCTTATTTTTCTTTTATACTATTGTTATGAGATCTGTTATTTAAGTTGAGTAAAACTCTTTGTATCTTTTTTTTTTAAAAAAAAAAATTGGTTCAATCAACATTTCTGCTACAATTTTGAGAATAGTAAATACAAGTTTGAGTCATTCTTCCACGGCATAAGCCTATTAGGAACCAACATAACCTAGCAATAAAAGAGTTTCGGAGCATGGCCCAATTTGAAGCATAAAGCTCTTGGACAAGATTGTCGGCCGAAAAAAAAAAAGGGTATATTTAATATACCCATTCCTTTATGCAGCATCCATAGGAGGAGCTACATTTCAATTTTCAAGTTGTGGTGGCAATGGACATATCACTGTAACGTCATGCACACTTACAAAACGGGAGCCCAACACGGACATGGATTGGACTACTGGTTTGACAAGTGACTTTGTAGTAGGCTCGGGAGGAGACCTACGAATAAATCCAGCTTAATTAGTGATATTGCACTAATGAGACGAAATTAAAAAATGACCATAAGATTCAGAAACAAGAAGTAATATAGACAACTGCTGTTAGGCAGCAAGCTTAGCAATAATTGAACTAGATAACGCAACAGGGGTAATATAAAGCCGCCACTCAAGCTTTGGTCTTGAAAAAACAAAAAAGGCCATGTTGACATATTTGTTCTTGGAAGCATAAACAACTTGGTAATCATACCTTCTCGTGATATTATAACATAGTCAATGTTCTCATTCTTCCTACTTAAAATTACAACTTGTTTGCCATTAAATTTTGTACTAGAACTTAGTTACATTCATAATAAAATTCGATTAACCTTATTTAATAATTAATCTCTTATGTTTGTTACTTTTAATGTATATCTAAACAATTAAAATACAGAACATAGTTCAAATAAATTAAATTTTTATTAAATATTTTCTATTTAAAAAAATTATTAATTATTTAAAGATATTAAAATGTTTTGAATTAAAATTTAATTTATTTTGACATTTATGATACCTTAAAAAGTCTAGCAAGTAGAATTTAAGGTGCTGGTAAAATCCTCTTCAAATCTTAAAAATAATCTCAATTAAGATAATTTTTTAATTAATGGACACCAAATGCATCTTCAAACTAAAGTCTTGTGAGTATTCAAAACAAGCAGAAAATAGGCCTAAATGTATCCAAATACAAATTCATATATTATATTATTATGATCACTTAATATAAATATTTGTAACCTTTTTCTGAAATGTGTTAGTTGGCCAAGTTCTTTAGAAGAAGCTATCACTTAATATATATATATAAGACAAGTTACTTATATATGTTAGCATTTCCATCAAACAGAATAGGCCACTTATTGACAAGTTGTCCCTTCTTTATAATCTTATGATAATAAGCAACTTGTTTATGCCATTCGCGAATTGGAACCTACAGGGCAACCATGATGGATGTTAAAACATAATATATAATTTATATATTAAATTTTATCTAATGATTTAACTTTTTAAGTATATAAGTTTCTTAACATAGCACAAAAGAGAGGTTGTTTGGTATATTATAGAAAGGGAAGGCTGAGGAAGTACTTCAAACGGAGAACACAGGCGGCTTAACAGCAAAGGAATGAAAATTTGAATAAAAAATGGGTACATTTAATATAAATTTGTTTTCAACTAAAATTGGTTATTTTTTGAGCTTAATTAATGAATATTCTAAAAAATCAATTATAATTTATATTTTAAGTTTCACCTAATAACTTAACTTTTTAGATAGATTGAATTCTTAATAATGGGAATAAACTCTAGGTATGCAAATGAAATAAGGAGGACTGATTTCTCAACTCTAAGCTTTTGATTTGGTGGAACACTGCCTGAAATAAATCTAGGGAAGTGGTCCGCGCATTACTTAGTGAGAAGAAACCAAGAAAGCCTAAACACAATTTTTGATTTTAACGCCCAAATTGAATAGAACAAAAGAAGGGACATAAAAATAACTCTTATAGCAAGAAAGCCACCATAATCCCCAGGCTCTCTAGCCGGACCTAATTCCCCACCAAATCAGATGTTTAAATAACAATTCATGCACTATTACTTGTATATATTATCAAAATGGACATATTTCGACAACTCTATGCAATGTTAAAGCTAGCTACTCGAGCAATTTAAATTTAGTAGACCAAGTTTAGACAACAGTGCATGCCTATACATAGCATATCAATGCATAAAAAGCTCAATAATTCAATTGAGATCATAAGAAAAAATATAGACATTTTGACCTTAATCAAATATGAGCTAGTTAGGAGACCATTCTAATGCATGGCAAACATCACGCTTATGAGGACTTCAGTCATTGTTATCATTGCAACAAAGAAAGCAAAATTGCCATGCATGATTTCAGCTACCACCAGTAATTGACTATAGGAGAGTACTATTGATAATTGCTTGAATACATGTCAATAATTTTGATACAGAAATCAAGTAATTCTTGCTTACATAAGTATCAAGTAAAGTACCTTCGATGCAATAGAGACATGATACGGAAAATCCCAAAAAGACGTGGCTTAAGGACCCAATGCACACAAGAAATCAAAGAACAACCAGGAAAGCTAAATCAGAGTTTAATATCACAGACTTTAGACCCACCCTTTGAAGGAACATGAACCTAGGGTATTTAAGAAGGATATAGATGTCATACTCTAGAAAAGAAAAGAATTGGGAGTAATAAGTTGATTGGAACCCAAAAGAAGAAGTACCTCTTGATAAGTTTTTTAATCCTTAAAAGAACCGAGGGAAAAAAACCCTTTGTCTGATTTTTTTCTAGAACTTACAAGGGGTGCTTATTTATAAGGTAAAATAGCAATCCTAAAGAGGCACAAATTCCTACTCAGGACAAATCCTTATTTTGGAGGAATTCCTATAAACAAATTCCAATATAGACAATAAACTCCTATTTAGGAGTACATGCTATTACTTAATCTGACCCATTAAGTATTCCATTTATATTAATTAGGCCTGAACTATTTGTCAAATTTGAGTTCGCACCATTTGAAGTTTAGTTGGCCTGAATGTCATCAATCAACCCATTTAGTGCTTCTTTAATCTTTTTGGTTCTAGCTCGTGTTATTGGGCCTTCTAGAATATGCAATGAACCTCTTGCATCCATTGAAGCTCTAGTTCGTGTTATTGGACCTTCTGGAATATGCGATGGACCTCTTCTATCCATTGAAGTCTTCCACCCATCATCTTTACGGTTCTCATCAAGACATGATCCCGTACAGCCACTCTTCCACCCAGAGGAACGTAGTCTCCTAATCTAAACAAGAACAAACAATAAAACTGCACAGTAAACTACTAGTACCTCTAAAACTTCCACAAAAGTTTCAAAAACTAAAGAACATGGCAAAAATACAATTTACAAGTGACATACGTCACAGAACCTGCAATGCCAACTTGTCCACAAAGCATGCAACTATTTCCAATTATCAAATTATGGCCAATCTGAAAGGCAAAATGGAGTGTAACTTATATAAACCAATGGAAATTTTGGTCGTCGAGGAAAAAATTTAAGACAATAGGAACCCACTTGGACTAGATTATCTATCTTCGTATGATCCCCAATAACTGTGTCCCTCCAACTGCACTACAAATTTGTTGGCATTCTTAGAGCTCCAGTTTTGGGCTGCTACCAAGTGTAATTTACCAGATGTTATATGTACAAAAAACAAACTTACTAGATATATCTAGTAATTACCTGCCCCTGTCAATGCATGTATTTGATCCTACCTCCACATGATTCCCTATCCTAGCATTCAGCAGCTGAAGGTAAAGAATATGCAATAAGATTCGGCAGTTAACAATAGAAAACTGAAAATATTAAGGCAGTCATTTGCTTTTCTGTAAATATGGCAACAAGGATGAACTCAGCAAAGTAAAGAACAAAAAACAGGAAGACTGATTCTCTTTGAAAATGTTGATAACAAGTACAAGAAAAACTTTACACGCACAAGTTTGTACAAAGGAATGTGTTAAGAAAGATGATACTAGTTTGCCCAAGGTGTGGCCAAATTAGCAAATATGCACATCATGATAACACTCGATTCATATGGATCTAATAACTGAGTTTTATAAGTTAGAAAGTCACCAACTTGAGGTTCTTTCACCATTTTGCCCTGGTTATCCACAAAAAAAAACAAATCCTGCATGGAAAAAGCAGAGGGCAATTTAGATTTATCTTGAATATGATTTTGTTTCAGTTGCAACTCCATGCAGCATTAAGTTCACCGAAACAAGGAAAAAGAAAAAACAAAAAGTGTTTAATAAGAAGAATAAAAAAAGAATGGCACTTTAAGTCTTTAAAGCACTCAATGAAAGTATAGTCAGTGATTAGTGACAAAAAGGAAGCAAAAATAAAGCTTTTACACCAGAAAAGGTAGGTATCTAGATGGTCATATAGATTGTCCACTAAAATATTTGCGGCTTTTAGTTTGATAATGTCAATGTCAATGACTTATGGAAATAGAGATACTAAGCGTGAGATACAACCTGGTTAACTTTTTTATGTATAAATAGCATAGCACTATCCCTATCAAAAGAACAAGCTTTTGGAGCATCCCTATCCCTCCAGAGTGCACTTGAGTTGAAGGAAGCTATTGCATGTGAGGGTGCTGCTTGGTATTATATCTGTCACACATTTGGTGGGACTATTGGCCCCCATTGGTGTGTTTATCAATATTATTTCCAAGAGAGAGTCCTCTATGAGTGTGGCATTGCTTTGCAAGCAAGTGACAAGCACTAATTCATGAAGATGATTGTAATTGGATGCCTTCAAAATTTGATGCATCAAAAAATATTCAATCTACTTTATGTAGCATTCTCTTACCAAATTAGTGCAGGAAAAATGGAATTAAATGGTTGACATTCAAGAATGCTTAATCCATAGCGAAGGGCTCTTGGGAAGACCTGAGAATGGAAGCCAATCAAGTAGAATGGTTTAAGCTAGTATGGGGAAGTTGCCACTTCCCAAATCATAGTTTTATTGCTTGGTTGGCAATCCTTAATAAGCTCTCAACTAGGGAGACATTCCTACGAGAAGGGATCAATACTGATTTTGCTCACTCCCTATGTGGGCCTGCTGAAGAGCCTGGAAATCATCTCTTTTTATAATGCTCATACTGCCAAGAAGTGTGGAAGCAGATGATGCGGGCTTTTGGAGTTGCTAGAAATGTCGATGAGTGGAATATTGAATTAGTGTAGGCTAAAAGGATTCGCAAAAGGAGATTGCACCGTACATGGTCTTCCGGTTGGCATGGTGTGCATCCATCTACTGTCTATGGATAGAACAAAAGCAGAGACTAAATGATGGCCCTTCCACTAATCTACAAAATAATTTTCCTTGATGGAATTTGAAGTAGGGTATAGAGTGGAAAATAACCCTAAATTTGCAAAGCTTATAGAAGAGTTTTTTTTTTACTTTTTCAGGTCTGTAACCTACTTTGTTCAGGGTGCCTTGGCAAGCCTAAATGAGTTAAAGTTATATGATAATAAAATTTTCATTTGTAAAATAAAAATGTTGTCATAACTTGGTTATTCTGAGATTTCTAATGCAAACTCGTTCATGTTAATTAAAACTGAAAAAGTAATCGAGCCTCACCATCTTGGCCGATGCACACTCCATTATGAATTATGCATGAATCACCTATGCTGCAATTACTTAGCGCAACATTATACCTGAAAAAAAAGATAAAGGTAGCATTTTTATCAAAAACCAAGGAGTAGCACTTCCATAACACAACCACACAATTGCAAAGAGCCTTTCTTGATAAAGAAGATGGTCAATACCCAATTTCTGTCCATTGGCCAACAGTAACATCGGGCCCTATAACAGACCCTGATCCCACAATAACAAGTGCAGCCAGCACGGCTTTGGAATGAACTACGGAGCCAATTTCAATCAGCACCGAAGAGTCAAAGCAAGCTGATTTGTGAAAACTCCAACCCCATTATGCCATTTTGAAAAATCTTCATGACGCAGCCCAGGCCTATCCTCTAACCTTGAGACCGCAGCAACAGCATATCCCAAGTTAAAAATTTAACGAGAAAATCATAACGGGGCCAAGTCTCAGAGAAAATTGAACAAACAGGTTTTGCCTGCAACAAACTTAAAAGTACAAAAGGAGCGAGTTTTTGGAGTTGGGGTTCAACTAAATGATTGCAAAAGAGTTTTTCAAGGCTCACCGGCTCGATCAAGCGAGGAAGACCCGGACGAATGGCGACGGGCATCGAGAGCGCGAAAGTGTTCGACGGTTGAGCTGTTGTGAATGTAACAGGAGATGGGAAAGAAGGTGCCCGAATGGGATAGTCTCTGGAGAGAAGCGGCCATTTATCCCAAGCTAGCAATTGCTAAAATATGAAATTTTTAATCAAAAAGATCAAAACTAAACTGAAAATGCTAAAATCTAGGTAAACCGCACGATCTTCTAATATTAAAGTGTAAAAAGTGTATTTTATTGAGGTAATGAACTATATAAAAAAAAAAAAGACTCAACTATTTCTTACAGTCTTCACGGGCAGACTACCGACAGACACGACTTAATAATGTTGTTCAAGGTGTTGTTGAACTGACTAATATTGGCCACCTGAATTGATCCGGCTGCAATGGCGAGAAAAAATGAATTGATAATGGAATAATAAAAAAAAAAGAAACAAGAAGAACAATATTGATGAATCCACTGCCACTGCACGGCACTCTTGTCGATGGTATGGTATCATTTCAATGAGGATGACAATGGTGGTCATTTTATACGGGAAAGAGTGGCTTTTGGACACGTCCAGATGCTGCGTTTCACGTCAATCTCAGGCGCCCTACTTTCGTTTTCCCGCATCGTGCTGTTGCCCCGTCCAATCCACGGGCAAAATAGCAGCCTTGGAAAGAGGCCAATGAAAGCTGATCCACAAATGTTAATCGAGAACCATACTGGAATTGGCTACATGAAAGACTGACAGCGGGTTTTACATCAGCTCCTCTGGCCAAAGCGGCGATCAAGTAAAACGCAATTACCCTTTGCGGAGGAGATTAACTAGATTTTGCGAAGAAACCATGACTCACATACCAAATTTTATAATACTCCCTTAACAACATGCTTTGTCAAAAATAATTTGAATGTAATTTCAACAAATCTTTTAACTTAGTAGATTAAACTGTCGAAAATTTTGTATAACCAACTCTAATTTTGTAAAACATGTAACCACCTAATTTATAATTAATTAATTTATCATCACCTTCTTCTACCGTAATTCCGTCGAGCTTGGATCAGCATTCATCTCCATGTTTTTTCTTGTGAAGGAAAGGAAGCAAGTTAGCTCCAACTCTCATCGGCCGTTTTGCCTCTGTTTATTATTATTTTTTTTTGGTATATGTAATTTCTGACTTGCCCCATGTTTTGCCTGTGTTATATTTTGCCAGCGACAAAATTGTTGGAACAACTTCACATTTTAGATTTGCTCTGCTGGGGAGAGAACCGAGAAATGGATATTGGCAGGACATTCTTCTCACGAAAGCAAATATAGCAGTTAAACTTAGAAATTCGAATTTTAATCCTGACAATAGACATATATAGTTTATGAAAATTAAGAAATTTACTCTTCTTATATAACTATGCTAATATCCCAAAAAAGTAAAAAAAAAAAAAAAAAAAAAAAAAAAAGAAAAAAAAAAACTTGCGCAGCCGAGTGGACCCGGCTGCAGTAGTCCAGTACCACATATGATATAAATGCCCAATACGTGGCCGTTTCTCCTCCAACTCCCTACCAGGTGGGCCTAGAATTTGATCGGGGAAAACCGGATCATGAGTCGGATGGCAATTAATAATTCTGAAGAGGGTGTCTGGTTCAGTCACAATCAGAGGTTTTGCCTTTTTTTTTTTTTTTTTTTTATCAATTGGTCAGACGTAGTAATCAGACTGAGGTAGCATCTTTGTAGACAGCTACAAAATCAAATTAAACTAATTATTTATTATTATTATTATGTAAAAAAAAAAACCAGAGAGAGAAAGAAGAACACGAGGTTCATTAGAAAGATTGTTAACGTTGGCCTACCTTTCCAGCTTTCAATTAGTCCCAGAAATGGACCTAAACTTGGGATAGTATGACTAGCTTCCATTGCATGGGCCTTAGATCTCTGCTCATTGTGACCGAATCCACACCCAGGAGGAGGAGAAGGGGATCTTGATGTTATAAATGTAAACGCTGCACGTTTAATAAACTAATTTTTAGAGAAAAGGAAATGGTACGTGACATCATACTTTTGTTGCTACTAATCAGGGGTCTTAATTTATGTTTCATTCACTGTCGAAGGTATTTTTTAAGTTGAATGAACTTTCAGTCGTGAGAAAACTAGTCTCCATTCAGCATTAATATAAACGCTAAAAAAAATAATAAAAAGGAAAACATGACCAATACGTAAAAGCGTTTGCCAACAAAATTGCCTAGAGAGAGAGATAAGAGACCGAGAGGAAGCAACTTGTTAAGCAGTTCCAAGTTGACTAGAGATAGAGAGATAAGAGAACACGAGGAAGCGACCTGTGAAGAATGAAGTATTGAACAGGGCAAAGGCAACTCAGTCAAAACCAATAATTTTTCACGCAGAAGAACGGGTGTTAGAAGGCTAACAATGGCAGAGACCAAACAGAGGATGGCTTCTTCGAAACTTGTTTACTCTCTTTGTTCGCTGCTAACACATTTTCTAGCTCTTTCATTAGCCCAGCAGCCAGCACAGCCTTGGATGTTGTACAAAGATTGTGTGGGAAAGGGCAATTACACAACAAATAGTACATATCAGGCAAACCTCAACTACCTCCTCAACTCCATCTACACCAACACTGACATAGACTATGGATTCTATAATTTTTCCTATGGAGAAAGTCCTGATACGGTCTTCGCTATTGCGCTTTGCCGCCCGGATGTTACTCCTGATGATTGTCGCACCTGCCTTAGAAATGCCAGTGATTCACTCACCACAATCTGTCATAATTTTAAGAGGCTGTTGGAGGGCAAGACGATTGCATGGTACGCTATGCGAACCGCACCATATTTAGGCTTATGGAAGAAGGCCCTTACTTTTGGGTGTATAGCCTGCATAATGTCTCAGATGTTGTCGGGTTCAATCAGTCGCGGATGACCTTGTTAAAGAGGCTGCGCGATCGAGCTGCAGCAGGTGATTCTCGCTACAAGTATGCAAAGGACCAAATAGCTGCCCCAAACTTTCAAACAATTTATGCAATGGTGCAGTGCACTCCTGATTTAACAGCATCAGAATGCAGAGATTGCCTGTATAACGCTTCTGGGCTTATTCCGCAGTGTTGCCAGAATAGAAATGGAGGAAGAGTTATTTATCCCAGCTGCAATTTCAGATATGAGATAAGCCGTTTCTACGGCAACGTGCCATCTGATACACCTACATCAACTTCAAGAGGTACATATGATGATCCAAATCTTACCAGCACCGGACAATATCGTGTTTTAATGGATCTCTTCTTTGCAGGAAAGAAAAATATTAAGCGTCGTACCATCATTATTGTCGTTGTTCCAATTGTTACTGCCATAATACTTGCCATCTGCATGGGCTTCTTTCTGAAACGAAAGAAGAGAGAGGAAGTTAAAGGTAAGCTCCAAAGGCTTATCTTCGTAACTTTTCAGGCCTGTGTTTGACAAGCAAATCCAAGCATTTCCTAGTTCCTAGCATGTCTGGTGACATTGGAATTCTTGAATCACATAGAACATCAGATTTCCATTAAGAATTTGGCAATTGTCAAGTCATTCCTCGGCATTTACCGTATACCCGCGAAAGGCTTTGATTCAAACAATGTTCACACTGTTTGAAGATCTTTCTTTTCTGTTTTTGCCTATTGATCAATCTATTGTCTTCCTGAAGAATATGTGATAGAAGAAGCGGAATCCTCGCAAATTGAGGTAGAAGAAGTGGAATCCTTGCGAATTGACTTGGAGACTCTCAGGAAGGCAACAGATAATTTTGATGCAGCCAATAAGCTTGGAGAAGGTGGCTTTGGTGCTGTGTACAAGGTAATTTAATAGTGTTAATTCTGTCGAGAATGAGTCAATAGATCAAATCCAATTGTTCTCGCTTTACTGTCAATACTTTTACAGGGTATGCTTCCTGATGGAAAAGCTGTAGCTGTGAAGAGATTGTCTAAGGGAGCAGGACAAGGAGAGCCGGAGTTTAAAAATGAGATCCGTTTAGTGGCCAAGCTTCAGCACAGGAATTTGGTTGGGCTCCTGGGATTCTGCTTTGATGATGGCGAAAGGCTTCTTGTCTATGAGCTTTTTTCCAATTCAAGTCTCGACAAATTCTTATTTGGTAAGCTTTTTTATTTTTGTGTACATGACACTGACTAGCCTCTGTTGGCCTTCATTTCGGGAGGGCGAGAACTCCTATAGCCATAGTGCACTCAGACTATGCTGTTTTTTTTTTCTTTAACTCAAACTCGTAATTTGGAGGTAACATTACATTAAACTTCACATTTTATAGTAAATCTCTTATAGTAATTGAAATAAATAAATCACCAATTTTATTATTTTAAAGGTAAATAATTTTATTATGATTTATATAGATCAATGAAGCGTGCAATTTTGGATTGGGAAATACGTTACAAAATCATACAAGGCATTGCTCGAGGGCTTATGTATCTACATACAGATTCTAGACTAAGAATCATTCACCGGGATCTCAAAGCAAGCAATATTCTACTGGACGAAGAAATGAATCCAAAAATTTCAGATTTTGGCATGGCAAGATTGTTCTCTGCTGATCAAACTCGAGACGAAACAAGTAAATGGGCTGGGACATTGTAAGTGGTACAGCAATCAGGGCAAGCCTTCTGAGTACACTTTTCGTCACACAGCTGCACTAAAATTATCATAATTGTTTAGAAAACAATCATTAAGCATAATTGAGCATTAGTTGTCTATTGTGTTGCAGTGGATATATGGCTCCCGAATATTTATTTAGCGGACGCATTTCAGTTAAATCTGATGTATTTAGCTTTGGAGTTTTGGTACTTGAAATTGTAAGCGGCCAAGAGAGGCGTCATTTTCACACGGTGAAAAGGGAGGAGGAAGAGGAAGAGGAAGAGGAAGAGGAAGGCGAAGATCTTCTAACATATGTAAGCATGTTCTTGTTATAGAATTAATCTATTAGATGAGTATGAAACCATGAATATAATCATATGTAAAATTTATAATAATTAAAAACTAATATATATATATATATATATATATATATAGTTCATGTCCATAATTATTGATAAAAACATATGGTTGGATCGAATTTTTTTTAGATTATCTTAGATATTAGGTTTTTTTAATTTTAAATATATGTGAACTTGAATTCAAATTATTTAAGTTATAATATGTATAATATATTTTATTTTTATTTTATTATATTTTTAATTTTAAATATTAAAATTTGAGTCATTTAAATTTTAAACTTAAATTATTAAATGTAAAATTTTTAAAATTTTACATTATATTCATCTTTTAAGTATTTTCATATTTGATGTTTGCGTTAAAAATCAATGTGGATTGAATTGAATTGAAATTTTGTAATTTAAATTAAATTTTTTAGATTGAATCGACTTTTATTATTATGAACTCTTTTCAACATGTACTCTTTCCTAATGTGTTGTGTGTGTGTGTGTGCGCGCGCGCCTTGTCGAATTTTCGGTAGGCATGGAGAAATTGGAACCAAGGGACAGGCTTGAATCTTGTGGATCCAACCATGAGCGCCGCTAAGCCAAGGGAAATGGAGAGATGCATCCATATTGCGTTGCTAAGTGTCCAAGGAAATCAAGCTGATAGACCAACAATGGCCCAAGTCGTTCTCATGCTTGCTAGCCATTCAATGACCCTCACAAAACCATTGAAGCCTGCATTTTATGTGCAAAGTGCGAGTCATCGTTTAAGAACAACTGACAAAGAGGTTACCATCTCTGACTTGTCCGCAGATAGTGGTCGATAATGGTAAGCATTATGCCCCAGGAAAGTCCGAGTGCTGACACGCCACCAGCTGTGGACTGTGTAGCAGAACCTCCCAAGAAGATTTTAGGGCTTGTCCAGCCTCTCTCTATATATATACATATGAATAATGTTTCAAGCCAGAATTCAAATCGAACCAAAAATGATTTTGTATGCAGCATGTTTTGTTTGCCTACATTTATAGATGAGATGTCTATGCTACACACGAGAGTAGAAAACTATGATAAATTAATAATCTATTGTTATTATTTCTCTCAATTTTCTTTTACACTATTGATGTGAGACTAGTAAATCTCTCTCTCTGTTTTTTTTTTTTTTCCTGTTATTCATGTTTAGTAAAACTTTAAGGTTTTTTTTTTCTTTAAAAGAGAAAAGAAAAAAAGGTTCCCTCCAAATAATAACATCTCTGCAGAATTTTGATAATAGTAAATACAAAGTTTGAGTCATTCTTTCGTAGAAAATAAGGCTATTAGGGACCGACATAACCTAGCAATAAAAGAGCTCAGGAGCAAGGCCCATTTTGAAGCATAAAGCTCTTGGACAACATTGTCGGTAAAAAAAAAAAAAGAAAAGAAAAAACTTCTGGCCTCTTTCCCTTCTGCAGCATCCATAGGAGGAGCTACATCTATGTTACTGCATCACTGTAACATCATGCATACTTACCAAACGGGAGCCCAACACGGACATGGATTGGACTACTGGTTTGACAAGTGACAACCTTATTTAATAATTCATCTCTTATATTTGTTATTTTTAATATATATATCTAAATAATTAAAATAAGAAACATGGTTTAAATAAATTGAATTTTCATAAAATATTTTTTAATTGAAAAGAATTTTCAGTCGTTTAAAAATCTTAAAATAATTTAATGATAAAAATTAATTTATTTCAACATTTTTGATATCCTGAAAAGTACAATAACTAAAATTTTAGGTGCTGGACTGGTGAAATTCTCTTCAAATCCTGAAAATAATCTCAATTAGGACAATTTTTTAATTAATGGACACCAAATGGGCGTTCCTAACTCAGAAAAAGTCGTCAAAGTTGACAAATTGGAAGGTTTGGTTGCATCTTCAAACTAAAGTCTATTGAGTATTCAAAACAAGTTCTTTAGAAGAAGCTCTCACAAACGGCACAGTGGCAAGGAACAGCAGCTCAACGAAAGGGTCCAGTCAAGATTATTGGCTGCATCAAGTAATCCATTGCATAAAAGTCTTCCCAAACAATCGAGAAAAACTTGCCTTTACTTGGACCAGTGCATTTTCAATCCTCTACTCATTTTTAAAGAGTTGAATACTTACTTTCTTCAATCTTCAATTATCTGCTTCTGTGATCAAGGCCTTGGCAGAATGATGCTTCCTTTCCACAAATCCACATCCTTTCTTCTGCCTTTGATCACAATTGTTTTCCTGCATATTGTTAGCTTCCGAGATTGCCAGTCTACTTACCTTTCCCAGTACTGCTCTGGCCCAGCCAACGACACTGCCAGTGCTAATTATCGATCAGACCTTGCTGCCATCTTGAGTTCTTTATCCTCCATGGCCTCCCTCAACAACAGCTTCCACACAAATGCATCTAATGGTATTTACGGCCTCTACCTTTGCCGCGGCGACATCTCCAGTAATGACTGCGGGGACTGTATTAAGTCTGCTGCTCAGGACATCCAACGACGATGCTCTTCAAATAAAACTGCCATCATATGGTACGAGAAATGCTTGCTGCGTTACTCCGATGTCAATTTCTTTGGATATGTAGAGACATCTCCGTACTTGATGATGTGGAACGCCAGGAATACTTCTTCTCCAGATGATCCTAACTATGGTGCTCTGGGATTAATATACACTCTGATAGGTTATGTTCCTAACACAGAAATGATGTTTGGAACAAATGATTCAGCAGTTGGTGGGAATGATCATAGATATGCTTTGGCGCAGTGTACTAGAGATATAACCCGTAAAGATTGTACTTCATGTTTGGTACGATTAAAAAATATTTACGACAATTGTTGTTCAGGGAAGTTAGGCTGGAGAGTTCTGGCCCCCAGCTGCTATTTAAGGTACGAGCAATATCTATTCTATGAGCCGCCAGCAACCCCATCAACGCCAGTGCCGGTGGCTCCACAGCCAGTGCCTGATATTGGTTAGTCAAAGAAGATGAAATTTTGGTTTTTGGGGCAATTAGATTGTCATCTCAAATCATCTCTTGCATAAAGTTCAAAGGTGGTTTCCTGCAGTCTTTTCTTGCTTGCATAGAATTGGTGAATTGAGGGGTGCATGCTAGTCTTTCTTTTTCCCTTATTTTGTTCACATTTTTAGGCTAACTGTTTCAATTAAACCCACCAACCAATTCCTAAACCATTTTTTAATAAATTGATTTTTTTTAGAAAGAATGTACACTGTTCATCTTATACTAATCAAATTTATGTTTTAATAATATTTAAGATGGAAAAGGAACTTTTCCTTTTTGGATGTTGTTCACTAGTAATTTAGCAATTGTATCATAAATGGCAGGAGGAAAGGGAGGAAAGAATGCAACAAAGGTTGCAATCATTGCATCAGCAGCATCAGTAGTGTTAGTTGGAGCTCTGTTAGGATTGGGGTATTATTCATATTTGTACAGGAAGGGAAGAAGGCCTCCTGGTAAGTAAACTTTATTTCACATCATAAAACTGCCACTCTGATCTAATATTACATTTTTCCATAGTGGGGGAAAGAAGCGGGGAAATTCTGTTAATGGCTGCGGCAAGCTCAAATGACCATCACTTGACAGGGGCAGGAATGCGTGTGCCGAGCAATGACGATGGTGCAGACATGCATTACTTTCATCTCAAAACTATACAGGCAGCTACAAACAACTTCTCTAGTGCAAATAAGCTTGGGGAAGGAGGCTTTGGCCCTGTTTACCAGGTTAGAAAAAAAGTTTTATGGGGCATTGTCATTTTGCAACAATAATTGATAATGTGGCAGAAGTGATTTCAGTACATCAACAATGCTGGTGTATCTTGGTATATAGTTGGTATATAGTTGCTTTAGTTGACTAGGTTTGATATGCATTCAGGGCAAGTTGCCTGACGGGGAAGAAATAGCAGTAAAAAGGCTTTCAATGACGTCAAAGCAAGGCCTTGAAGAGTTTAGGAATGAAGTGATCGTCATTGCCAAGCTTCAGCACAAGAACCTCGTGCGGCTACTAGGATACTGCCTGGAGGGAGATGAAAAGCTGCTTGTCTATGAGTACCTGTCAAATAGTAGCCTCGATCGCTTCCTCTTTGGTTAGCATACTATCCCTTCCCCATTGTTTTTTGATCTCCAACATTTTCATCTGAGCATCTGATCATAATCGTCTAGTTGGTCTGCTTGATAACACATGATCACACCACACCAACCCCCAGTCACCTTGCGCATTGCTGGAGCCTGGAGTCTTTCATTGCTATTGTTCTTCACACATATACTAATCACGAAATGGCAATTACCTCCTAACAAGCTTGTGTTTATTTCTTACTTTTGTGAAGGCAGATCCACAAAAATGCAGGGAACTAGACTGGCAGAAGCGAGCAAACATCATAATTGGAACTGCAAGGGGACTGCTATACCTGCATGAAGACTCACGCCTAAAAATCATCCACCGTGATTTGAAAGCAAGCAATATCTTGTTGGATGATGAGTTGAATCCAAAGATATCGGACTTCGGCACTGCAAGAATTTTTGGAGGCAAGCAAATTGAGGCCAATACCGAAAGAGTTGTTGGCACATAGTAAGTCAATTTCCATCATATTCATATTACAACAAGTGACTTTCTGCAAGTCAATTTACATGAAGCACTCTGCGGTTCTTTTGCTCCTTGAACAGTGGTTACATGGCACCAGAATATGCACTAGAGGGTCTGATTTCAATTAAATCAGATGTTTACAGCTTTGGAATCCTAATGCTGGAGATCATTAGTGGTAAAAAGAATAGAGGCCTCTTTAGCACAGATCAAGTGCCAGGCCTTCTAGTACATGTAGGGCATTTTTTTTACCTGAGCTTTGACTGGAGATTTTTACATCGTTATTTCTTTTCTGATAGTGAACTCGTTGAATATGAACCTGAACAGGCCTGGCAACTGTGGAATGAAGGCAGAGGAGAGGAGCTGATAGATCGAATTGTAGTTGATGATTGTCCAACAAGTGAGGCTTTGAGATGGATCCATGTTGCATTGTTATGTGTTCAAGATGATCCTGCAGAAAGGCCCACAATGTCGACAGTTGTTCTTATGCTTGGCAGTAAATCTATGAACCTTCCTCGACCAACAGCAGCACCGTACTCCGCGAATAAATTTACCACTATGTCTGATCAATCTTCAATATCTGGGACAGGAACTGGCTTTCTCATTTCAGATCAATCTACGGCTGCTTCTAGTTAGTTAAGAGACGGATTAAATCTTTCTTAATTGTTATTTTATTTTTTTAGCAAACAGAAAAATTTTCACTCAAACGCATGTTTTGTAGACAGCAATGTTTAAGTGTGTGGAAATGCTACGGACTGTAATGTAGGAATTTTAAGCCAAATACTATGAATTTTTCCAGAGACTAGATCCTTGTGCCTCATTCTGGTTCATCTATTGCATTTTCATACTTTGGTTTTAGCTTTGGCAACTCCATTTCAAATGAGTGTTCCATTTTGCAATCTTTGCCTAGTTTCTCCTGAGATTTCTGTCTCATGCCCTGCTGGCTTAAACCTCTGCATATATGCCTGCATTATTTGCATCTTTCCAAATGACTTTAGCTGCGTCTTTCAGCTTCATTCTGATCCCATTTTGGTTAGGCTATGGTTCATTTACCAAGAATACTATTTGTATCTTGGATCTGAACTCCATCTGCGATTGACCTCTTCTTGGTATCTGAATTGCATACAAATCATGCTAATTCGAATAACCACTCCAACATCTCTGCTCATAAGAAATTGAATGTATTGGGAATAACATTACCAACCAGCGGGACATATTCCTTTCCTTACCGTTTTTGCTTCCCAATCACCTGTAATCCTCTCATGAACAAGTTGCTTGCATATTATTGCCATCTCCCAAAAAAGACTAAATGGACATTGCAGCAGTCATTCATGAAATTCTAGGAAAGTTTTTTCTAAATAGAACAATGAAAGAGACATGAAATTCATTGAAAATCTAATGAGGAAATGGCTAAAAGAAGATGACACACTGAAATATGTAAACCTCAATGTGAACACTTTCCCAATTAACAAATCTGATATAACCTCAATCCTTAAGTGCTCTATGACAACTAGTTGACAGCTATCATCACATTTAACAAAAAATTGAAGATGAGATGTGCTACTAGAAAATCTCTATTTGCAATTCTCACTGACCAGAACAAACCACTCAATGACTAGAAAGTTGCAAGAAATGCCAGCACTGCAAAAATGACGCTAATAGCAATTTGACGTGGTGAATATCTCGTAGTATCCGTTGTCAACTAACATAAAAAAATCTAATTACTAACATCAACCGTGATATGAAAACGATTTAATTGGAGAATTGAAGTTACAAACCTTCATTTCCAGGAATGATATAGTTAAAATAGAACTGGAAGTCATGGTTCCACATGCTACAACTAGACCCACAAATAGTGGTTCTAAAGATTGTCATTTGATCAATCAAGCATTTGCTGCAGTCACTCTTGCTGATATCTCCCGTGCATCGAGCCATTCCATACCCCATCCCATATTGTCCAACATTCAAAACCGTGGTCTGAAACATGAACGGCTGGTTTGGAGCTGTAGAAATAAGCCGGGAGTCCAGTCCTTGTGAGACCACACTTGGATCATCAAAATCAGTATCATTGGCCTTGGCCAATGCAGACTGATCCAATGCACCAAAAGCTATCACTCGAATAGTGCAGTAAACACCATCTTAACCAAATGGTACTATCTTTGCTATTCGCACAGCCACGAACCATGGTAGAGTTCTTAAGACATCATGCGCAGTGAACAGAAGAAAGGTCACCTCTGCATTGTGTAAGTTCATAAATCTTTGTATTGCCATTTCCAGCTGTGGTTGTGTAGCAGCCACTGTGCATAGGCCCATATGCAGTGAGTGAACCAGCAGATTGTTGGAATTAGCTTGGTATCCGCTGTCCAGTGTTGGACTACCAAAACCTGAACATTGGAAACCAACGACAACATTAACATCAGCCTGGCAAGGTGAAGTTGTTACAACAAACACCATCTCCTAAAGAATGAACAGATCCATCTTTTCAGAAGCTAGGACTAGGCAAGGTGAAGAGCTCCTGAAGTTGCCACTACGTCCTTCATCTTATACAAAAGTCCTGGTCAAGGGTGCCAAACCATGGAAAGTTTGCAACTTTGTGGTGAAGTCAACCATTCAGGCTATGTATTTGGATTATAAATTAGATGAATATTGCTATCAAAATCATAAAATTGAAGACAGCTTGGTCCCAGGTGCTTATGTAGGCAATCATCCAATATAAAAAGCTGAAATTAAAGCAACTTGGTCTTTTGTTTTGCCTCAGATATTTGTGATTGGAAACGTTAAAATTGAAGTCTAAACAAGCTAGTCGGTTCCTTTAGAAACAAGTATTGGTTACCTTTAACATCATCCAGCATTTGCAAAGAGATGATGATTTCAAGAAAGATTAGAATATTCTCAAATTAAAAAAAAAAAAAAAGGAAAACAAAGACAAAAATCAAAAGAGAGATTAGACCGGTTTGGATGTTTAATGTATTAAACTTGCCGGAAAAAGACAAAAGGAAGCGTGTTGATTTTTCTGCTTGAATAGAAAAGATAAATTACATCAATATGAAAATGAATTTGATTAATTCTATCCCATCATGCTCATTTCAGAGCATATTTGATAATCATCTTAGCCCACTGTACTACAGGGCTTGTTTGTTATTATGATTATTATAATCATCCCAAAAGTTAATTCCTATTTGCCCACCATTTTGTTAATTGTATCTGTCAAATTTGGAGCATTATTGTGACACGAACCATTCTACAATAACCCCAGAATCTTAAACTCAAATGTAATTTAAATTGGTTATATAAATTTTTTCTCTTTACTTCATTTTATTATAAATTAAATTTAGTCTAAAAATCTAATTATTATAAATCTTTTCAACCTAAAAATTGTCAATTCAACCTGGCTCCTATTCCCAGTCCTTTGTGCATGTCAGATGACAGTGAAATTTATAATCAGTGGGAGTAATTTGAAAGGGAACCTGACTTTGATTGACAGAAAGCGCAACATGTCAACAGAAATGTTAGAGAGAGAGAGAGAGAGAGAGATGTAAAAGGTATAAATATATAATTGTAATTTAAATGTGGTTGTATTATTGTCACCAGTGTCTTTCTTGTCTCTCGTCCACACGCTGGACATATATGTTTGTCACTTTGTTTTGTCTTTAAAATTACGCGTGTAGATTCCAAGTAGCGCACCTCCTTTTTCTAAAGCCTATCTAAGTGGATTACTGACTGCCCCATTCGAGAGCAGGTGAACAATATGTTACAAGGATAAGCCTCTTTTCTCGCCGACTAAGTAACACGACTTAATACGTGTAAAGCACGTCAAGTCTACCTCCGTGATAAATAGGTACACTGACTGTTTTTAAACCACCTGCTAGCTGCTGCTGCCAATTAATTTTTAGTTTGGTGGAGCATCATAGACTACTTGAGAAATCAGTAATTCAAAAGATAACTTTGATGTCGCACCTGACGGTTTTGACGGAGGTTGAATAATTTTAATGTAATATTATAAAATTTATTTTGTTGGTAGTTTCAATTTAGAAGATTAAATTTACTGTGTGGTGCAACTAACATAAACTACTATCCATATTTTATTATTTTTAAAAAAATAATAATAAGGAAGAAGAAGAAGAAGAAGAAGACGAAGAAGAAGAAGCAATCAATCAATCCCCACTTTCTTATTGCTTTCTTTCTCTCAACCTCTTCAAGTCGCTTTCCCATTGATAGTGCATCGATGTGATAAGCCTGCAGTCTTACATCATGTCCTTGCTCATATATAGCTTTAATCTATGGGGTTGTTTCCTTGCTTGATTCTATGTAGCATTTTCCCCGTGTACTGGTGAAAATAATTGGAAGGGGTAAATGCAACGTACGGTTCTGATTAACGCCAAAAATTTTACATTTATGCATGACAAATGACAGAGAATTAACGTATGGATTCTGGAAGTTTTTAATCAGAGTGACCTTCTGTGAAACTAGGGGAGAATTAAACAACTGAGAAACATGTTGAACCATCAACGATGAAGGGGATGAGGATATGATGAAGCAATTTCGATTACGTATAAGAATTTTATATGAATAAAAAGAACCAGATCAGTCGACATTCAAGTGGATTATGTATTAGTTCCACCTTTTAATGGTGCATAGTGTCGGGAGCATGAGCATGATAATGTCCCTATGCTTCCACGAGCCTGTGTTTTATTGCTGTTTTCAGTTGATTTTTTTTTTTTTAATTTATTGCTTGCTTAGCAATTAATGGAGAAAAGGTTGGGCTTCGTTTGTCTAGATTGTGACGCCAATGAATGTAACTAGGCCGGCAACAATGGATAAGGTTTTGGTTCAAGGGTCAAATTGATGAATAACATATTCACTAAAACAAAAAAAAAAAAAACACAAAACACTTAAACAATACCTAGAAAACGAGGAGGAAATTAAAAAAGTGCACAAATGCCAGCCCCTCTTGTCCCTTCTCTTCCTCACGAGCTTTTCTTTCTCCTGATCCACACTCAGTGCAGCCCAAAAGACAATTTGAATTACATGTAAAATATAGGGATTAGTAGTCACCCTTCCAATCCATGATTCATTCTAGCATCTTTGCTCGTACATTGGTTTCCAAATTTGCTCTTATTTTTTTAATTTAAATACATGAAAAATAAAAATCTTACATATTTTAATTTGTGTTCAGTAACAATTCATTGATATATTGTATCTTAAAATGTAATGAAAAATATTCTGACATTTGAGAATAGTAATTTTATTAAGTATCTATTTTTACAAATTTGAAATAATTAAAAACATATTGATATGAATGATATAAATAGGCTAAATTACTTTTAATTAATTGAGAAGAGAAAAAAAAAACTATTTCAATACTAAATTTTGAGATTGGACTTTTTGTTGTGTCGATTTTTTTTTTTTTTTGAATAAGGGTGTTATTTCTGAAAAAATCAGCCAAAAAAATATCTTTAATATGGTTTTTTTTTTTAACAATATTCTTAATTTTTAGAGCCATCCTTTTTAATATTATAAACTTGTCATAAGAAGGAGAGAAATGCATCTTTTTATTTTTTTTTATTTTTTCCTTAGGTTTAACTAATGATTCTCAGTTAAAGTATATTTTTATTATATTTTTTAAAAATATAGTGTGACATATTATTCGCTCAAATAAGAATATGTTATTCTTAGGTTAATTTGGATGCTTATTTGAGTTTTGACTTGCGAGAAGATAGGAGTTTCTCCAATCTCTCACCAAAATGTAGAATTTAGAGGGTACTTTGCACCTTCTATGATGTCAAATACATATGTTTTATGAGAAATTATAGCAAAAACTTCATATTAAATTTCCTCAGATTCTTTCATAATACATTCTTGACAAGACATATGTTCTTTCTGCAAAAATTCACTAAGAAATGAAGCTCACTAAATTGTTGGGGAAAAGGCTCTGAATTATGGTTGGCATTCATATTTGCGCCCACTCTATTACAACAATAATACTTGGTCCGTGGAAACTAAAATTGAAAATTTTGATTTTTTTTTTTTTTTGAGCTTTTTGTCTTTTTATAACTAATTCCGGACGATGCTTCCTCCATTTGTGCATCTAGAAAAGACCCATCTGACACATCTCCGACGCCACAAAGAACTCCAAGCAGATGAGGGTTCTCAGCATCATCCTTTCTCTCTCCCTCGCCTTTTCTTTAACCTTAAGCCAATCCAATGTAAAAGAAGCACAACCCATCTCAAATATCCTGAAGAACGATCAGTTCCCTAACAAAACTAGCCAATGGAATAACCATCCGATACAACTTGCAGGAACAAAATTGGAACTATCACCTGGTATTGTGGTAGCAGGATTTTTCTGCTTTATAGCTGCTTCCATATCCAGTGCAGGCGGCATTGGTGGTGGAGGACTCTTCATTCCAATACTGACTATTGTGGCAGGCCTAGACCTCAAAACAGCATCAGGTTTCTCAGCTTTTATGGTGACAGGTGGATCTGTTGCTAATGTCATTTGTTACTTATTCATGCCAAGTGCCAAGTTTGGTGGCAAGACCTTGGTTGACTATGATATTGCACTCCTGTCAGAGCCATGCATGTTGCTGGGAGTTAGTGTTGGTGTAATATGCAATGTTGTTTTCCCAGAGTGGCTAATCACAGTATTGTTTGCTGTTTTTCTTGCTTGGTCTACTTTCAAGACTTGCAAGACTGGTTTTCTCTGTTGGAGATTGGAATCAGAAGAGGTAAGAAGGAATGGATGTGGAAGTCTGGGAAATGGGTTGGTTACAGACGGGCCTGGGGATGAAAGTGAAGTGTCCAAGAGTACCAAGGAGCCTCTTTTGCGTGGGGAAGTCAATAGCAAAGTGGCATTTCCATGGATGAAACTTGGGGTTTTGCTTCTGGTCTGGTTCTCCTTCTCTATTCTCTACCTTCTTCGTGGAAATGAACACGGAAAAGTATGGCTTCTTTCTTTTCCAATCGCCCCTTTAAATTTGTGTTCTTCTTTATCAAATTGAAGATTGCTAAGCCAAACTATTTAGAATTTTAGTGATTATGATGGTTTGGAGGTCAGTATGCTAGAACAGTCCCATAGATGCCTTTTTTTTTTTTTTTTTGCAGAAAATCTCCTCATAAATATCATTTTGCTATCCAGCTTCATGGCAAGAATTTGTACTGTATAGTGCGTCTTTCACTGACTGCATAAGATTATTGGAGGGAAGAACTTTAGTGGTGGAGTTATTTCGATCGTCTAGTCAAAGGGATATCCACTTGCCTTTGATATGACGCGACCTTTTGTGTAGACACTATCTAAATATGCCAGCAATCTATTGTAACGATTTGAATAATAGATTGAAGACGACACTGTGGTTGGAGTCAAGTGTAGCCGTTGTGATTAACGTGGCATCAATTGCAGCTGAACATGGTTGCAACTTAAGTTCATGTGATGTTGCAGTGACTATCGTTATGGCTATGTTGCAGTCACAATTGCTATCACAGATCACAATTTAAGTTCTTGTATTTTCCGCAAGTAACTTTAGTTGGGAAACTTTGGAGCTGGATACCAATTTTTTTTTTCTTAAATGTTCTTCAATTTAGACAAACAGAAAGGAATCAGTAGAGGATAGCCATCAGAGAAGCACACAAATATTGCATGATGCTATCAGGACCATTTTTCACCTATTTCTGTTTGTTGGCATTATTCTACAAGCATGAACCTTTCAGAATATGTGCAGGGTATTATACCGATGCAGCAATGTGGAATAGGATATTGGCTTATCTCATCGCTTCAAATTCCTCTTGCCATAATTTTCACAACATGGATCTTACTTAGAGAGGAGAAAGTCCAAAAGCGGACTACCAACCAGCAGGTGATTGGCATAACATATCTCTGGTTATTATTCATTTTTTATGTCCAATGCTTCTGAGGGAAAAACTTTTCTAAAATACCAACTTCCTCGAGAAGGATAAAGGTGACTTGACAAGCGGTGGGGCCTCAAACAAGATTATATTCCCAGTGATGGCACTATTGGCTGGTATATTGGGTGGGGTTTTTGGCGTTGGAGGTGGAATGCTTATCAGCCCACTTCTTCTTCAAGTTGGAATTGCACCTGAGGTAGATTGCCGAGTTACATCAGTATATCTTCTGAAAGCAGATTGGCATATTAAATGCAATCTAAAAGCTCATTTTATCTTATCTCATTGTGCAGGTTACTGCAGCAACTTGTTCGTTCATGGTTTTCTTCTCTTCTACCATGTCAGCGCTCCAGTACTTATTGGTTGGCATGGAGCATACGCAGACTGCAGCCATTTTTGCTCTCATCTGTTTCGCTGGTTCACTTCTAGGATTGCTGCTTGTACAAAAAGCCATACAAGATTATGGTAGGGCTTCCCTGATTGTATTCTCAGTTAGTATTGTAATGGCTTTGAGTACTGTTCTCATAACCAGCTTTGGGGCAATTGATGTCTGGAGAGATTACAAATCTGGGGCCAACATGGGGTTAAAAATGCCCTGCTGAAAGCAATCTCATAGACAGTCTTCTATGTATAACTGAGTTTTTGCCAAATGGGAATTAAAGAGAGACGTAGAAATCAGATGTTCTTGCCTTGTGCTATGAATTTTGAAACACAATGTTGGCAGAAGCAACCTTTTCATCTGGGATATCAATTTTTAGTGAAAACAAAATGATTCCAAGCTATCCCAGCAATTGATCGGGATTCCAAATTTCAAAGGTTACTCTCTTTACACCAAAATGTCTTCTGATTTACGTAGCTCCAGCCTTGGTATAGTAGTAAGATTATTTTATTGTGAGTTAGAGACGATAAGTTCGAGTTGCAGACATAAGCTTTTTGTGAAACAAGGGTGAATTTTAAAAAACAAGAGGATAAAGAAAAGCCATTGGAGGCATCCAGGACCAGGGGACAGCAGGCCCAAAATTGAACAGCTTCAAAATCACGCAACCGGAGGGTGTAGGTCACCATCTTGCGAGATATCAACAGCTGACGGTGGCATGAGCTGCCACATAAAAACTCCAGGGTAGCCAACAAAGGGCACGAGCTTGTTGCCGACAACTTGACCTGGTGGTGCAGAAAATGGAACTGGGAATGTCGGAGGGTCTGGCAGATAGTGCCGAGGAGCACACAAGTATCTCACTTGTATCTCCATGTTTTCCTTCTCCACCTTTAGACTCTGCTTGTCATCAGAGGAGCTCGTTCTTCTGAGCCTGCAAGCATTAAGCCTACTCAACAAAAATGACTAGAGAACTGTAGTTTCTTCTTTATAACACAATCAGCAGATGTTCTCTGACAGTATGTTTAACAAGATGACTATAAAAACCCGGGCAAACCTTCAATTCACTGATCTTGTGCCTTAGACTCTCATTTGAAGCCTTCAGCTTCTGAGCTTCATCACGTAACTGAGTCACCATGCAAACAGCATCAACCAGTATGATAGATTTGTCCAGTTTGGGAGACCTTACAGGATCCAGAAGAGCGCTTAATTCCATGAACCTAGAAGCAATGCAAAACTACACATATGAGGAGAGAGAAAGAGAACTCAGAAGGGGACTGAAGCATGCCTGTCATTCAGCCTATCCCTCCGTATCTTCTCCCTACATGCTTTAGAACCAGGGGCAGGGGTATTGCCTGATCCAGGTCTCAACCTGCAATGTGAACGTTAATGCAGAAAGGAAATTAAGTACTCAACCAAAATGAAAAAGAGAGAAACTCGGGAAAGTCAAATTAAGTAGCAAGAAATACTAAGACAGTCAAATCATCAAGTGAGGAGTAGAAAGATACAATTATCCTATGAAACTAAAAATCAAAGCAATATCCCTTGGAATTCTCAGTTTTCAACGTATAGAAAGTATTAAAACGAGCAGCTGTGTACCATTTCTGAGATTCATTTTCCTTAAAGCCATCTGAATTGTCCAATGAGTCATCAAACTGAACACTGAAGAATGAGAGGCGAGGGAGTGTGAGAGAATGGCCACTAGCATAAAAGGAAGAATGAAAGAACTTGATTATGAGATACATGCACAAATATTTTAGACATGCAAATAACACCTGAGCCTTTCCCCTTTTTCTTGGAAGGAACTCAGCAGAAATCC